>VXBB01023979.1:368393-457871 GCA_013399915.1 Illadopsis cleaveri
GGAAAGATGAAAATCACTATTTCTTTTATAAGGCCTAACTAGATGCTTGTGAAATGCTTTGAGAAGCTTTTGATTAATGACTGTGTGTAATGTGATTATATCACACAGAATAATAGAGGGTAGGAGGAGAAAGAACAAAACCTTAAGTTGTCACAATGCTTCAAGAACTACATTGCCAACCTTTTTCATATGCTGTCTTTACATTTAAATGTCATTTTTCCTGCTATTTTCCCCTTAGTCTTTACCTCTTCCAGATCAATAGCAAAACATGAGACAAACAAGTCGCTTTTTAAAACAGGAGGAAGAAAAAGTCTGAGGTAGGTAGTTTGAGCTAGTTGGGTTGGTTTGTTTTGTTGGTTTTAAAAAAAGAATTTGAACCGTGTTTTCTATATTTTGTTTTTACCAAATTTGCAATTGGTGTCTGTCATCTCAATCCATGAAGAATTACTGCCTTTTTATTCCTCTCCCCCTGACCCTTCCTTTTTTAAAAGACACTAGTAGCTGGTGAAATTGTTTGCAGGCTTTTTAGTATTGGTTACTAAACTTCATACCACTGTAGAGCAATACTCTGCCCTTCTACGTCTAAAACTGAGGGTTTTTTAACCTTAGACACCTATATATTCTCCTTCCTCCCATTTTTTTTCCAACCTTTGTGTTATCTCAGTAACCTTGGCTGCAAGTTTTTTTAGTTTCTTTTGCATTTAACATGTGCCCAGCTGTTTTTGCAACAGAAAAGTAATTTCTGAGTGGTTAACCTGAGGAAGTGTTTCTGGCAGCTGTGAATGACAGATATGGAATTTGGCTGGAAACTTGTTGGAGGTGTGGTGGAAAGACTTGCTGAGGAGGACCAAGGACAAATGGCTGCTCTGCCATCCGCTGCGTCCCACAGGGTAGTGCAATTGATTTAAATGGGCCATCCCAAATAAGAGCAGTAGGTGAAATTCTTCCAGAAATCTGTTTTTTAACTTTTTATATTAAAAAAAAAAAAAAGAGGCAATCCAGTAGGTACAAATAACATGCTGGAGGCATAAGCCAGTGGGGGAAGTTAAAAACTTCTCTACCAAGGTTCTGACCTTGGAGTCCTTATCTTGGCAAGGGTTGTGTTGGAGAAACGTGTAGTTTGTCAGCTAAATGTAGGTGGCTAGCAAGCATTTAGCCTGTTGTTAGCAGTTTTTGTCAATAATAATGCTGGAATATAATGAAAAATAGTAATGATGGAGAACCATCACTTTTATGGGAGCACAGTTGTGTTGGAAACTTGTGAGAAAAAGAAGACTTTGCTCTTCAGAGGTGTTATTAGTATATGCTGATATATACTGAAGAAACAAAGCAAAAAGGATATGAATCTCTTGGAAAAAAGAAAACTCCCCCCCAAAAACCCCTTCAGCTTCTTCCGTAGCATATTAGAATTGTCTGAGTGAAATGCATTTTGGTTTGCTTGTAAAATGTTCAGCTCCTTTACAGCGGCACTGTTCATAGACTTTCTCAGAGGGTGTTTGGGTATAGGTTGAAATCCTGTAATCCAAGCATGAATTGCAGGTGAAGTAGAGGCCAATAGGCAGTTATAGATTGTATTTTAGTGAAGTGATTTAGTTAAGAAAAATCTAAATTACAGGATTAGACTTATGTCTATGAAAATGGTTCATTGGCATTTTTTTTTTGGTATTCTTCCTTCAGGGTACTTAAAATTGTTTATAAACATAATGTGGCCTTAAAGAGACGTCATTTAGCTAGAAGCGATGCCATTATGCTTTTTCCCCCGAAAGACTCTGTATTTTATGTATATGGAACTATTTTTGCAGGCCTTTATAGTATGAAAGATGCCTTTCTGCTTGTTTGGAATATGTAAATTGCAATACATCGAATATGCAATGAACATTTCTCTTACAAAGGGAAAAAAATGGTGAAACAAGAATTTTCATGTATTGGCAAAAAATTAAATGGGAAGTGCATCAGAAGGGAGAGTATGAGGAAGGCAGAGGTAAACAAGACTAAAGGTATGGCTTGGACTGCTGTAAAGCAAGCTTTGTTTGGAATGTCTGTCTTTCAGGTTGTGACAAAAGGGCAACAGCAACAACAGGGTTATTTTTCTCTTTAATGAACTTCAAACCTTCCTTAAAACCTGCCCATTATATTAGTAATGGAGTGCCAAGACCTGCTTTTTCTTCTGTGTTATTGCCTGCCTGGTTAAAGGGTGAGGAGGATGTATTTCTTTCAGTTGGAGGTTAAATGGAGGGTAGATTCACATTTTGATCCATTTAAAATTTATTCTGTGCTGCAGTAGGACATAGGACCAGTTTCTCTTGAAATGATCAGTACATTCATCTGTGATGGACTCAGTCTATTCCTGCTGGAATTGAAATGCAGAGATTGCTTTGCTGTGAAAATATGTCGGCCTGCTATAGTAAGAAAATCTTACTTAGTGGCAGGACAATGTGTACAATAATTACAGAAAACAAAAGGTGTATTAATTCTTGATGAAAGATCTGGCTGATGATGTTGGGATTGTTTAATACAGTGACCAACAGCAATTGCGAACTTGTATTTCCAGTCGCTGTACAATTGTTAGTGCCAAAGTTCAGAGACTGGTGGTCAAGAGACAACTGGAATTTTGTCAGTGAGTTTCATTGGATTAGCTTTTTGCGTTCTTCCTGGCTTGCTAGTTTTTAAACTGTAACAGGAATAAATTATGTGAAATTAAAATATTACAGCAGCCTGTTCATTTACATTGTAGTTCTTGGCTTTCTTGCTCCATGTTTTTTTCCTTTTCTGGTAAACAAACAAAGGAAAAATTCATATAAGCTTGGTTTAGTTAGCCAACAGAGATACAGTGCTGTAATTTCAGTGTTGAGGTTTGTCAACTAATGTATTCAAGATTGCTTAAGTCTAACTGATGTTCACATACTAAAGTGATTTTGTACCACACAAACAAAAGAATTGCAGTTATTTTTGGATGGGGAAGTCCAGGTTAGGCAGAAGTAAGATGAAGGTCTGAAAATTATTCAGTCTTAGCAACTTAACAGTAAAATCTGTTTTGGAATATTTTCACCTTTTCATCTTCATGAAGTTCAGCATAACCAACATGTTTGATAAAACAGTAGCAGAAAAGAACTGTGTGTTTTAGCTGCTTGATAAAAGACCGTAAAGTTCAGTTTGGGCAGCCATAGTCAATGCTATATAGCCAAGGCACAAGAACAACAAGGTGTAACAGATGGTTTAACACATCTTGTGTAGTGATGAAAAATGATCAGATTTTAAATGGAATTGTTTATACTGAGAGATGTGCTTCCTTGTAGACATGAGCTGTTTCATAGGCCAAAATCCATGTCTACCAGAATCTGCCAGATGGACTTTTAAAACCATGAAATATTTGTTACGCGTTAACAGGGAAAGATTAGATCATCATGAGCAACATGGTTAGTACTGATACAATTTTAATGTGTCAGTTTTCCTCTTCACTGTTGAAAAACTTTCTTGGGGCCCATTTGGAAAATCTGTTACTTCTTTTTGTTTGCTCTAGTATTCTTTTGCTGTGTTTTGAAATGAAAAATTATTATTAATTTTATCTTCTTTAAAATGCGTGTCTCTTTTTATTAAACTCCAAGTTAGTCTTCTGACGCTCCTATCAGAACAAAAGCCTGAGACTCAGAGCGTGGAAAACATTGTATTTGTAACCCCTGAAAATAACTCAAATTTTCTCTTTTTAAAGATGACTTTAAAATAACCCCAAGTCTGAAATTTGGGCTTGTACAGTTTTAGCTTTCTGCTTTGCAAACCATTGCTGCTTGCTTGTTGGTAAATTCTGTTTTGAACCCTGCACGTGTAAACATTGTATCTGTTCATTCGCTTTTCCTATATGTGTTACATGCTTTTTGGAGTATGTCAGGTTTACTTGTTAGGTGATATCTGAGAAGCCAGTATTAATCCATTTCCTAGCAAACTCCGTGATGAGGGAATTAGAAAACCCTGCCATGACTACTGCTCCCATATCTCATCTTTCTCATGATGTTAGTCTGTGTCTGACTTGACTCTGTGCCAGTCAGCTGGGGCCGGTATGAAGACAACCCAAAAAGATGGGGTGGAGAGGAAATAAGTTGTCTGTCAGGTTATGGCTTGTGATAGCAAACTGTTGGGTAATGTGGCTATGATTAATCTGACTTCATTTGTTTGGGGGTAGGTATATGTATTTAACTGATATTTCATTCAGCTTGTTTTGTTAAATGTCTTCTTCAAGAATGGGTGGTGGAAAAGAGTGCTGAAGCATTGAGAGGAGGGAATTACAGCTCTGACACAACAGGTGTCCGGAAACTCAGGGATCTGCTGTTACCTTTATTTTTTTCAGTTGTTATGCTTAACAACTGTCTAAATATAGCTAGATTTTGCTAGTATATATAAATAAATATATATATAAATGCATATCTAAAAATTATGCAATAACTTTAAGGAAATGCCACTTGCCTTCATGGTACTGGGACCAGCAGAGTATGTTGCTTAACTGAGGTGCAGCAGTACAGCCATTAAACTCTCTCACCAGAATTTTCAGTGCTTATCACTTGGCCAAATGACTGCCAGATGGGTGATTTCTGTGTGTCTTGTTTGCAGGCAGTAGTGCCTTGGAGAGGGGCTGGTGTGTGAGATGGCAACAGGTAAGGGGAAGTCGTTGTAGAGATAGAATATAAATATTTTAATGTTTAAAAGATGATTATTTTTAAGTGTAGGCTGATCTGTTATTCTCCTAAACTGTAACCTCTTTCTCTAGTTAAATGGAATTAGCCATCAGTGTTTGAGGATAAGCTCAAAACATGAAAATTTTATATCGTTATTTTTAAATGTTATTTTCTGATGCTGATCTTAAACTGTTAAAGTACGTAGTCTTTTTAGGGTTTTTTTTTCACTTACTTTAAGTCTCTTAAAAATGAATTATCTCATTCTGTCAGAGTTTGTGTGTGTAAACAGTGCCAGTGTGTAGTAAAAAGCCTGAAAGATAAATAGGACAGCTGCTACTTACAGTAGAATGAAGAAAATGTGCTTTATAACTCTTGCATGCATATAAAAATTGCTTCACTGGGATTTTTCACTAATTAATCTTATAAAATAATTTGGCCCTTGGGATAATTTTAGAAGGTTGTAAATACTCAAGAGTATTGGAATTTATAAAGAGCATGTTTCTTGTGTTTGCAGAACTAATTCATTACATGTTGTTCTGACAGCTAATTTTTCACATCAGAAATGGTGGTCCTAATCAATATTTTGCCTTTCACAGGTACTCCCCCACGCCTCTGTTGGAATAATAGAGAGAGTTTTGCTGAGAAATAGTATGCCAGTCGTTGGGAAGGAAATTAATTTTTTTTTTTTGCCTTTCTGAGAAAAAAACACGGCTTTGTTAATTGGCTGGATGATAAAAGAATCCGTCTTGTTTCTTGAAAAAAAAAAAGCTCAATTTATGAGTATTAGGACAGAGTTTGATTAGAAGATGTATTGTAACTGATTAAAGGTGAGATATTTGCATATAACAAAACTCCTTAACATCTGTTTTGCTAGGGAATTTGTTTACAAGGAGCCTGTGCCACTCCAGCATGAGGCTTCCCAACAACAAAGCAGAAATCACCTGAATTTTTTCTGTATTTTTTGTTCCTGTTCTTTTTCAAACTTCATATCTAGAAGTAGGCGCTGTCATTTCCAAGGGCTGTTGGATGTGTTGCAGTCCTAATGCATCTTTCCTGGGGAGGTGTTAGCTTTGTAGGAATTCATCTGCAAGTGGCACAATGAGTTGCATGGCATTTGATCTCATGGTGGCCCTGGGCTGAGTTGCCTGCCTCCCTCCCCGTTCTCAGTTAATGTTAAATGAAGTCTGGAGACATTAAGGATGTGAATGTTCTCTGAATTTCAGCAGCAGTATTTATTGGCATTTATCCAAGTCATCCTCAAATGGGACGTGAGGTAAATGACTGCTTCTGGTATAGAAATGGGGTTGTAAGTTGGAGCTGCAATGATGCTTAACAGCCAGGACAGAGGATGGCACTGTCCTGCTGCATGGTCTATTTGAGCAGTGCTGATAAGGACCACCAGGTAACAGTGTGCTGAGGTAGCTCTCAGTGATACCTTGAGTTAGCCCCAGGTAACTTCCTTGCTAACACTATTCCTGGTGTAATTCCAGAGTTGGTTTAGTTTGGATTTTACCACTGCCAGGCAAGGATGCCAGCAGTATTTGGCTTAAGATTGGTAAAAAGCACTGCTGAACATGATTGGGTTGGAGGGGGCTTAAAAGCCTGAGGCTGAGAGTTTAGTCATTTGGAGCAGATTTCCTCTCCTAGTAGGTGAGGTATTTTTAAAGTTGCTTCCAGAAATTGCTTTTGCCTGCCTATGTTGCTGTGCCTGCGTCTTTTCTGGATCAGGTGTGTGTTACTAGGGAGATGATGAATTCCTGGGTTCTGACTGCAGAGATATTAAACAACTGAAACATGGAGATTTGCGTACTGCATAATTAAAGAATTCGTGCAGATCAGATGGAAACAAGCAATCCAAACAGGGATTGCACAATAGAAGATGAACTTGTACATCCTTAACTATATGGCATCTTTCCCTCTGGCAGAGACAGCACAGTTTCAATATTAATTGCCCAATGCTTGCAGTATGACAAGTACTTTAGGTAATTATCTCAGGAACTGGCTTTGTTTTGCTGCACCTATTACAAAGTAGGTCCTATTTTTATTTAATTTGCTATGCAGTGTGGTAATAGGAGTATTTAATAGTGTTTAATTCTTACTGTGTTGTGCATTAAAATCACAATCACAAGGAATTTTCACGTCCTTTGGGGAATACTTTTGATACTCTTATTCCAGAAATCTAAGTACTGTGTTTCACCAAAAAATCCTGAATACTGTTATGCTACAGTCTGTATTTCATGTAGCTATTGTTCCTGAGCATGGTGTTCACCTTACTTATTTGCTCTGTGACTCTTCAGACATAACCCTTGTACGCTTGTGGAAATCTGTGTGGTATGGGGTGTTAGAGCATTAATTTACCACCTGACTGGCTGAAGACAGACTGCATTTTGACAGTCAGGCAGCGTAACTTGTTACATGAGAATTTGTAGCTCACCAGAAGAGCGAATTGTGATGTGCTGTATTTATTCATACACACATCCTTCTCCTCGTGTTTGCCAGTGTGACTGTATAATGTGTTTCTTGTCTCTCATTGACACATTGAGGGGTGCCATGGGTGGATTTGTGTAATAGCCAAGCCTCTCTCGAGGCCGGACCTACAAGCTAAGCTGTGCAAAGCGGAAAGCAAATCTTTCCCCTCATTTCAGCTGCCACCTGAAAGAAATAAGATTAACTGCCTCTTCACGCATTTTCATGGATTTTTAGAAATAGAATGCATGAAGGAAATCCTTCATTGAACCAAAAGCCCCATACAAAGATTCTTCTCAAGTAACATGGCATCCTTGCTCTTTCTGTTCTGTACTTCAGTGGTCGAGGTGAAGGTAGAAATGCCAAGTGGAAAGGCCATTTAATGTATTTTACTCTTACACCCATGGGAACAGGGGTTTATGTAGTGAAATTAACTTTGTCAAATAAGAGTCTTTGGTTTTACTAATTCATTTGAGATTTGAAAATAACAGTATATATCTTTAAAAGGTGAACCAGTGGTGTTATTTTAGTCCTCCAAGAAGTGATTTGAAACTTTAAGACATAAAACATTTTTCTCATGAGTCTTCAGCACAACACCCTTTCCAATACAAATATGCCCTATGTTCAGGTCATAAATGGCTATGCCATGGAAAGGGAGAGAGGTAATAATTGATGCATGAAATAGAATGGGAAGTCCTGTGCTGCTCCTGATGGCTAAAAGCATCTACTTTACTATGAGTTTTGTTTAGGATGGCTGTACCATTCTCTAGATATATAGGAGCACCCCTAGTAAAGCATTTCTTATTTCTAGTGTCTCTTCACAAGGTAGCCTTATAAAGGTAAGCTGAATGTGCTTGGATTCACAGATGGGGGAACACTTCCTATTCAGACTGTTTACAAAATCTCCCATGTACCTTTCCATTTCTGAAGCTGTAATTATTTCTAAATCTTTATAATATCTGTCCTGTCTCGCGTCTGGTCTTCTATTCCAGCTTGGAGAAAGAGCACCATAGCTGTGCTCTTAGGGTTTTCAGAATGGATACTCTTCAAAATCTCATGGCTTTACTTTCTGTTTTCTTTTTAGAAGGCAAAATGCTTCTGCCTAGTGGCACAGCCCTCTCTGGCTGTGTTTCCTGTTCTAATGAGTAAAGCTTTGATTCTGGAGAAGGAAGAATATTTTGTTTTTTCTTTATTCTGGGAGGTATATATATACACACACACACACACTCATACACACTTTATTTTGACACACACATGTATATCTATATCTCAGAAGTAAAATAAAAAGCAACATAAATTAGATGTCTTTCCATAAAGTATGCTTCTACCTACCTGGAGATGAGTTATGCTAGTACAGGTTTATTTAATGAAGTGATTGTTTAAAAGGCTAAGTATTTCATGGTTTATAAACAGAATCATAGAATGGTTTGAGTTGGAAGGGAACTTAAAGATCATTTAGTTCCAACCCCCCTGTGCTTCATTTTAAACTGGATAATGCAATTTAATGATACAGTCTTTGTGTAACAGTACATGGTCCTTTTCAGTAGTAGTGAAGTTTTACTGATATTTTAATTATTTGGAGAGAACATAGACAAGCTGGAATAGACACCTTCTTGGTTACTAGAAAGGGTGAAAAAACTGGTCAGTTCTCTCATTCAGCTGCTAGACTTATTTCAGGATTGAGAGCAACCACATTGGTCTGATCTAAGAGGAAGTGCGAATACTGTCACAACATCTTAATCTTCTGGGATGGACTGTTCCTATGAATTTGCAATTTGAATGCAATTTTGTATGGCTTGGAGCTGAAATATACGGTCATAGTAAATGTGACACATCAAGGCAAAGAGAGTTTTATTCGTAGTTGCATCCTGAAGTAGTACTGTGATTTAGTGCTGGAGTAAGGTACCCATTTGCCATAAAGCTCTATTGCAGAAGTCATCTTTCCAGAATTGTTTTGATCTTGTTCTGTTTTGCATGTTACAGAACGTATGCTTCATTGGTAATGAAGAATTATAATACAGTAAATGTGGAGAAAATTAATTAGGAACGGTTGCTTTTCTAATGAGTTGTGATAGACATCAGATGACTTGAGCCTGAAAGTGAGAAGTCTAGATCTTTTTGTTTGTTCACATCTTGATCAACACTTTATATTAATTAAATTGTATCTAATGTTGGTCTTGCTTTTTGGATGTATACTGGTGTTGTCTAATGAAGAAAGTATCTGTTAATAAATGCAGTAACTTTAAGCTAGGAAGACCCACTGATGTAGTAATACTTACAACTAATGATTGTGGCAATAAACTTAAGACAGTTTTGGTCTAACTTGTATTTTTCCAAGTGTTGATAGGAGAAAATCAAGTGGGTTATTAAGTGTAATTACACGT
Organism: Illadopsis cleaveri; assembly: GCA_013399915.1. Lineage (NCBI taxonomy): Eukaryota > Metazoa > Chordata > Aves > Passeriformes > Timaliidae > Illadopsis > Illadopsis cleaveri. Next base: position 377,911 of record VXBB01023979.1, read on the forward strand.
GTGTTTACTCATGATCTGGCTGGTATAAGAAAGATTTAGCTTGTTGAAAATATATTTCTATCATGTGGGCATTTGAAATTGAGTGTGTTTAAGATATTAACAGGATAATGATTTCAAAGGCCCAGTAATAGTCATGTAGTCAAGTGCTATGATGAAGTTTATTTGCATTGCTTAGGACTTTTTCCAAGTAAGTACTGACTGTTTCCAAGGGTGAAGTTTCTACAGATTTTCTAGGCAGCTTGTAGTTGTGCGTTCCATGTTAGTGTCCAGTCCAGGAAACAAGTTGCTCTGTATTCATTTTGGCATTTTGGTTCTGTGTGAGCAATGAAGACTCCTGGATTCTTGGGATCTGTGAGAACTGAACAGCCCTGGACCTCTTGTGGTATTGCTTGTTGGGATTTGTGTTTGGAAGACCTTTGGATCTGTGGGAGTTGTGGAGAAGGTAACTGGGACTTAACTTCAAAGTTGATTGGTTTGCTCGGTGCTGGAAATGAAAGTCACACCGGATCCTTTTATGTACAAGACAGTGCACAGATGGAAAGACATGATGGAGAACTAGTTAATTGACTTTTGATTGCCTGTGGAATGACTTGCCAAGATTAAGGAATCCTTGTGCTCCAGCACTCTTCCCACTTCACCTGAAACACTCATTCTTTGTGACCTCATATTTTCCTTACTTTTGGTAAGGCAAAATGTGTATGTTATTTATTATGAAAATATTTATTACTTATTATGGTATATGAAAATTCAGGCTCTATGTTTTATTTTATTTGCAGTTGCCCAGTTTACTAGTCCTCTTTCCCCTTTTACTTTTATACTTAACATCTGACCACATCTAGAAACTTTCCTGGATGCTTCTGTCTCTTTTAATGAAGAGCGATGGAGGAGCCAGTCAAAGTAAGACTGCTTATGTCAAAAGGCATATGCCTAATTATTCACTTAATGTTTCCTTAACGTTGATCTGAGAATACTTGTCTGGAAAGAGTCACTGTCCTAATACTGTGTTACTCCTTGGGTGAGTGCTTCCAGTATTAATTTAGTAGTTGCAGGAAGGCAGGAATGCCTACTATTCAAAGAAATAAAAAAAGAAAAATCTATATGTCTTGATTTAGTAGTCGTATGCTTCACTTTACCAAACAAAAGGGACCCTTGAGCAGTATTAGGTTGCTAAGTTTGTGTTCTGGGTTGGTGATTAGAGCATATTGAACACTGCTGGAGACTGAGTGCAGAAAACCATGGCATTCCAGCTGTGAACTCCTACTAATTGGCTTCCTTCTTGTGTCCCAGTGAAGTGCTCTGTTGAGACCACTTTTAGTAGGTCATGCTTCTTTCTTTGTTGAGGAATGACTAGACTGGTGGATGTTCCCATCCAGCAGGAGTTGTCTGTTGGTTAGAAGAAAAGGAATCGCAGTAAATTGTAGAACCATTCTGCTGTTTGACATGTATCCAGTTCTTTGATTTCTATAATGCTCAGGTTGTAGATTACCGCAACACAATGCCATTTTTTTAATCTTAGCCTAATGCTGTAAGTTGCATCTGATTCTTCATGTTTGGTGCTATTCATGTGTGTAATCTGGGCCTCTCTTGCAAGAGAGGAGAATAATAAAGACCTTGTATCCTTTGCAACAGAGAATAGTAAAGACTGTCTAGGTTGCAGAGCTGTGTAAGTGTGACCGTGTCAATAGTAACAGCCGAGAGATATTCCAAGAAAAAGGAAGTTGTTGAGCTGAGGAACAATATTTAATTTGGCAGTACATTTAATGTTAGTAGTTCTAGGGAGTTATACGTGATATTGTGGGGAAAAATTGTAGTCCAGGAAACATGTGGGGCTCTGAAACTTTGAAACTTAAATCATCGGAGAGAGCAGATCTCCTGTGTGACCAGATGTGGGTGTCCAAGCCTGGATTCAGGCCTTGATTACAAGGTGAAAGAACCTGACGCTCTATAACCAAGAAGCTTTGATCATATCTTTACCTCATTTCTAGAGCTTGTCTTCTACGAGTGACTGTGGGAAAGCTCTTTAATCTGGTATTGCAAAGTTTTTATAGTCCACATTCTATAGATTAGTTAAGCTTGTAATACTGGGCACTGCCATCTATTTGTATGTTTCTGGAAGCCAGAGAGGTAGACAGTAAATTTAAAGAAGTTTTTCTGGTAATTAAATCTTTAACTGGTAATTGATCATGTAGTAGGTAAAACTATCAGTTTGATACTATATATTTTTTTCATAAAAACAGGATGTCTGAAATTTAAAATAGTTCTCAGTTTGATTTTTATCCCCATGCCCTCCTTATTTGAGAGGTTTTTTCATTTGCCAAATGTGGCAGTTCTCAAAACTGTCAATTCTTCCCTCTTTTCAGTAAGTTTCTTACTGTAAAGACTACTTGAAGACCAAAACACAGAAGTACTGTCCCTTTTTAGTATCACCAAGCCAAGCTTGTCTTTATACCTTATAGTACCTGATTGTAGATATTTTTCTAAAAGAGTTCTGTAATTTCTAAGCATTTTGTCATTCTTTTCAGTGAATGCTGTTGCTGTTTCCTCTACAGTCTAGGTGTGCATTTTTTTCAGCAGGTGTGTGTTCTTACTAATTGTTATAAGGGATTACCCAATGCAATAGCACAGGCAGGAATAAGTTTACTTCCTGCTCTGTAAGGCCTTTTCAGAGGGATGCAGAAATGCCTACAGGAGAAGGAAATCTACAATAGTACAGCAGAATGGATTCATAGGGTTGTGACTGAGCAAAATAAGGTCACACAAAGGTTACTCTTAAGTGGAGAAAAGCATGTTCTTTGAGAATTTGGGGCAAAACCATGAATGATACATGAGCTAAAATCATCATATCATATGTATGGTAACATGGAAAGAATATGAAGTGGAAGGCTGCACACTATTTAGCATTAACTTGTCTACTTTTTGGGCTATCATGATTCAAATCTATTGGCTCATTTCCATTACCAGTGTTTTTGTAGTTTGATTACTAGAATTCTCATATATACAGAGATTTAAGTATTTTGATATAAAGGATGTTAGAAGGACCACAGCAGTTATCTTTTAATATGTATTCATCTCTCCATTCTGAGAAAGATCCTTTTTAAAAGGAGAGTGAAATACAGGCACTTGATATTTAGGCCTGGGTTTATTTTTGGTCCAAGTTATATTTATTCATCTCTTTGACTTGTTTGCTTTTTTTCTCAGGGACAGGAAGGGAGTTTGGAATGCACAATATCTCAAGGAATGTGATGATTTCAGTGACTCAACTGTTTACTCTAAAACATACTGAACAGGTTCCGTGCTAAGTGGATGGGGTATGAGTTCATTGAAATACTGGTTATTTGAAAACCAAGGTCTGAAAATACAAACCTAACATTAGATCTGTGTCTTGCATGTTCCACTTCTGGAGTATACTGGAAGGAATTCTGCAGTTATTAGGAGAATTCATGCGCCATATCTTATAACTCTTGCTACAAAACCTTCTAAGTGTCATGTGAGAAAAATGAACATTGCAGTCTCTTTTTCTTCATTTCTGTCCAACCACAACAATTTTGTGCATGAATTTGAACTGCAACCATAGGGAGTGCCAGGTCTGATTGATGTGATGGACACACCCAGGGTGTATGCTGAGGGAGTATCTGGGGTTTATAACTCCAACTCATGATGTTTCATTAGTTTATCTTAGAAGAATTATCTCCTGGCTCATCTGTTTGTACTCTTAGCTGCCTTGATCACAGGACTGAAAAGGAAACTGTAGTTATCTTCTGCAAATGGAAAGTCTGGAATCAATTACCAGGATAAAATATCCCAAAACAAAAAAGTAAGCCCAAACTTCAGAATATTAACTATGGTGACATTTAGCAGAATCTTGTTTATACAGGGCTGGGTGTAGTTGCCAGCTGGGAGGAAGAGGGAGAGGTGCAGCTGTGCATACGAGAGCCACAGCAAATTGCTGCCCTGGTGATCCCTGTGAGATTGTGTTAGCCACGCTGGCAGACCATTACTTGTCTCTGAATATACACCTGGGATCAGTAGTAGTCTGGCATCACTGAAAATGGACTGTTTATTGATAAATTTCATCTTACTTGAGAAGCATGGAAAAGTTGTTTTCACACACACAAAAAAAATCAGTGCTCATTTGGACTACTGGTATAACTAGTGGATTTCTAAGGTCAGCCAGGAGAGATTTGGATGGCAAAGGGATGTTCCATTGTTTGTTGGTTAACACTTATAAAAGAGCTCTATTTTATTGGCAAAACAAGTTAGAAGGTTTTAGCCTCTCATGAAAAACCCACCATACGCTGTTTTTTAAACAGGATGAGGTGATATTTTCCCTGGACTGCATTGTAAATTTTTCATTTCCAATTTGTTTACTTTCTAGTACTTTTTTGCCGAAACTTTATGCTTATGAGGGGAAAGCAAAACAATATGCCTGAGAGGTGGGTTTTTTGAATTATGATTGGGACAGGCTTTTCCACCAACATTTTAAATGAAGTAGCTGAAATCAGTGTATTTCTCATTTCAGCATTTCTCATTTGAAAAAATTGAAAGCAAATTATATTGAAAATACACCTTCAGGTCAAAAGAGACTTTGTGTTGTTGCTCCAGGTTTAACAAAACATCATAAAAAATAGAAAAGGTAGGTTTTATGCTCAAAGTATCTTCCTACAGATAATGTTTTCCAGTAGAGCCACAGTTTTGAATCGTACTACACAACATAGATTTCTGTAGACAACTTGTGCAATCTCTGCTTGCATACAGAACTGGGACATCCTGGGAATATTTTTATTTATTATACAGAGCTCATTAGTACTGAGGGGAATGGGTGATGATGTATTCCATCATGTTGGTAATGCAGAAAAAGCATTGCAGCGCAGTTGCAGATAAATGCCTTTCTTTTATTCCTTGCACACCTGTTGATGCATTGCTGTTTACCTGAAATAGTTAATAGTGAATGTGACTTTCTTGGTCTTGCAAATATGCTTTTGGCACCTCTCTGGTACCACTTCTTGTGTTTGACTATATACCATTGTGTCAGTACAATGTAAGTAAAAGTGGAGAAAAGAGGAAGAACTCATGTAGCTAAATTATTTGATTGATTTCCAGCTAAAAAATGGCAGCCTTTTTCGTCAGATAGTATTTCCCCAGTAGCGTATGTGGAAGTCATTGCAAATTCCTAATATTTAATAATATTATAATTATTTAGGGCTGACCAAAAGCAAAGATGCTTTGATTTGGCCAAACAGGAAAAAGAATTAATCTGTTTTAAAAATATGTTCCTGTTTGTAGTTTAGCAGAAATTTTAATTTTACCTTAAGAGTCAGCAGCAAAGCTTAGCTAGAATTACAAGCCAGAAATAACTAGTACAATGTATTAGGAATCAGTGGATGTGTTAAAGGTGTGCTCCAGACACCATCTGTGACCAGGTTTGCCAAATAAAACTTGGTGAGGGTTTTCTGAAGTTGGAGATATATATATTGTTGCCTATTGTCTATTGATTTGCAGGTATTTTTTGTGAGGGGGTTGGGATGTATTTCACACAGTACATACTTACATGTCCAACCACCAGTATGATAATTTTTTGGTCATCTTTTAAATTTTTCTAATAATGAATGAGTTAACTTGTGCAGGACTAATGGATGGGCAAATGGGATATTGCAAGAATGTGTTCCATTTTGGATCTTTTTTTTTCCCCAACTGTTTTAAGATTACAAAGGAGTTACTGAAAGTACTTTTTTCCCATAACACTTATCTGCTGTGAGGATAGAGTTAGTTCCCAATTGTAATGACATGAGGGCACTTAATCTGTGATCAGTCCAGTTAACTTCAGCAAGAGTATTCCTGTAAGTAAAAGTACTTAGGCAATTTTAAAAATTTTCATTGTATTATGTTTTAAAGTAGTAGTAGCATTGTTACCTAAAGTTTCAGCAATGAAAAATTACCTGAATGTGTTCTGTTTGAGGATGCCAGCTTGAGAACTGTTAGCAGCTTGTTCTGTTCAGGTTTTGAGACATTATTGAGACTGTGAAGACCAAATGGCAAGCTTCTTGTGGCACTGACTTCCCTTATTGCCAAGCAGGGAGGTTATGAGATTATCTGTACCAGAGGCTCTTATTTCATTTTCATCTTGCATAAGCTGAGTGACCAGTTCTTCCTGTCACAAAAGCCAAAATCCTACAAGAACCTTTAATTTATGTTCAGATGTGAATGCTGTGCAACTCTTGTTATGCCTCTATCAGAGGTTCAGTACAAAGCTTTTCATAGTGCAGATAATTTTCTCACAAGACATAGAAATATTACCTTTTATAAAGGTAGTTGTTGTTTCTTGGGGTGTATCTTTTATGAGCACTTTCTTAAAAGCAGGAGAACTTATCTATGATTTTGTTACCTTTAGTGTTATATAGCAAGTAGCTGTCTCTGTGTACTTTTTCTCAGCTTGCTCCAGCTGAACCTGCTTTTTCTAGACTTGTCCTCTTTTCTCTGAGCTCAGAGCACCTCTTAAGGTGACAGCATGTAGCAGGTTATGAGTTGGAGGCAAAGAAAGGTCAGGCACTTGTTTCAAAAAAAGGTGTTTATGGAAACATTCTAGTGTACCAAAATATTTGATCTTTAAACTCCAGCAGCCCTCTTGAGACCAGATAAGATTTTCTTTCTTGAGCTTGGTTTGCAGAATTGTTTCTTTGTACTTCTTGTCTCTTTCTTATGTTATGTTTAAGATACTCCTGCTTGGCTTACATTGCAATATTCACTTCAGTGGCTTGATGGCTAGGTGGCAAGGTCAGCATCGTAGGTGGAAAGCTCCAGAGGTGTGGATACCTGTCTTACACAACTAGAAGTAGTTTTGGTAAATGCACGCCATGCCTTCCTGCAGATATCTAAAACCAGGGAGGGTGACATGCCTAGTTTACTTGTATTAGTCAACTTAACTAGAAGTCCATGTTAAGTTGGTGGTAAGTTTACATCTTAACTACTACTGTTTACCAGAGTTCCCAATTATTTCTGCTTAATTAGAAATAATAATTTCGTTTCTTTCTTTACTCAACTCTTGTGGACATTAATATATTTGTATGTTTCGTGTTCGTTTCCTGTAGGCTCTTGAGATGGGACATCAAGCTATGGTTGCTTGCAAAGTCCACTAAATCCAGTGTTTACTGTTATGATCTAGCATTTTGTTGTAGTTTTAGGATTTTTCTGCTTAGCTTGTGAGAGGAAAGACCAAGATCACCAGCTCCTCTAATGTCTTTTTGTTTGGAGTTTGGGGTTAGGATATTATTTATCTGCATGGCAGAAGGATGCATTTTGAATGAATATGATTTCTACATTTCTGATTAAAGCTGAAAATTACACAATCAGCCTGATAACAAAATAATTTTGTGTGATTTAACTTTTTTCTGATATTTAGCCTTTCTCCCTGCTTTGACAGTAATGCCTACATTAATGCATATATTTGAGTCAAACTGATTGGATTGCATGAGAATTCAAATAATTATTTTCCTTCTTTCGCTATCCCACAAGGAAGCTATAAATGAGCTGCAGCAGTGTCCTACAGAAGTCTGAAGGGCGTTGTAGGACACTGCTGCAGCTCCTTTATCGTTTAGGGCATTCATAAGGCATTGTAGGTCACTTTCTGAATGCTTCTATTTCCTTCTGTAGGTAGAAAGGAGGATGCATTTTGTTTTATTTACATTTGACGAAATCTGATAAAACTAGATATGAGAGTGGATTTTAGTCAATGTAATGAAAATTTGGTTATATGAAAACCACAAGGGGGGAAGGGGATTGGAGAAAAGCCCTTTTAATTATCAATAATTTCTTTGCATCTCAGAAATAAAATAATGTAGGAAGAAACCTGGCTTTTTCAGTGGTGAACTGGTAGTTGACCAACTTGTAGTTTGAAAGGTGGTGAGAATAGCTTGGTTGGTGTCAATGGATTTGTGCAGCAGTGGCCATGAGGAATGGCCATGGGCACAAATGAAAGCCGTGAATGAAATGTCTACAGAATCTGAACTGGAAATAATCCACTATTTTTGGACTGACTCATCAGCATCTTGTGTATAAATATTTTTATATGTGGGTTTACAAATGTAAACAAAAGGTATCTGAATGAAACATCATTGTTCTAGAGCAGTGAAGTTAGATAATGTTCTTCCTGCAAGTTCTACAGAGCACTTCACCTCCAACAAGAACTGAGACCAGAGCTGAGCTGCAACTTTTGGTTTGGCACAAAGGGCAAGCGTTCTTCTTGCCAACAGCAAGCAACCAGAGCAGCATATGTGGATCTCCTTGGCAATGTTTATATTTGAGTTTACAGAGCTCCTCTGGTATCTTCTTGTGCTTGGTATAGTCCGTTGACACTGACTCCCTGCATTTCTTGCCCTGACATCAGAATAAAGCAAATGCTGTTTCATCAGCAAGCACTGGATATGAAACATTTGGAGAAAGGTTAGAAGCATAAGGAATGAGATAGGAAAAGTGCAAAGATTTGGGAATCACTTTGTTTTGTATGTGCTATAGCCTTTGCACCTAAAAGAAACCTATTTTTTTTTCTTGATTACTCTGGATTTGTAACTTCTATCACAGTGGTGACATTTTATGTCTTTTAAAGCCCTGTTTCTTAGATGACTTCTTTAAAGTAGTTTTCATATTAGTGTGCCCCAAAGTGTCCCTTCTATGTGAATGATGTACAATCCCCGCCTGTTTCCTGGAATCCAGTCCTCTGTCCTGGCCAGTTGTGCTGGAATAAGATGCTGTGAACACCTAACGTTGGAGTAACATAATGCAGGAGTATGTATTTTGATCCATGGAACATATTTTAGATTTCTGTATCTGTAGTATAGTACATCTGCTGCCAAGGTGGCCTTCTGTATCTGTATTGCTGTTGTAACTGTACTCTCAATTCTTTATTTTACGAGGCTTCAAATGTACAGATATTTGGTTCCCTTTGTAAAACCAAGTCAATCTTTAAAAGATGTAACTTGCTGTCACTAACTTCAGAACTAATCATGTCTTCTATGTACTGGGGGGTTGACATGATGTGACTTGTATGGAAATTTTCTTTGAAGAGCTGTGTCTTCCTGGGGGAGCCTGCAAGTCATTTGCCTGTATCACCTGTCCTTTGCTGGTGATAGCATACTGTTCAGGAGTGAGTTGTAATTCATTGATATAATGTGTATTCTTTTTCCACCTTCCTTCTCCCCTTATACAGTATCAAGTCACTGCATACTATTACTAATTTATGACCTCCTCAGGGCATAGTAGTCATTTGATAAGATCTGCTTTGGTCCACAGGGAAATTACTGGTATTTCAATCAGTAAGAATGATACCCAGTGAGCAGTATACTAGTTATCTTGTCTAGGTCACAGACAATTAAAAATCCTTAATAAGCTTTTGATTTCCCATGTTTTAAAAACAGGAATTTGTTCCCTAGAGCAAAATATATTGGGTAATTTCAATTAGTGTGCTGTACATGTGTGACAACTATACTTATAGTCCAATTTGAAAGTTGTTAAACATGTCACCTGTATCATTATTTGCTAGCTTTCTATAGATGTTGTTTTTATTTTAGAAGTAATATTGAGCTTGTTAATAATAATAATAAGTTAATAAGAAGTTATTTAGAAGTTTCCTTTTAGATATATATTAATGATGTTATTACAAAGCATATGCAAGAATGTGTTATTAACATTTGGGTGCTTTTAGGAGCTAAAATACAATTTAATGTCTATTTTAAAGGTGAAAGTCTTCAGTAGACAGTTTTGTGAGCAGTCATTTTGTGAATAGTTATGTTAGTGCATACTGAGTTCTTATATTACAGTTCCCGGATCTACTGATTAAAAGAAAAAGTATGAGGGGGTGGAGGGAATCAATTGCACTGTCTCACATCTGAGAAATGCTCATTTACCCTTTATAACTGGTGCTACCACCCCTTTCCTGAATTCTGAACTAGCAGTGTCTGTATTGACTCAGTGATGTGGATCACAGTCCTCTTGTTCTGTGTGAGGTGCATTTCTATTAGGCTCTGCTTTAATGGTTGGATGTGCTCGATTAGGCTCTGGTGGTGTGATGGAAGAGGATCTTGTTTGAAAACCAAATTCACTTTGGTGGTTTAGATGGTACTGGACATAAGACAGTAAAGATGCTCAAGAGGAAGAGAAGCTTTGGAAAAAGACATACAGAATGTAGATATTTAATATTGTAGCTGCCTGGCCTATTTTAATCTAGTCTGAATTTACTCAGAAAACTGAGGTCTTGTAATCCTCTGCAGCTTCCCATGTTAGTCTGGGAATTCCGAGAGGCATTCGGCAGGCTTGAGTGGAAATTGCTTTTTGTGTCAGAGTTAACTTGCCAGAGAAGATGTGTCAGGTTCCAGTTGAGCTGGCTCTCATGATCTGGTTCACCAGGTCATCAGCTGGCAATTGATGACAGAACACGAAAGAGTTGAGAGTGGAAAAAGCCAAGACTCCTGCTCTCTGCAGCTCCTGCTTCTTCCAGGAGGAGTGTGGTCCTGGGCTGTGGGTTGGGTGCCTTAAGGAGGCCCTGATGGCGCCATGGATGCCCAATGAGTGCCTCTGACCTTCAGTTTGCCTGCCTCATTTGTGTCTCTGAAGTGGCGTCGTTTTTGTTTCACAAAAGAGTGATAAGGAGGAATGTTTGAAGACTCCAGTAAGGAAGTTACACACTGGGTATGGATTAGTCCTGGCTTGTAATCCGTGCAAATCCAGTATGCTAACATAGCTTTTGTGTTTCTGTGGTTAGCTGGGTAAATTTTATGCAAGTCTGACTTGTGACCTAGTTAATAAGTTAAAGACATAGTGAAAGGTCGGTAAAAAGAGGAGGATGTTTAATCAAAATTGTAGTCTGAGGACAACCAGAAATTCTAAAATGTTTCATTCTCAAACCTGTGAGTTGCTGGAAACTGTTAACTCCATAAGAATTGTTGGAACTTGCTGTGAATTAAAGGAATGTTTAAATATGCCAGGGGTTGAAAGAAGGTTATATTTTGGGGATTTAGACCCACAGAGGTACAATATAAGAAAGCAGCTTTGCACATGTGAGTTCAGGATCAGTATTTCCAAAGAATTTTTAAAATGGAATCATTTGAATGCATTTCGAGTACTTTGGTCACTAAAAAGCATTGTCAAATGTTTTTATTAAGGCACCAGCTTCTCTAACTTATGAAAGTTGGTTAATAAACATCCTCTCTTACTATAAACATCCTCTTGACCACCTGCCAATTAAGGCCTGAAAGGAAAGAGGAGGAAGGTAGAACCTTTTACTTGAGCTTGTTTAAGGAAAGATATCCCATTATGTATGCATTTTACTGAGAAACAAATGGTTTGTGAAATAAGCCTAACAAAAATACAGCTGCAAAAAAAATCCCTTTCTGAGTCTTGTAATATGGTATTTGTGCTTAACAAAATATTAACTGTAGTTAAAGGTAAATTAGGTTGGAAATCCTTAGACTGTATTTCTCAGATATAAGGATGTATTTATAAACTTCTTGAAGTCCACAAAAAATTCTGTAAAAAGTGAGTAGACTTTAACCAGTAATTTCATTAAGTAATGGGTCTGGCATCTTGCTGTTCTCTCATTTCCCCCCCTTCCAGATCTATGCACGATTTTTGGCAAATTAGTGAATGTGAACCAGAATTTGGCTTGATGGAAAATTAAATGTAAACACAGCACACACACATGCTGGTAGACAATTTCTAAGAGGAGAGTTCCTATAATATTTTCTCAATAGTCAAAGTTATTTTGTGTTAATCATCATACAGCCAAATTAGACTTCCATTACACTAAGTGTGTTTTTTGTTGGTGTGAACTGACTTGGAATAGTTTATCTTGGTTTTGCTTTGAGGTAGGGTCCTCCCAAGGCCCTTCCAGTTGTCTCTGGGGCGTTTCTTCTCCCTGCCAGGGAGGAAAGGTTTCAGGACTTGTGTTGAGTGGTGAAATCATGAGTCTGAAGGGGTTTTTTGTTGTTGTAGACTACCTTTATTTTCAAGGGATATTTTCTTTTAGTCACACGGACATTTATGTCTGATGTTCTTAGATTACAGCTTTTTTTTTTCCCCCAGAAGTGATCCTTTTGTATGTGCTCTAATAGTTTTCCTCTTTCAATGCACAGTTAGTTCAGATTTGATTTGCAACATATTGGGATTTATTTTTGTAACTTGTTTAATGCAAAATGTGATGTGCTTGAGTGAGAAGAGTGAGTCTGTGAGCATTTGCTATCATGGTGGCACGCTTTGTGAAGATAGTTTTCCTTTGGAGCCTTGTGCAGTGTTAATATTCCTGTCCTCTCCTCTGCAAAACAGTCTACAATCTGCTGCCTGGTGCAGGAATTACAAGGAGCATTCTTTGGGCTAAAAGCAAACACTCCTATCTGGAGAAGTGCCGAAAGGTTATAGATGGGTTTTGTTTTGAGGTTGGTAATAGGAGGGTTTTTCATGTGTTGAGTCTAGATATGAGGAAAGGCCCTTACTTGCGCTGTGTTAAAACCCAAATATTTCAAAAAGCCAGGGATGTGTGAGGAATACTTATGATCAAGATACCTTGGTGTTGAAAGCAACCTAAGATTGTAAATTGAGACTCTTGCACTGTAAATAAAGAAGTGAGCGAGCAGCATGATAGGAGTCCCTTCTCCTCTGGAGTAAGCTTTGTGTTATTACTGACAGCTGTTCTCGGGTATCTTACCAGCTATTTTGGGTGTTCAGTGTGCAACCAATCTGTCTGCAGAGAATGTTTGTAAAATTCTTAAAAATGTGTTAAAAACGTATGTGTCTTAGAGTACTGTATGAACCCGGTGATTGCAATCCTGTGCTGCATCTGGATTTGTTGTGTGGTGTCCCTCCTGTGCAGTGGAGTTGTGTGTCCTGAGCACTTTGGCTTTACATGGCTGTGGCGCTTGAGACCCTGGTGATGGTGAAGTCCTTTTAGGCCATCATCTTAACCAAGTATGTAGTGCCCTCTGAAACAGCATGAAAAATACATGTCTTTAGTTTTGCAAACATTTCCTTCTCAAGTATAACCTTTCTGTTTACTAAGCCCAAACTGGAACTGCTAATTATTCTGTACCCAGACACTGAAGTGAGAAATGGGATGGTGGATCTCTTTATTTTGGAGCCCAAACATCTTTTGGTTTAACATGTCAGTTATGCTGTGTTCTCCAAATATTTGAAACTGAGCTGGAAATTGTTCTTCTATGTAATTGCTAGATTATAATTTCTGATCTTTCTTAAAAATTAGTTCCATTTTTTTTTTAATGTTGAAAATCAAGCAGACAATGCAGAAGGCTGGCTTGGCTGACTAGGGACCTTCTATTAGAGCTCAGGCAAAAAAAGAAAGTGTATGTCCAGTGGAAGCAGAGTCTGCTGTCATGGGAGGAATACAGAGAGGCTGCTTGCCACTGTGGGGAGAAAATTCATGTGACCAAAGCTCAACTGGAGTTGAAGCTGTGTAGTTCAGTGGGTCTCTATAAACAGAGAAGGGTTACAGGAAATGGGGTAACATCAAGTTGGTGACTGGTCACTAGAGGGGTTCTGCAGGGCTCCATTTTAGGTCTAGTTCTCTTCACCACCTTAAGAAATGACTTGGATGTAGGACTCAAAGGCATACTGAGTAAGCTGGCTGATGATGCTGTTGATATTCCTTGAGGACAGAGGGGTCCTGCAGAGAGACAGGACACATCACAGGGCTGTGCAGTCACCAAATGGATGAAGTTTTAACAAAGACAAGTGCTGAATTCTGCATCCAGGGGCAACCCTGGATGTATGGACAGACTGGGGAACGAGAGGCTGGAGAGCAGCACTGTGGAGAGGGACCTGAGGCTCCTGGTCAGTGGCAAATTGACCATGAGCCAGCAGCGCCCTGGCAGCCAGGAGGGCCAACCCTGTCCTGAGGGGATCAGACACAGCCGGGCAAGGGAGGGGATTGTCCTGCTCTGCTCTGCTCTGCACTGGGGCGGCCTCACTTCAGGTGGTGTGTGCCATTTTGGGCACCACAATATAAAAAAGATACAAAGCTATAACGGAGTGTCCAAAGGACAGCTACAAAGACGAAGGGTCTAGAAGGAAAACCGTATAAGAAGCAGCTGGAGTCAGTTGGCTTGTTAGGCCTGGAGAAGACTGAGGGGAAACCTCATTGTGGTCTGTGACTTCTCAGGAGAGGTACTGAGCTCTTCTCTCTGATGCCCAGTAGCAGGATCCAGGGGAATGATACGAAACTATGTTAGGAGAGATTTAGGTTGGATTTTAGGAAAAGATTCTTCACCCAGAGGGTAGTTGAGCAGTGGAACAGGCTCAGCTGGAACAGAGAAGTGGTCATGGCACTAAATCTGACAGAGCTCAAGAAGCACTTGGACAATGCTTTCAGGCACATGGTGTGGCTCTTGGGGTGTCCTGTGCAGTGCCAGGAGTTGGACTTCAGTGATCTTTGGATGTCCCTTCAGGACGCTCTATGAATCTGCAATACATATGGATGGAAAAAGGTCCATTAACACAGTGTTCCAGTCTGGGCTTGATTTGTCTCCAATCTATAGGACATTAGGGTTGCAGAAAGCACATCTTCAATTCTCTTTATATCAGTCACCTGCAATATTTTTTTCAAATGTTTCTGCTCTATCTCTTAGAATAAGTGTCAAAAGTGCATCCAAGCCTAATTTTGGAGTGTATGAAAAGATTTTAAGTATGCTTGTACCTGATAAAATTGGTATTTCAGCTGAAGTTCTGGTGTTTTTTCCTTCAAAGTGATGAACGGTAGTTAGAGGTAACTAGTAAAGCCAATGAGATGAGATCTTTCATTAGCGTGTCTTGCAGCTCAGCCCTCATTTGGCAATTTCTGTTTTAGCAGTATGGAATGGGATCTGTATTTTCCGAGCAAAATAGAGAACTTTTTGCTTGGGAAGTTCTGGGTGCTGGGGGGGCAGCTACACTAGCCTCACACAAGCCCATGTAGCCCCTGGAAGGGTGCATGGTGCTTTTGTCCTCCCCCAGCCTGGCTGCTCCTTCCTACCTCCTGTACTTACACATGTGCATCTGTAGGGTGGGTTGAGTGGAGGGATCAATCCTGCTGCAAGCCAGCACTCCCAGAGACAGCAGAAGAGAGCTCTGCCCCTCCCCTGCCAGAAGCATGTACGTGCTTTATCATGTGTTTGACTGGCCCTGTATGGCCTTAATAGGATGTTTCTGAAATTGGCTGAAACTTACGGTATGTCTGGGTTTTTTTATGAGCAGGATTCGTTAAAACTGTGCTTGTGCCCTGTGTTCTTGCTCTAAATTGTTTCAATTCCATGTAATGCATTACTAATGTTTTCTTTCCCATGCTTTTCCTAAGCCCATTAGAAGCCAATCATCGTGCATTTGTAGTAATGATGTTGTCGTATTGTTAAGACTGGATAAAAATAATTTAAGACCTGTCATCAGCTCCTTGTAGACACTGACAATGACATCATATAACCCTATGGATTTTCACAGTGAGTCTCCAAATGTATAGGGAAAACAAAATGCTGTTAGGTAATTCAAATATCCACAGTGCATCTGAGATGGTCTTTTCTACATTTTTCTATTTGTAAAACAGTTTGAAGCTTTGTCTATGTGTTCCCTTGCAATGGAAAAAAAATAAGTAAAGATTGCTGGATTTTTATTTCAGGCATGCAGGAAAGCTTTTTTTTTTAGATGAGAATGATGTGGACAGTATTTCAGAATGATTACTTGACTTCAGGTTTCTTACTGTTTAGTGTAAGAGAATAACTTTCTGTTTTGCTGGAGACATTCCTAAAACTGTGTATTTGAAGGAATGTCATGTGGAGTTCATAACATCTACCTAACAGCATTGCTATCTATCTCTCCTGTTACTGTAGGTCACTGAGTTGTGCAACTTTTCAGTTATTGAATATGAATGGACAAATACTTCTATGAAAAACTCAAGGAAAATGTGTTAATTTTTTTCCTCAAGATTTACATAGCCACTATTTATTTTTACATTCAATGGGTGGAATATAAACCTTTGCTGGCATGCTTGTTTGGATGAACCGCTCAGACAGCTCTTCCCAAAGCCTTTATTTAGAAGTGTGTTTATGTTCTGCACTAAAGGATATAGGGAAGCAGATGAAGAACTGATATGTTCCTGCGAATTCTTGATTGTGGTGGATTATGACTCAAATGGACTAGAGCAGAAGATGCTATTTGGATCATGAAATTACTGGAAAAGGAATGTTCATTTGCAGTATATATGGGTTTTCTGCTTCTCTTACTAATTCACCTTTACATTTGAAATTTTTAGCCTGGCATAAGATGAGAATTTTCTCTTTAATGGAAATCTCTGACACACAGCATGTATTGGATAAAGAACTGCATGTGGATAGTGGGTGCTTCTGGCTGGGTGAGTCGGGTTCTTTGGCTTAGCTAAGCTGCTGAAAACAACATGACTGTCTTCTGGAGGAGTGCAGCTGCTGGTGGAGGTGTTTGCACCTCCTCTGCAGTGGTTCTGTGGCTTGGAAAAAAACACAGACTCCCTTATTGTGTGTTCTCCACACACCTTTTTTAGTTTTAGGTTAACATCTAACAGTAACTTGTGAAATTTTTGGTCAATTACACTGACCTGGTGCTGGAGTTAACACTGAAGAACCTTTCCTTAGAGAGTATCTATTTGTAAAGTAAAAATAAACAGTTTTCTACATCTAAATAAAAAAAAGTCCTTATATTGTCATTTTATTAAGTCAAACGTATGTTGCCATTATATTAAGTCACTCTTCTGCTCTTGTACTTCTAGGTTATGTTTTTGCCCAGCATGAGTGAACAATTACTGAAGTGTAGAATCTCAGGTTAGGGTCACATGGAAGCGTTCCATGTACATCATTAAGAATGTATAGCTTTACTGTTTCTTCATAATCTAATTTCTCATATAAATAATTTTCTTAGTTTGTTTCCTAGAATTGCAGTTTCATTAGAAACGTGGGTGTCTAGTATTCCTCTTACGATAAAATTGTGAATTGTTCAGCAGTGTATGTTTCTCTCCAAGGCTTTTAGTTACAAAGTGTTTTGACTGCAGCATTTGTAGATAAACAACTGTGCTATTTTAGTCCCCCTCCAGTCCAAAAATACAACAAAAGACCCCTGACTTCCTTGAATCTCCATCTCCTAATTTGGGTTCAGTGTTACATCTTGTTGCATTATTCATTTGGCTTCAGACCATGGTACTTTTAAAAGTTTATGGATCTAGTGTTGGGGTCAGTGTAGTCCACTGACACCAGCTGGGTAATTTTTCTGGCCTTGAGTTGAACATTTGAAGCTGGGAACGAACTTTCATAGTTCCATAATAGTTAGCTATAATAATAGTCTCTGGATTCACAAGGTATTTCTTATATATCCCTTTTGGTTTGGGTTTATTAAAAGTATTATATTCAGAGTGTTCTGCAATTCTCTTCTCTTTCTTCCCACGAATAAATGAGCACCAAGTTCTCAGAATGTAACATCTCCTTTTATTAATGAAATGGCAGCAACTTTGAAATGGACAAGAATCAAGGCAAATTCCAAAACTTGTATGTCCTGATAAAAATCTGGCATTGAAGAGGCTGCTGCTGTTCATGGCTGGGCATGTAGTTTGAGAAAAGTTATATTAGCACTGAGTTTGGTTTTTTTTATGTGCAATTTTACTAATATGCTGTATCTGGTTCTGCTGCAATTCAAATATTTTCTCATTTGAAACTGAGTATAAAATCTAATTTGTTTTTCCTTTACCCTTTCTCCTTGGAGATCTATCAAATTATCCTCTGCTTTAGATTCAAGCTCTTCATGGAAATTAATCGTTCTGACCCCCTGTGAGGTAAATATTATTTTCATTAATAGGAAAATTGCAAAGGAGACAAGTAAAATTGCTTGTTTGAATTATGCAGAGCTCTAGACAAGTGGTCAAATTGCTAGACTGCCTGTTTTCAATAAATTCTTTACAAAACTTTTAAAATGTAAGCTGTAATAATATTGATACTGTCTAAGCAGACAGAAAAATACTTTTTCTTGTTTTCTGAAGCATTGTGTGACCAAGAGGACAACTATGAAATATTTTATATCTTGAAATGTGGATAAATGAGCTGTCTACTGAGAAAAGTACAGAGTAGTTTGCAATTTTCCTCAGGAAACAAAGAATCCTTTTAAATTTTATCTTAATCTGGCAAAAAGCATGGAGGTCCTTGAATGGGCAGAGAAACCTCTACTCTAACGGAAAGAACCAAGTCTGGCAAGTGAATCAAATGGAAATGGAGATGTAAGGTTCTTGTGTCTTATAAAGTAACAGATTATCAGTTTCTGTGAAATGCAGGAGAAAATATCTTGAATATCTTACTTTTGACTTTTTCAGTAGAATGGAAATAATGAGTTCTGCTTTATCACAAAGGCCTTATAGATGAAATTTCTTTTTCGCCTTGAATGGAGGCTTGTAACATAGCAGAGCAAAAGTTTGGTTACATATGTGAAAAAGCTTTCTAGCTAAAGAATTGTCATGTTATTGTAGTTGCATTTTCAGTTAGGGATAGAAGATATGATTTATGGAGTGTGAAACTTAGAGATTACTAGGATTTTCAGTTTGATACAGTTTCAGAGCTTTTGAAGACAGTAAGTTCTCCTTAACAGTGGAATTTTTCATATTATTGTGGATATTTTGGAACTACAGTATGTAGTTAATACCTCTTTTAGTGAATTTACAGGCAGTAAGGATCTATCCAACTTTTTATTGGGAGGCTTCCTCCTGTAGCAGGTGTATGTTTCTGGTGTGCTGTGAAGGGAACTGGAGGCTTATAGAAGTGATGTTCACAGCACAAATGCACTTAACCAGAATCTACATTTGGATATTCTTGGCTTAAATGCCTTTTGTAGTTAAGGGTCAAGTAGTGGAGCTTCTGGAATATTCCAGTATGTTGTGAAAGATGGGGCAAATGTGATTTCATGTGTTGTTTGATGATACATGTTCAGTGATGGCACTTCATGACTCTTACTTTGTTCACTGTTAGGCAGTTCTTTGCCTTCTTGTTTTGGACACCTAATTTGTGTAGCTAATGTTTTTGCTTAAATTTTGTGTATTACCAGTTTAGCAAAGTGTTGCTGAAAAGCCTTCATATAAAGAGAAGTAATCTCTTTATGTAGCATTTGCCATGGGTGCTGAAAGTTGGAAGACCAATATTTTTGATGAACACGTGGCTGCTGGATGACCCTGGCAACTCATTGTCCTTCACTTGCCTTGATTTCCCTTTCTTTACATTTAATTTAGTGACATGTACCTTATCTGCTAGGCACTTTGAACACTTATCAGCCTGTGAAACCATCCTAACAGCAGCGTGTTCTCTATGATGCCTCCTCTGTTTTTATTGACAAACAGCTTTAAAATTCCTAAGTCAGTTGAGACACCAGCTCAGTCTTTCTTTTAACAGTGGACAGACAGATGGACGAAAATTATGTGGGGGAAGGGATGGGAAAGCAAAATCAAAGAGCAGTGAGTTTTCAGGTTGTGAATGTGCAAATTCTGTGTTAAACTTGCCCTTTCTAAATATTTTCTCCAGTATTTTCTGTTGTAGACAGATTATTAGCTCTTTCTTTGGCAGCAGTTACTCATTCTACAGTGTAAAATTCTGTCCTTCTTTTGTAGCTTAGCTGTGACAGCTAGACTGAAAAGAAATAGAATGACTTCTGTGAAGAGAACCTAATTTTTCAAGAGGTAATATTAGTATGAAGGATGGGTCATTACCTAATGTAAGGGGGAAAGAGTGGACTCATTGTATTTGTTGATGGTTTTCTTCATTACAAACGGATGTATTTGCATTCCTTGCATTAAAGTGCTTACTGTTACAAGGAATAACTCCAGAGTTCACATTTTCATGGTTGTGCTCTGTAGACTTGATGTTTCACTTCAGTTAGTCCAAGTCTGGATGAAAGCATTAGTTCATAGACAAGGAGCTCTTTCAATTTGGCAGCATCCTCTTTGTGTAGATATTTTACTTGTAGAATTTGCAGTTAGTAAAGGTAAACATTAAGCCATTTGTATGCTATTACAGTCACACTGTAGAAAAACTAGAGGCTAGAAAGACTGGCCTCAGCATGGAAGTCTCTAAGCCGTGGTGGTTGTGAATAATCAGGACAAGTTATGACTTAATTCAGGAGAATGATGTTGTGAACATCAGAAGAAGCCTTTTCCTGTTAAAGTAATTAAATTTTGTTTCACTACCACTTTTGAGAAAAATGTTAAGAATTCCAGTAATTGACTCCTGTTGACATGGCAGCAAAGTAGTTAATGATTTAAATGCAGTGGTACTAATTTTGATTGATACTGTGTAATTATGATGTCAAAGGTATTTGACTTTGTATCAGGCTGTAAATCTGCATCAGACTTCTAGCCTACCCTTGAGAGAAAAAAATACATAAATGGGAAAACCCAGGCACTCCCCCGACCTGAGCTATTTTACAAGAATATGAAAAAGTTTAAAAGTTTCACTAGTTCAGCCTACTTCCTTGTCAGTAGCATATCTGTGAGAAACTCCTGAATGTCTTAATGTCTGAAAAGCAAAAAGGAAATGTTCTCTCTGAATTTTGATGTCAACAGCAGCAGAGTACCCTCTGACAGCCCTCTGTGTTTTTCTAGCTTTTTTTTTCTTTCCTAATAGTTTTAGTCTGACTTGGAGGTTTTAGAGCCTGAAGCTAAAAGACAGCCTTCTGAACTACCTTGAGCTGTTCTGTTCTCACTAAGAAGAAATAAAACTTCATTTTTTTTAACCTAAAAGCGAAATTTATGGAGAATACAAGAGATCTGATTATTCTGGCCATGATTCTTGAAGCAAGTGTTCTTTAGCTTGACAAACCAAGCATGAAGGGATATGCTTTCTTGGGATGTAAATTCTGTGTGATTCATTTGTTGTGTAATATTTTAACGTATTTTTGGTTTATTGGAATTACATGTTGATTAGTATTGGGAGAGTGTCTTGGACTCGAAATACAAAAGGAGAGGTTTTATTGTCAGAAATAGTATGTCACTGTTCACCAAAGTGAAAGTCAAGATGGCTATGATTTCAGAAGTTAGTAGTGATCTGTACACCTTATTTTATAAACAACTCCACCTTTTCTAGAATAAGGGATTTCAATTCTTAGAACTTTTTATAGACCATTATTTTTTGTGTCTACATCACCCTATATTTCTTCTTGTTTCTATGTTTTTTACTATTTTATATTCATTGTTTCAGAACCTCCTTTTTCAGGAGGATTTCCTGCTGGTAAGTTTTGTAGCTCTCACTGGTTATTCATCCCTGTATTCATCTGTCTTTCTGACCCAGAAGAATTTGTGCATCAGTGAGCCTCAGGAACATTTTATAAGAATTTTAAGAACTTAGTTGTGACTCTGCCAAGTGTGCTGCTTTTGCTTGCCATATAGTTTGCTTTTCAAAATCCTGTCTTGCCTGTGTTTCTGATGTGAGTAATAGGCATTTGTCCTTAACAATCATATAGTTGAAAAGTTATAGAAGAGTTGAGTTTACATTGTAGTGATGTTGCTTAGCAGTTTCTGTCATTCAGCAAATTCAGTGACAGCATGTTTGGTTGGAGATGAAACTTAGGACCCTGTGAAAGCTTTGTTTGGAGGTGGCTTCTCTGGAGTACTGCTCTGTGGGCTGTTCTCTGTTGTGGCAGTGTTGTGTGGGTGCAGGAATTCAGTCATCTGCTCCACACAGGGCTTTGAAGTTACCAGCCCAAACACTCAGGAGAATTAGGGGCTGAAGTCCTGGCTCCTTGTGACTGGTTGCAAAATAGGTTGTAGGCTGGTGTCCAATGCCATGGGAGAAGCAGCATCTTTTCCCTGCAATGAATCATTTCATGTTTATTGAAGTTCACTGGTGAAACTTGTTCTCGCTGTCTTCATTCACCTGGTAGTAATTGTGGTAATAATCAACCAAAGCACATTTGTCAAAAGCCTTTTGTTTTTATTCTGAAGGGAAAGACAGAACTATTAAAAATATTTTCATGGGTTCATAATGGCATGAGAACACTCCATAGAGGCTTCTTTATTTAGGAATTACAATGCTTATAGGTGATGCCTTCCTAAGGTAAACGGAGAAGGATATTTTCCACTGATGCTTGTTCCTTCTTTCTTTTGAAAATCTGGGTTCATTAATAGGACATCCTGAAAGGCCTGCCTACTTCACTTAGGAGATGAAGGGACTGAAGTCTACGTAGGGTAGGGAGGAAAATATTTTTTTATAAGTCTCTATGAAAAAGATATATCTGAACTTCTTGTGGTTATTTTTTCAGCAATTTCAAATACTGTTAGATTCTGCTGAGATTAAATGCTAGTTATTCCTAGTGTTTTCAGATAGCATTCTCTCTCCTTATATTTTTGGACAAGCTTTGTCTACAATTTCAATACTTCTAATGTTATTAATTATATAAGACTTTTAAAGCTTTGAACTGCTGTTCTGCAGGTGACTTACTGTTTTGTGAGAACAGCTTTTGCAGGTTGTGGCAGGGAAGTGGAGGAAGTGATGCATTCCTTGGGTAGGTGGCAGATTCTGAGGTCAGAGGGAAGAATCAACAGGGATTCCTCCTCTTGCTTATAGTACTGCATATTGATAGCTGGAACATAGCAAACAACCCTTGAATTGTCTTCAATTAACACGTTTTGGTTTGTTCAAGGATGATGTCAGAAAATAGCCTTTTTCAGTAGAACGAAGTTCTTTCCTCCCTCCCTCCTTACATACGCCTACGCTGATGTTTTTTCAGCTCTACAAGTGTGTGTTTTCTCACTCTTTCTGCTGTGTAGGCGGCCTTCCCAATCACAATTGAGCTTCACAGGCAATCTTTTACCCAAAAAAAAAAAAATCTTTAGACAGCAGGTCTATAATTTAACCCCAAAGGAAATGGAGACTTCTGGCTCAGAATTATGATGCTTCTTAGTAATACTTGAATTGGCAAAGAATTTCACCCTAAAAAAAGAAGGAAATTGTTTTCTTGACCAGAAGGCCACTACCTGTGGACATTACTTTTTTTATAATCTACCCGAATGATTTGCCAAAATGTCACTAGCAGTCACGAACAAATAGACTTTAAATCTTATACTTGCTTCATTAGGCTAAGTTAGAATTGAGCTTTTTTACCCTTGAATTAGAATGTGATTTGAATGAAAAAGACAAACTCAGTTTGTTGCCAATGTGAAAGTTAAAATGCAGTTCTTCTGAGAGTGTTGCCTTATTTTAAACATGATTTTAGTTCTCATTGCCTTTTGTCATCTTCTTTTGCTGCGCTGCATGATTTTTTTTGTGTACTTTAGCTCTTTTGCTGATGCTTCTCATTTCTCCAAAGTCTTAATTTCACACAATATTTTGTAAATAAGCCTAAAGTTAACTTGCAATTAAAAAACCCCCTCAACTGTATTTTTAATTGCTCAGAAGAAGATAGCAATAATTATTTTCTTGACCTCTGTTGCTAACACAACAGAGGTTTGGCGTTTCTTAAAGAGTTTTTGTTGATGCTAGTGTTCTTGCCACCAGGTAGGTATTCCAAGTTTATTCAACTCTGTAAAGAAATAATTTTGGGAGCGTAGCAATGGATGACTTAAAATTTGCTTATCAACTTATCAAATTTCAGCAACAATTTTTACACAAAGGCCTTGTACCATGGTTTTATGTTCAGTTTGTGCTGCCATTGCACCTGAAAGGAACCATCCTACTCTGCTTATCCTGCCTGGTACCTTTTCTGCCTCATGTTAGCACAGGTGCTCATGTTGCTGTGCAGTGAACTGAATTGGGGAAAACCAGGCTGGAGAATAATCTAGGTTGTCTTCTTTAGACTCCTTACTTAGAGCTGGGTTTTAATCTCTCTTTGAAATGATTCACTGTACATCTCCTCTAACACGTGAGCTTGGTGGGAGTAGAATAGGACAAAAATTCATTGGCAGTATGTGCTCTGCCTCCAGCTTGTGCCTCTGCAGAGTTCTCGGGACTGCAGCATAAATCTCCATGGTTACATCTGTTTGCCCGGTCTAATTTTAGAGGACTCCTATCATCTAGAGATGCAAGCCTTTTGCAGCAATAGACAGAAGTCAGATGTTAAGAGTAATTCGGAACAATACAGATTATAATACAGGACCTGATGAATAGGAAGGACCAGCTTTGAAACGTTCAAATTTCCTTCTACACTTGGAGACTTCTTAGGGTACTGCAGCTGGTGACTTAGATAAAAACTACTCTCCCTTGTGTTTGACATGTGTTACAGACTTTGTTGAGCAGTGAGGAAAAAAAGTGGGCCACAGCACTGCTAAATGTCCCCTTTCTTTCAGGCAATGCCAAATGTGTGTTTAATCTCTAAATGCCTGGCAGAATGTGTTCTGGAAGAAAATAATGATTCAGAGAAGGGGTGATAAAAGAAGGATTGGGATTGTTGTAGTGAGAAAATTTTCATAAAGGCTTCCTCAGATGCGTGAGTTATGTGCAACAAATCAATAGATTCACAGTTTTATAAGCCTTCATTGTTGCTCCTGGCTTCTTACAAGCACAATTTTCAGAATACCCTTTACCTTTTGAAAAGTATTTCATTTGATTGTTTCCCATTCAAATTTTGTTCATGCGCATGATCTTTTTGCTTCTAGGTTTCACTGTGGTATGAGTCATCAGAAGTTGATTGTGACATCCACTGGGAGTTTTTGTTAAAGCTGCATGTGTTGGCTTTCTCAGGAATTTGGATAGGTAAGAGTGCATGTTCTGCTTTCTGTACCTTCTGACCTTTTGGAGTACTGCTGGTTGTCACAAACTGTGTTGTGTTTGACTGCTGATAGTGTGTAATGTTGCATGCAGTGTGTAAGGGGTGGTCTCCAGCAGGATGGTTTACCCGTAGGCTGGCTGCCACAGAGTGCCAGACTGTATCCCAGGCTGTTGCTGAATGCTTCCTCTCTACATCAATGTTTTTCCAGGAGAGAGATGCAAGGGAGCTAGATGGCTATTCCCTCCCCCACTTTCTACTAGGTATGTGTTAAAGTGTTTGCAAAAGCAGGTTGGACTCTGTTCAGACTGTGACAGAATGCCTGCTTTTGTCACATTTTCTGAAACACAGCAGTTCTTGTAGGTGGTTTCTTTTAACCCACTTGTGAAACTAAACTCATGTTGTAAGAAGAAAGGGATGATTCTTCTGGATGTGCCTTACCCTTGAAAAAGACTGGCTTTTAGTACATGATCTGTCCTTTGACAGATTAATGTAATATATTAAAAGGTAAAATGGATGCAACAAGTGTGAGATGCTGCAGTTTTGCAGCCTTGCCCTCCCTCTGCCTTGTACCAGATGCAAGTCCTTGACAGGTATGTAATGACCTGGTTCAGGATGGCATATGAAGAAGGTTGGAAAATTGCAGTGTGTGGGTTTGGGGTGTGGAAGGAGGAGAGATGGGGAGCAATGGTGGTGGTTTTGCAAAGACGGGCAGGGTTGGATTTGTTTTTAGATGGATCAGTTTCCTGAATTAACTCAACAGGTTGTGCAGGCAGTAGTGCTGCCTGGAGGGAGGTGACCAGAATTTGCTATGGACTGCAGGGAGAACAAAACTGGAGACCTCGGTTAAAATCAGTGGAAGCAGATTTGCAACCAGGCAGTAAAAACATAACCCACTCCACTGAACACGTTTTAATCATGTGTTTATTAATACATGATATTGAAACTTGTAGGCATAAGATATGCAAAGGAAATCCAGTCTGGAAATAACAGTGTAAAAAACATAGCTGCCTAAGGAAAAACCCTCCCTTGTGACATTGGTTCATCTGTCTGTTGGATGTCAAAAGAAACAAATAGGTTTCTTATGTGAGAGAATCTGCCCTGTAGTTGTTGCAGTTGGCTTAAAGGATGTTGTATCAAAAGTTTCAGTTTAAAACTCTTCTTCTGAAACACTGTCAGCAAAGCTACATTGTGTTGGCAGAGATTTAGCTTCTGAGGTTTGACTTATGATAGAGGCAGAACCTTTCTTTCAGAGGATGTATATACTGGAAACAAATATATTTGTTCACAGATCTAGCGGAGCCCTTGGAAAAGGCTATTTTAATTACTTTGTCTTTTCCCTAGAGTCGTTTTACCTTTTCATTTGGCATCATCTTTAGTGTTGATTTTTACACACAATCATTATTGGGATTTTCTTTGATATATAGTTCTTAAAGTTACCACAGAGGAGAAAACAGTGTCCATGTCTTTTCCACTGTAGGAAAGGTGTTTTTTTGGGGGGTGTGTGGTGGTGTTTTTTTTTTTTTCTTAATAAAGTTTGTGATCCTAAGAGGCTAGTTAGAATCATGATATTAGTAAACACTGTAGTGGAGCATGGACAGTGAATGAAGTAATAGCAGTCTTAGTTATTAGTTTAACTTACTGGCGGAAAGTAAATGAGTAGCTTTTCCCCCTACTATGTATGGATTCCACAGTCTAGGGTTTTTGTCACATACATTCCATAAAGAATGACCAGGTAATTAAACCTCATTTTGCCAGTGGTGTTACCATGTTACACCACTGAAACACTGAAGGTGGTAAATTCCTTTTTATTATACATGTGCGATTTTTGTTCGAAGTGGGAATTTTTCTCAGTGGAATTTTAAAATTTTTTTCATTTCAGCCTGTAGCAAATCTAGTAATATGAAATTATACTTAGAGCCTAATTTATTTAATCGGTAACAGTTCTGGTTGCTGGTTGTTTATGAATGTGTAGGGTCCTATAGACCCAGTCTTGTTTACTGAAATTCTTGGGCAGGTTTTACAGATGGGAGTTGAACATAACCATATTAACTAGCAGCCTTTTTTAGGAATAGTATTGCACTTCAATGAAGCTGATATTTGTTTGTTTCAAATATAGAATCTTAATTGGATTTGTAAGGATATTTAGGTGCAAAACATTTGGCAGCATAAACTTAGTTTTGTTAGTTCCACACATTCTTCTGTAGATACTGGCAGAATAAAACCTGTAAAATTCTGCATGAAACTTAACCTCAGACTGCTTATTTGACCTGAACTTAAAATGAAGAGTACTGTAGGGGGGGAAGAAGAGATGGCCGCTATGTGGAAGTGGCTGATGTTGACCTTAAGTTATATATTGTTGGTTTTATCTGTACTATTCTTTTTCTGTTGACAGGTTGAAGTCTTGTGGCTTCATTTGTTCACTAGTAATAAAGCCTTGTTGGGTGGGGATGGGGTTGAGGTGGAAAAGGTTTTGCCTCAGTGATTCTTGCTTTTTCTCAGGGATGTGTTGAAGAGTACAGAGTGCTGTGTTCCCTGCAAAGGGGAAGGCAGGAGGTCTTTGGGTACTGTTTCTCTGAATGGCCAGGAGGAGAGTTGTACAGAGTTGTGTTCCTTCCTTACATTTTGCAGGTTTTAATTTTTTTTTCCCAGAGATTTCCCCAAGGTTTAGTTGGTGATTATACAAAGGATTTCTGTTATTAGGACTGTGTAGGTTTGTAGTTCAAGTTGCTTCCCTAAGGAGTCTGAAGAAAGTTAGGAAGAACCCATGCAATTAGTGCTTAAAGTCTTGGCCTCTTTATAAAGAAATGAGTGTTCCGTGAGGAGTGAATGTATATATTTCAAATGCATGTACCTGTGTACACAAGCACCTGTGAGTCAAAGGAAATGGGTGTATTGGATGCATGTGTGTTCCCAAGTTAGTGATTGCCTTATGTAACGTTTTTGTACTGTGGTATTGCAATGGTAACTGCAGTAATTACCTTTAAATGGAAAATAAGTAGAAAGTGCCTAGTCTGTTTTAATGTTCTTCTATGTTTAAAAACAGTGTGGTGAATTAGTTGAAGTTGGTATGTGATAGTTAACAGATTAGTTAATGTATTCGAGAACTGGAGAATTGCAATAAGATCCTTCAGCAAAATTGGATAATATTCTTAATAGCTAAATATGTCCATTATAATAGGGAATGAGTGTTCGTAATAAAAGTCTCTCATTCATTTCATTGTGTATGAGACTGAAAGAATTGGATATTCAGAAGGTAAGTGTGTATGAGTGAATGAAGAGAAGAAAGCCTGGATCCCATTAATTTTTGGCTGTCTCTAAGCTGGTGATGGTTTTATGCTTTAACACCTTTTTTCTTAGTCCAAAATGTCTGATTATTTAATAGTATGGATTGTAATGATCCACACTTTTTGCTATTACAGGCACCTGTTGAATAGGCAGGCCAAGAATGAGGCATGCTATGTCTGCAAACTTCCCGATTTCAGAATGGTTAGACACACCCAAGTTAGCATTAATCTACCTAGCCTGGATTAAAAATGATTGCAAGGATTTAACAGCATGGATTTTAGTATAGCCTATTTGAGGCTGACTAGAAGTCTGGGTGCTTAATCACTGCAATCCTGTGCCCTGGAAATTGAGGGTTTTGTAAAACTGAGTTCTGTAGCTTGTATAAATGTGGAGAGCTGTTGGTAGATTACATACATGCATTACTTTGTGAATTTTTCCTGACTCTCCCCTTAAGGTGGTAGTAGTGTAACTTAGAACTAATAAGTATGTACTTAATACTTTGTATGATTACAAATGTATACTGATTAATAAACAAGATGTTTTCTGCTTATTAAACAGAAAAGGAGCTGATTCTGCTATATTAGCAATTGATTCCCAATTTTGTGGGACTGGTTGGTGAAGAATGAGCAATTGTCGTGTTTTGATTTTTATGCATTGTTCAGCTTGCACATTGCTAAAGTACATTTTGCTGTGCTTCTTAAACTTGAATATCTATACAGTTTTGCAGTGCAATATTTTCATTGTTTCAGGTGAATAATAAGAATCAGCAATTAAATAAATCTGAGACATTAGAGACGTGGAATCTGTGAAGCATAAGAAACCCCCCAGTAAATTCACATTCTGAATAAAACATCAAAACCTAACAAACAAAAAAACCAAACAAAAACAAAACAACAAAAATAAACAGTCCTTCTCCCCCCCAAAAAAACCAAACCCCCACAACCAAAGAAGCAACAAACAAAACCCAGCAAACCCCAGACAGAAGACACAATAAAGCAGCAAAATGTGGACTATTAGTATTTCCCTGGTTTTTTACCTGTAGAGAGCAAAATACTTTATTCCCTTGTAAAATGTTTTGAGAACACCTGGAACTGCTACTACTACAACTGTACTGGCCGTGTGATTTCCTAAATTCATGATTCAGAACAGGTGCATCAGCTTGAAATACAGCATTTCTGTAGAAAGCTGCAAAGACAATGTTTCTGGCAATTCAGAGGTTTACAATGCTTAAATGGTTCCATCTAACTAACATCTTACAAGCAAAAGGTGTTCATTCACTGGTAGTCCTTTTATAACTCTCCTTGATCGAATTCCTTCCTTCTCTTGTTCTCTCCCTTCTTTATATGTTTCAGTTTTTTTCCTCCAGTGTTTCAGTACCCTTCTTGAGCTGTAAAACCAAGTTTCTCTGTGCCAGACAAAGTAAAATAAATAACTGCTTTGCTCTCTTAATTGATATTCTCGCTTGTTTAAATATTAATGCCTTAAGATTAGCCACAGCTACGTGTTTTGAGTTTTCTTTTAGGTACACAGATTCAAGGAAGCTGACTGGTAAATTGCAGTGATGCTCAGAGCTGTCACCTGTGAAGATCAGACTTCACACTTTCCACTTGAGATCAGAGAAGATCGGCTTGCTTTTCAGCCTAATTGTATTCACTGCTTATGCATAATGCAAACCCACAAGTTAACTCTGTTCCATTTGATGAAAGATAAAGATCAGTGCCTACTAGACAGTGTGATGCTAGCTTTACAGATCATGTCAGCATCAGGCATTAGTCATGGTTTTTTTATGTATTAAACATAGCATGCATGTCTGTACACATCGTAATGGGAATATATAGTTTTAGCATAGAATAGCAGGTTGGAAGGAATCTCAAGGATTATCTGGGCCAATCTTTCTTGGCAAAAGCACAATTCTATAGACACGATGACCCAGCGCTCTGTCCTTCCAAATCTTAGAACTGTCTAATGTTGGGAAATCCAGCTTCTCTGGGGAGATTATTCCAGTGGCTGATGGTTCTTAGTGTGAAAAATTTCCTTTGTGTCCAGTTGGGAGCAACTTGTGCCCATTATCCTTTCTTTGTCTTTTCCATGTGACTCTTTGGAAGAAGGGAGTCTCAGTTGTCATTGTAGCAGCAATAGTAATGCAATTGATAAGTAGTGTGTGTAGATTTTACAGCATGTTGATGATCTCTGTAGTGTTATGCCCTGTATATGTAGATGAATTTGTCATCAGTCAATTATTAACTATTGAAATTAACTATTTCATTCTGTCAATTCCTTGTGTAAAGACTTGGTACTGATAAACAGCTCTCCAGTACAGTACCTCAAAGCTATGCTATTTATTACATTGAACTTAAATACCACTAATACATCATTTCACTGAGTCTTTTACAGCTTACAGAATATTTTTTGTAAACAAAGGAAGATTTCAATTTTTTTAATTCATCAGAGTAGCTGAAAAATCAGCTTGGGCTTTATGCATGGCGTGTTTACAGAAGCTTTATATGTTTGAGCTGCAGTCTCTCTGATGCCTGCTCATCTTCAATAGAAAATGAAAGGAGAAGAAGCAAGGTTTGTCATTAAATCTTATCAAGTTACTTTTTTGCATCTATGTAGGTATATTGGAAAACATTCAAGAGGAGAATTTTCTCTAAACCGGCAAGTTGAGGAATTACTTGGATAGAATTAAACTGGCATGTGGCATGGTGGATTTTTTGGGTTTATTGCTGTTGGCATTGTGTGTATGCATGCAAACCTTCTGAGATTGTGTGGGAATGGTCTTCTCCTTTAACCTCATCAGTGTCCCATAGTTTGAGAGGCTCAGTGTTGGGATGTGTCAGGTGGTCAAGGCTGCACCTAGAGCATGCTGACCTGGCCAGCCTTCAGTTCCTTTATTCCATCTGCACAGAAAAGAAAGGCAGGAAAGCAAGCTGGACCAAGCTGTTTACTTTGTCCTGCACACTTGCAAGTGTTTGGATGCTCCTGGCTGTGTAGCTGTGACACAATAAATGGAAAAGACAACATCTTTTTCTTTTTTTCCCTTGTCTGCTATTTTTTTTTAATTAGCCTTGTCATTATTGGTGTAGCATTGCTCTTAAGGACCTTGATTTCTTTGTGTGATAATGATACCTTAGGGAAGCAGCCACAGTTCTTCTCGCTTCCTCTTGTTCCTGTGTTCTTGGTAATGTGCCTGTAAAACCTGTAGACCAGAGGTGCAGTAAGCTTGTATGTATATGTAATAGTATAGGTATAATTTTTCCAAGATTATGAGGAAGCACTGAACAATCATTGTTTAATATAATCTTTCCTTGTGCTATTTCTTGCTCTATTTTCTTACTTTGCTCTTTGTTCCTTTATTTTCTCTAATGCTCTTCAGTGTTTATTTTCTTCAGCATATCTTTCTCTTTTTAGTCCTCTCTTTCTCCCTTCTGTTACTTAGGTTAGAGGTCTTTGCAGAAGTTTGCTGAGGAGAAAGGTTGAAGTTGAGAACCAGAGCACCGTTCCCTCCTGTGAGAAGGAAGAATTGCTTTAGCCTCTCTTTTCTGAAATAAGTTGCTCTTGGGGTTGTGTGGAAGATGAACTGCTAAAGCCTGAGGACTTTCCTGGCTGGGATTAATTTAGAATCAGATGCTTATAGCATTTTCTTAAACATTTAGATGCTTAGCTGTGAGGGAGTGTAAGGGGACAGACGTGTACCTTGGAGATCTTTGCTGCTTGTATGTGTTCTTGACTATAAAAGGGAAGCAGAAGTACATTTGGTTAGACTGAAAACTTGAGAGAAAAACAAGTAAATGCAGTGGCTATTTAATATTTTTGCTGTGGAATTAAGTTGTGAGCCAAGTGCTCTTTCTTGGATTATTCTGCAAAGCAGTTTTCGTTTTTTCATTAGTAAAGGTTAATCTGGGGTTTTCAGCTTTGCTTTTATTAAAATGGCTTGGATATAGAAGGTAAGGTTGAGGCTCCCGACCATCTTCAGAGACACTACAAAGATATTCTGAAGAGCTGGTTAAATATTTGGACAAGTTGGACACATTTGCTCATACAGTGAAATTTAACTGTTGTCCTTCATCCAGAAGTCCAGTGTTACAGTTAGTTTACTCTGATCAAATCATGTTTCCCTCTCCACAGGTGTGTTGCATCTGGCACAGCACAGCAGCAGACGTAAATGGAGGAAGATAGGGTGGATTTGTAGCTGTAGACTTCATGTCTTTTATCTAAGGACTTTCTGAATCAGGAAATCCAGTACCTTTTGCTCTTTGTTGCCTTTCTCTTACATTTCCTAATTCTGCAAGAGCTGTTTTTAATTGGGAAGAGCAGAATTGCATGTAGTACTGATGGCAGAAACCTTACGTGGTGATATGATAGAGAACCAGTGTTCTTTTCAGAATTATTTCAAATGCTGTCAATGTGTGGGTTTTGGTTTTGTATTGTTGGGGTTTTTTTTGTTAGTGTGGAGTATAATTTGATGGATACAAATACCTTCATAGTCTTCAGTATAAAGAATTCTACAAGGAATTGAGAAATTCCAGGTAGTGTTTTAATGGGCTTGCTTTTTATATTTGATTGTCTGTTTGGTACAGTCACCTAACGGTGCTTCAGAGCTGTAAGGTATTGCAGCATGTTAAATATTCTGGAGGTAGAGTTCCTGTTTTCTCAGTTAGGACTTAAACTTTCCTAAGCTTACTCTGGATCAGTAATAGCTCTACTGGCATGTCCAGAGGCATGCCTACTGCATGTTCAGCTTGCACTATTTCCACTGTTACTCCATGTTCACCAACTAATATGGCTCTTCATTTTTTCTAGGATAGTTGTACAGTTACATACCTTGAGTCCAGAGGGGCCCCCAGAGAATAAACTAAATGGTCTTGGTGCTCTGAGGACACTTCTGGAATTGTTCATTTACAGAGCAAAGAGGATTGTGGCTGACCTTCTTCTAATGTTTTTATATAATCAGGATTTAAGCTGTTTTCTAATTTTGCCTATTAAATGAAAACAGATTTAGCCTTTCCCTTGAATGAGGAGATTCTGAAGCAAATGTAGAAAACCTTGAGACCCTTTAGAGAGCTTTACTGTGCATGTGGGAAATTGCAAGAGTGTGTTAATATATACCTTGAAATTTTCCTATAGAAGGGGTCAACAAACATGACCATTAGACAAAATGTGAGGGTGCTACAGAAGCTGCTTGCTCTTTTGTGACCAAAGGACTACTGTTACTGCTTTTGTTTTTTCCTGACAGATTTTTTTTTTGTCCAGAATTCCATTATGGCAGAAATAGAAGTTTTCTTGTCCTTTGGTAAGATGTCAAGAGCTGACATTTTTCTCTTTCCTTTTTCAAATAAAACCAATCCTTGAGACTGAGGTTGGGGTTGGGTGCTCCAGCTGTGAGCCTTGTAGAGACTGCTGCATGTCCTGTCATCTCAACTGAAAATATAATTTACCTATAAAACAATTTTATTCTGTTAATACCTGTGCAGGGGTTATGCTTCTGTCCTAAATTGACTGGTGAGGTGTTGAAACACTACATCTCACTTGGCATTTGGATTGTTGGTGCAACTCAGGATCATCCTGATCATGGCTGATATGAATTCAAAAATATCCTTCTTTAATGCTTTTATGACTAGACAAATCAGCTGAAATAAAAACCAGTTTTCATATTTTTCTTATTTAATCTGTATTTGATTGCTTTTTTACAGTTAACTTTGTGGCTTACAGAGGTAGTTTAGTGCAGCACAAATGCACCAGGCCTGCCATTTACATTTAGTGTTTGAAAAATAGTGTTTGTATAGTAACTACTTCTGACAAGGAATTACAGAACTATATTGAAATGCTTTTAGTAGTAAGTAGTACAAAAAATCAGAAACAGCTATGTCAAAATGTGTTTGTATTTTGTGGTAGGGGAGCATACATGAGTGCACAGAGTTTCTTTTGAGTTTCATAGGACCAAAAGTTAAAATGTATTAAAGCATAGAGGGCACAGAGACATTACTTTTTATCTTGTGTAAAATAGTGTATTTAATATTATACTGGACAGTGGTCATTTGGACAAATCTTTTGCCTGGTTTGGGCGGCTGAAAAGCTCCTCTATATCTCTAATGTCTAATGTATTTTTTTAATCATCTAGATTTAGTAATTATTTTCGTAAGTTGCTTTTATTAGTCTGAGGGGTTTAGCAGTATGTATTCTAATAAGTGATTTATATTGATAAGGGTATTGATAGATCAGGCAAGAACAGGAGTAACCTCAGAATTTCACCTTTATTGTAACAATACAATCAATATAAAATGTGACAGACCAATATTTTGTGCTTTTCATATAGAGCAGATGGAGCTTTCTTGTTCTTGGATAGGTATACACTTATAAATCCAGTAATGAACTAACTTTTTTGTCATAACTGGTCTAATGTAAAATTATCTTTATTCTGACAAAATATTTTCAAAAAGAAGCTTGACTATCCCCTACCCCCATCCACAAAACAAAAAGCAAACCTAAGTTCCAAGGAGTTTTATTTGTGGTAATCTGAGCCTACTGGCTAATGTTTTCAAGATTGAAAACCCTCACAATGATCTAGGATTTATTTTCTGGACTTCAGTAGATGTTTGGACGGCTGCTTATCCTCTAATACAATATTTTTCTGTTTTCTATGTGTTTTGTGGTTAAGAGAGAGGATTCTTAAAGATATACCTTATGATATAAGATATGTAGAAAATCTGTTACTTGAAAATGGAAGTATTTGACTAAGAGCCACGAGCTTTAAATTTGCTGATTTGCCACAGATTAATAATTCTACTGTCTCTTTTAATCACTGGGTTGTCTACATAAAATACTTCTTTGCCTTTTGGAGGCATAGGAGCTTCACAAATTTCTTTATCATACTTGGGAGTTGGTGGTTGTAAAGACTTGTTGGTCAGTAAGATCAGTGTTGCTATAATTAAGAGCTCACCACTGTTTGTTCTGTCTCATACATTCCTGAACAATAACAAAATGTAGGACCCAAATAGTTTTGGGGAATTGTTTCCTGATGGAAAATACAATGTTAGAAGAGAGGTCAGTCTTCTGTAAGGCCATGCTAAAATCGTTGCTATTCCCTATTTTCAATAGCACTTACTTTCCTTTTGTTGTAATGGTGCTGCCCTGTTCAGGTGGATATGATAATCTGTGGGGCTAACTTGTTTTACTTTTATTGTTATTTCATGTTTTTCTCTAATTTGTTTGCCAGATTCTTTGTTTTCTCTCTAAATACAAATGTAAGGTTTGCTTTTAAAGCTTTGCCATACATTCAGATAGATAGTTGGAAATGTTTCGAGTTCTGTTTCTGAAAGTGGGAGCTAGTGCATCTGAAAACACTGATTCTGCCCATAGTATCAGAAATAGCAGTACATAGGCCAGTGGTTACCTTCTTTCCTCTTGCAGTACTGAAGGTACTCTTTCTGTAAGTGGAGGAGTTTTGCATTCCTTATGATGCATGACTGTTGGACTCAGACCTCACGGTCTGATTTCACTGATGATTTGGAACAGCCCTGGAGATGTAATCAAAGTCTTGTTCTGTCCTTCAGCAAATATTTTCACTTGGTATGTAAGGAGTCTTGGGTTTTCAGACAGCTTTTTTATGTTATTCTGGCTTTTAGATCTCTGAACTAGTAAATATGCATACATATTTTTAAAGGAAAAGGGAAATGCTGCCTGTTTGTGGCTTTCTGGCTGCTGTGATTGTGTGTTTGCCACTCAGTTTCAATACATGGATTCATAACAACTAATGTGTTTATGTGGATAATGTACTATTCTTAAATTTCTGGCAGAAAAGAATGTTCCTGTAGGCATTGGCATGGTGGTCGTCTAAACAAGAGTTTCTGGAAGTGAATTTTTGAAAAGACTGAAAGATGGTGTCATATTTTGGTATGTGCTGTTGACACTCCAGCTCTAATAATTGCTCAGAGTTTGTCTGACCTAAATATGTACTGAATTTTGGTCAAATATGAGTTAGAATTTTACTGCTGTTTCACAGGACAGCTGAAAAATAAAATCAAAGCTAAAATACATGTGTGATAGAGCCAAAATAAGTGTGTGCATACACAACTGTTGGTAAAGTCTAAATTGTTTTACATTAATGGTGTAAACACAGTGTATGATACCAGCTGGAGTCAGAATGCAACTGCTGTCTAGAAGGAAAAAATCCTCACATTCAGCCTTGTTTTATAATTTTAACTGCATTAAAGATGAATTGCCAAGTAGAATTAGTACAAATATCCGTAGTACTGTTGAGTGTGAAATTAATTCTATTTTTTAAATTCCGTGTTAATTTTACAAGACCAAGAAAAGAGGAAACTGAAATTGGAAGGAATTTTTCTATTTGTGGAGGGAAGGTGAAGGGGAGGAGAAATCTTTTCATATGCACTATCACCTAAAATAAATTATAAAAATGAGTTCATACATATGGACTGCTTTTTTTTATTTACTGTAGATAAGACACCCCTTGGAAAGTCAAATAACTATATTAAGAAGATGAAGGATTTTTTCTTCCAGTTGTTATCATTCTCTTTTTAGTAATCTTAGAACTAGATTTTTAGGATATGTTCCTTAGAATACACAAGAATGATGTATGTGGTATTTCAGTGCTAGCACAGTGGTGTTGACTAGACTTGAAACAGCTTAACCTCATGTGCTCAGTTGTCTTATCACCTTCTCAAATTGTATTTGGCTTTTGAGATGAATATCAAGTTTATGACTCTAGTCTGTGGTCCTGTACAACTTCTGTTTTTGGCTTTATTACTCTTAATATGGCTGCTTCTGCATGTGTGTAGGTTTTTAATTTAATGATTTTTTCAGAGTTACAGTATTTTGTTTTGCTCTCACTTGCATGGATGTTATCAAGTGTGTTTTAGAATCCCTGATTTCTTAAGCTCACTTGGAATCAGGATCATCTCTTTCATATTCCTTGCAACTTCTTCCCACTTTTCCCCTCTCCACCACCTCCCTAGTTTGGTGTCATTTGCAGATTCTTCAAGGGGGCCTGTGTTTGGTCACCAAAATTAATAAACTAAACAAAATCTGCTGCAGATCAAGTTCCAGCTGGACCAACCCAAAGTCTTTTCTGTTTTGGTTTTTCTTTTTATACTGAGCCATTGGTTTTTTGAAAGTGAATTTTCCGGTAGTTACCCTTATCTATAGTAATTATTTTGGATTTATAGTCTCCACGTTACGTTGTATAATTGTTGAATTTACATAAGCTGCACCTGCTGCTTCAATAGGACATTTATCCAAGAGAGAACATTATATTGTTTTGAGGCTTCCTGACTATCGGTTATCTTTCTCCTCTAACTTTAATCCCTCTTCTTTTCCCCCAGTAATATATCCAAATCTTTCTAAGCATCAGAATTACATTAGTTTGTCTTGCTACTTAAGTAGTTTCCCACTTCTCTGCTATTGTTACAAGACGTATACCCTGTTTCATATTGCTCTGGGTTCCCTGTCTTTTACTGGTCCTCAGAGCAAATCAGTAATACCTTAGAAATCATGTAGACTAGTTCTTTTATATATCCTAGTTACATATTGTAAGTAGCTGGCTTAAACTATGCATTAATTGTTCTAATTCAAACATCAGTTTGGGGTTTTTTAAGGACAATTTATTTTGTTACTTTGCTAACTTTCTGGCCTCTTCCTTGCGGAGCCCTAGAATATTGGGGTCCCTCATTTTCATGACCAGATTCTAAAATTGGCTGGCAATGATATGTGCCACCAAAATTTAGTCATCTCTGCAGGCTTTGACAGCCTGGGTAAGATCCAGAATCAATGCGTAGGCTGTCCAAGCCAGCATGCTATTGAAAAGCTGCCATTAAGTAACTAATTCTTAATGAGCTGGAGAGCAGTGTTGGTATTTCTCAGAATTAAAGAGATAATGCTTGTCCTTTGTTGTTGTATTGTGGGTGTGATTTGTAGCCCACCGCCCCCAGAGACACCTTGCAGAGCTCTGCTGGGCTGGTATTACAGTCAGGAAGACTTGGAGGGAATAGCTAATTCTCTGTTGGTATTGCTAACCACCTACTTGTGTGTATGATGTTTTTCTGCAGTTCCTATCTAGGCAAGACTAGGACTGACTTAAAGGTCTTCTTGCCTTAGTCAGAACAGTATAAAAGAGCACAGAGGAGGTTCTTGGCTTATAAAGATATAAAGTGCTGTACAAATGAATGGCTCTTATGACTATTTTTGTTGTACTATGTCTGTCATTTGAGCAGACTTGCTGTAGCTTCAGGAACAAAGAGTGTTGCTAGGTATCTTATAAATGTACCCTGTAACACAGACCTTGGGATTGCCTTGCTCATAGGTCTCCCCCTGTTCCTGGCTGGAACCAC
Organism: Illadopsis cleaveri; assembly: GCA_013399915.1. NCBI lineage: Eukaryota > Metazoa > Chordata > Aves > Passeriformes > Timaliidae > Illadopsis > Illadopsis cleaveri. The sequence continues at coordinate 416,259 of VXBB01023979.1, forward strand.
TTAGTGAAGGACTGTGCTTGAAAATGTCTGTTCAAATAACCATAACACAGCTCCATATGCTGAGAGCTGATGCCGTGGAGACCAGAGGTGATGCAGAAATCTCTCATGACGCTTCTTCTAAATGGCTGCTGTTTGACGAATTTCTTAGTGAATTATTGGACCAGCACTGAACATCCTTTGCTGGTGCTGCCAATTACACAGCTCTAACAGAACACTCAAAACCCCAGCTCCAAAGTACAGTACTGTATCTCTTTCTCTATTTAGTTCTATGAAATAGACTATACTGGCAAATTCAAGACATTAAAAAGGAATGGAAGACAAACAGATGCAAATTCAATCTGGTTTAGTGTTTTTTTCCATGTAGGTTTTGTGATAACTTCTGCTTGACACATGGGCTTCTGTTTAATCTGTCATGTCTGGGAAGGCATTTTAAGCGCAAAACAAGTAGGAAATAATTCCAAATTGCTGGAGGACTGACAATGTAGTTCTGCAGCAAAGTTTCACATTAGTTTGTGTTTTTTAATTGGAAAGGATTTTTTTGGATATTTGTTAAAAATAATAATTGCTAGGCCTAAGTCAACAGAATTCTGTTTCTAATCTTGGGAAAAAGTTGCACTTTTCAGTGAAGGTTGATTTTTCTTTTCTATCTGTTTTCCCCCCATTGTTAATGGAATTAATCTCACTTATGAACAGCTGTTGAAAAAATGAAGTGTGCTACTGAAATTGTAGTTGTTCTGTTTCCTTGAAAGTCCCAAGCAGATTTAAAATCAAAAAGCAAAACCACAAACCACTGGAGGATAAAGAAGGCACCTTACACAATAGAAGTTGCGAATGGAAAAAAAAAATCTCTTGAGCTTGGCCTACATGTTAATTCACTGAGTTCTTTTAGACTGATGTCCTTTTGGAAGGAGTGGTCCAGGCTTTCCTCATCTGCTTATTTTATGGTTGTTTCAGGGTCTTTCACCCAGGAATAGTGGGAGAGGATGGGTGCATGAAGTGTGAACTGCAGTGCGCGGCCCATGCACTTGTATTGCCTTGTTAAAGACAGAAGGCATCTCTTAGATGTTTTTCTTAGTTCAGATAATCTAGTATTTCATGGTGGCTTGTGTTGCAGTACATGTTCTGATGCATTTGGAAAAACTGTCCTATGGTTAACTTTTGAAGCTGTTGCGTTGGGATTTAGTTGAGATAATTTTACTAACTAAAATTTATCCTTTTCTAAGTGACACTGCCTCATGAATGGTGGTAGCATATTTTGCACTGGCTGCCTAAAGCCACGTTCCCTGCTGAGCCAAAGGCAGAGTTGGTTATCAGTCAGTCTTTAATTTTCTGAGGTTTGTAGCTTAGTACTGCAAGTCAAGTCTGTGCAGGCTAATGGTTTGCCTTAAATGCCATTCTGGAAATGCTAGTCTCAATATCTTGACTCATCAGTCAGCTTTGGGATTTGCAGTGCAGGAAAAATACCCGGTATTTTATTTAGCTTACTCTGCAGTTTAGATGAATAGCTCTAGCAGTCCTGTCACCTGGAAGTTAGAGAAGGGATGTTGTACTGTGAAGGAGCTGTCCCAATTCAAGCTTTTGTTGTCAAAGAGTTTTAGCTTGGACAGATTTCACACACTCATTTTAGGTTTACTGTTCTGGTAGCTAAGTTTGGTGAAGGCCCTGTGTTTTGCCTCACTCCCAGTTTATAACACTGGCAAGACTTGGCAGGGTGTGATGGGGCACCTGAGCTTTGCCCAGTGCCCAGTGTTTCTGCATTGCTTCCCTCTGCAGCAGTAGCCTCCTTGCTCTGCGGTTCTCCAGGCCGGGAGTGCAGGGACAATCTGTTCAGTACTGACAGTACCGCCGGTACTGGCATCCAGTGCAGAGATGAGGGAGGAAGCAGCTGTGATTCAAATACCAGTCGGCTGAGGAGCAGAAAGGAAGGAGAATATGCTAGGCTAGGACACAGAGGGCAAGCTCTCAGAGGAGAGGAATCAAGACTGTAAAAGCCAGAAGCTGTTGAAGAGAAAAAGGGGCTGCGCAGGGAGCAGGACAAGGAAAGGTGAGAGGAGATGATTTATAAGCAGCAATGAATAACAAAAGGAGGATAGGAAAAAATGCAAATAATAAATTATTTGGGTTAAAAAAGTTCTGGATGGCCTGGACCATTCTTCTAGAAAGGTACTGCAGTTTGATACTGATGAGATTTTGTGTCAGGTGCTCTCAATGGAAGGTTCTTTTTTCAGGAATATCATTCTCCAACTGTTGGCTCTTTAGATTTTGAATCAGTTAACTCTGAACCAAGAGTATTTTATCTGTATATTTTGTTTATTTTTGTTTCTGTTTGACTCACTGCTGCTTGTTTGAAGAGAGATTACCTGTGCCCTTCTTCAAATGCCTGTGGTATTTTCAACAGGAACCGTTTTTCTGTAATTGGAGGTCTTTTCTGTGAACATAAAACATGAATTAGTGGAATGCATTAATAGTAATGTGGGTGTGAAGAGAAGTCTGAAATGTTTAAAAACCATAGTATGGTTTTCATGATTTGTAATTGAGAATAATGATCGATGCTCAGGGGAAGCTACTTTTTTTTTGCTTTGGTCATTTGAAATGAATAGTATACTTCTATTATAAGCTTAGACAGTGATGATAAAAGCAGTACTTGTCTCTGTCAACATTTGTGAAAAACAAGTCTCTGGAGATTTGTGAATATTTTATTTAATGATGAGAATAGTAAATCTGTCCTGTGTAGTGTCTGGATGAGCTGTCTTGTATCAAAACATTATTAATTGATTTTATACTTTACAGCTGTGTTTTGGGAATAAGTACTGGAATGAAAGCCAAAAGCTCCACTCTGGATTTTAAGAACCATCCTGGAAAAGAGTTAAGGGATTGATTTAGTTTTCTGGTTTAGAAATTTTGAGGAGGAAGAAAAAGGATGGGCTTCATCTGCCTATTAACTTTGTTTGCCAGCAGTCTCAAGCTAGTTACATCATCACGGGTATGGTTATCCATTTCTGTGCAAATATCTTGGTTTATGAAGACAGGCATCCAGTGAGGCTTTTATTTTCACTTAAATCTGTTATTAACATTAAATTGTGGTAGTAGGGATTTTCTGGGGTTGTTGAACTGTAGATTTGTTTCTTCAGATATGAATACTGTGAAGGGCAGTTGTCAGCTTTTCTAGAAATAGAGAGTTTTACATTCTGGACACATTCTATACATTAACCAATTCCTTAAACATTGTGTTTAGTCTTTATTCTGAAACTCAGTGAGTAAAGTCAGATGGTACAGTATGGATAAAGAACTATGTTTGTTTGTAACAAAGTTTGCTTCAGCTTGAGTAAGATATATTGTGAGAGTTTTCTCCCAAATTTAGAAGCACATTTTCAGGGAAATAACTTCACAAATAGCTATGCAACAGGAGTTTGTGGGGTAAGTTGACCCTTATATGTATTTTGCCCTCACAAGGGGACATTCCTTTGAAGATTCTAAAGCAGGTTAATTTCAGTTTAGTTGAGCCTTGCGTTTTCTATATGCTTGTGTTATATTTGCCTTTTCTCCTCCTAGTTGGAAGGCATACACACATTCTTAAAATCTTTAGAACATGGTAAAGTTTGTTGTACTGGTCTGGAAGCTGAGTGTGCCTGTAATGTGAGGAGATGACTGTAGGCCAGAAATAGAGAAGATGGGAATGGAGATGGGAGGTTTCAGTCTCCCTGTTCCTGGCAATGGCCAGCTGCCAACTGGGCTGAAGCTGTAATGTTAAACTGCAGCTCTGGGCTCAGAGTGGGCCCCCAGCACAAGTTCTGTGGCCTCAGAGATGCCGGTGTCTGTTTTGTCCCTCACACAGATTGAACATATCACTGGGGAGACCTTTGGACGGCTTGAGAGTAGAGACACATACATAATGCTGTTTTGTGGTGCAGAAACATATGAAAGTCTAGGAGAAGTCAGCTGTTTATTCTCCTGCTCAGAAATAATGCTCAGAAATCCTGTGGTGCAACACATTTTAGGGAACTATTCAGTTGAAGTGTTGAATTCCCTGGACTTGAAGCTATTAAAAGTGAGAGCTTTTAGTGGTGTCTAGTACCATAGTTATTTCCTTTTGCATGCATGTGTTGTGATATACGTATCTCCTGTTTCCCCAGTTGCTATATGCTCAGGAGGAGTTTTCCTGCTAGGACCTCTCTGTGGTCTCTTGAAAATAATAGTGTTTATCTGAAAAAACAGCAGTTCCTTTGTGAGGGGAGGACATGCAGCACTGGAGAAGGGGTTTTTTTTCCTTTTCACCTTTTCAGATTATAGCTTTCTTCTTTCTGAAAGCCAGAAAAGCCATGCTGGGACAAAGGGAGCAGGACACAAGGAGGGAGTTGTGTTAGACACAAACAGGACTGCTTCAGCTGTTATTACAAGGGTTGGGGTGGGGGAGAAAAATGGGGTGCAGAAGGCTGTTGGCCTGTTAAATTGGGAGGGATTATGGGGCTGGGGGTCACAAGTCAGTAACAGCCTTTTTGTGAAGTATTTTGAACTAGGAGATGATTTTTACAGAAGATTTTTCTAAAGTGCATTCAACAAAACCTGAGGGCTTCTTTTTTCTTCTACCTTCTTTATGTAAACATCTGTACTTACTTGTACCAAAGCTATTTTGTTTTCCCAGTTATAGTTCTTACCATCAGTTTCATCCAGTTACAGTTCTTTTTTTAAAAAAAAGATGTAGGAATTTGAAGGTAGTTTTGTAACAAATAATACATAAATATCCATCTGAAACAACAGCCAGTAAAAATTGCTACTATAAGGTTTATTTTGATAAGATTTTTTTTCCCAATCAGCCTCCTATAAAGTTTTGATACTTTTCAGTTTTGGAGTGGATCTGCTTTGCCTGTCATTAAACTTTCAATACTTAGAGCTGTGTTTAACACTTGCAGAGGTTGAGTATGGTATAGGTTTATATCAAACACTCAAAGCAGGGGTCTGTAAGAACATTTGCATCTCGTGTGCCTCCTTGATGCTCAGCAGCAGCATTTTAAAATGTTACAGAAAAGGAAAGCAGCTTCATCACTGTATTATGACAGTCAGGTTTGCAGTGATGCTAAGCAGGTATAACCAAGTATTCCTGTTCTATGGATATTTTCATATATTATCACTGTAAAATAATTTCTTCTCTTATTTGTGAAGGACTATTGGCTGTCAGCGTCTTTCAGGTGCCTGTCAACATATCACCATAGCTCTTTTCATGCGTAAACATTAAAAATTACCATATCCATAGGGAGAGTATTTTAATTGGAGAACTTCTTTTAAATTTTTTATGAGTAAAAATGTAATAATAAAAGGCTTTGTCCTTTAAAATTGTAAATGCAATAAAATGTAGGCTAAATCAGAGATGTAGACTTAATTCACCTGAGCAATATTTATATTTAACTGTGATATAAAACATATGTAAAATGTTCCCTTTGAGACTAGTGCAAATTTAAGACACAATAAGAATTTTCAAATGCAAGCTGACAACTTGTGTCAGCATAACAGTATGTTTTAACTGAGAATGCATTTGGTCTGTGCAAGAGCAGAACCTCTGAAAGCCCTAAAAAAACAACAGAAGGGACAGGACACATTTCCATTAACATACAGTGATCTGTATACTAAATGGAAGATTTATAAATGAGGGTGATGTTGCATTTTATTAGTTTGTTATTGCCGCCTGGATTTTTGTTTTAATTTTATTTTTAAGACTCTTAAACATTGCCTGAAAGAACATGCCACATACTTCTTGTTTTTCTCCATTTTGCAGATGTTTATTTTCCTTGATTACATCTAGAGGGCTTCCTTGTGTCCTAGGTAGCTTAAGAACTGTGGTAGACAGGGTCAGTTTGAAAACTTTATGGGGAAGAATGTAGTCTGCTATCAGAAAGGTGCTTGGGTTCAAAGGGGAGTCTGTGATGGCTGCAGGGCTTTTTACTTTCTTATACCTGCACTGAATTCTTGAAATCTGCAATCACAGTATTTACTTTTTCAGAATAGTTCCCTTTTTATGAATTTCAGTAAAATTTTCTGGTTTGGATGCATTAAGTTTATTTACTTTGTTTTAAAGCTCACTTGGAATCCTTTTCATAATTTCAGAAATGTGGCATTATTAGGCCCGCTTTTCTAATACTATTCAATAATTCAATACTTTAATGCAGTTATATTTAGATTAATACAGAAATTTGTAGGCAAGCAGTTGGTTTGAAACAAGTATTTTCTTCAGCTTGCCTAATACAGAGCTGTGTGTCGATGCTGTGAAATGTCAAATCATAAATCCACTGCAGAAAATACTTTAGAATGTTTAGTGTCTTTTTTCATGCAATTTTGAAAATGAGGTAAGTCCTGAAGTAAAAATATCCCTGATAAATAACAAGATAAACTGAAAAGTGTCTTAACCTCATGTAAGAGTATTCATGTGCAGGGATGACAGTGGTTTAACTAAGTCAGTACAGCGTGATTTCACATATTCATTTGCTGTCATTTGTGTGTATTGAACTCACTTCCCCCCAAGGTACTCTGAGATAATATTTTGATTTGTTTATTCTATGTCAATTTTTCCATGTTTAAGGGTATCTTTGAGTGTTTTTCAATTATAGAAATTAATTAATGGATTCAAGCCAAATATTATCTTTATTTTGGTCCTCCCCCTGCATGCGTGCCCCATCACACGTGCACAAAGGAGATGCTTAGCTTTATGCAGTGGAATGGGTTTTTGTTATAGGTGGAGTGTTTTAACTTACATATGTAGTAGGAAAGTTATTCTTCAGTGGTAAATGACTCTGTGAATGGTGCTTTTTAACTGGCACCCTGATGAGTTACCACCCTCAACACAGAATCTGTAGCTCTTCTAAATGTGTCAGGTAACTAGATGATGGGGAGGCTGACTTAAAGCAGTCACATCTAGTTTTTCATGAGTTGAGAGTACGCTTTAGAGTGACAGTCATACAAAAGTTAAGCATTTCACCGCTTACTAGTTGTGTTAGAAGTAGGTTTTAAAATATTAGGAAAATAATGGTTGACAGAGGAAAGGACTGGTATATTGGACTGAAAAGGAAAATGGCAGTGGAAGAGGAAAATAACTTTCAGTATTGTATTTTCAGGCTCTATTAATATACAGTCTAGAAATCATAGATCTATAAATAATTTCCAAGATTGTGGTGAAAATTACTTTTTTCAAAAAAAAGGCAGATAAATGGGATTAAATGCTATGAATGGCTTGAGCCCACCTTCCCCTCTGAAGTGCAGAAATTTTTACGAACTAACAAATACAAAAAGTTGTGAGCAATTTTTCTGTGATGCAGGTTAATGATGTTCATGTTTCCAGAGGGATGAGGATGGGTATGAGAGGAGCCTTCCTTTCTCCATCTTGGAAGTCTGTAACATAAGAATGTATTTGAGACTTAAGCTTTCCTTTTTAGGAATTTTCTGGAGGTTTTTTCATTAAATTCTCCACGTACAGGAAATCAGCACCTCTGTCTTGTTAATTTAGAGAAAGTTAAGATTCATGTAAAACGCTCATAGTACTGGATTTGCTGTAGAGGGAGGTGCTTTACTGACATGAACTGGGAGGAGTCCCAAAACTCTCATTCTGACTAGTTGCTGTTACCAGTTTAATCCGGCTTTCAAGTTAAGCTGAGGAACATTGCCTTCTTGTCTTCACAGGGAATGCCCCAGTAACCAGCTTCCTTCTTCCTTTGGTCTCCAGCAGGTGACTCAATTTAAGAATGTGTATTAGCCCATTCCCTGTCACTGTTTCTACATGGAAAGGGAACTTTTCATTTATGTTGGTGAAATAATAGTATTTCCTGGCAACATAATGAGCTTGATCAGGCACATTTTCAGCATGTAGAATCATCAGAAGTTCCCGTGACTCATGAACATAGAACTTTTCATCCAGTTTTTTTCCCAACAGAGTATTAAAAAAATACCCACACTGGCATATATTACTGGAAGTTCCCTTTTTTACCACTTAAGCTTGAAAGATTTCTGTGGAACCAGGGACGTTACTCACTTCAGGAAGTGTACCTTCTTTTGTATGTAACTCCTGCCTTATTGGTCCGTATCAGTCTCACTCACATCCTCTTCTTGTGCAGATTAATTATTTCAAGATGTCTTCTTCATCTGTTACCAGATTTGGGAATGCAGCTTTCCACAGTTCACCTGCATGTTTTTAACCCACACTTAAAACAAATAGGCAAAAAACTCCCTAACCCTTTTAAGGCTTTTTATTTCCTTTGTCTACATTGTTTTCTTTGTTTCTTTTACTGGTGTGTGCAATGATCTTATCAGAAAGTTATACTGAAAATGAACTCTAACCTTTGTGTGAACATGCTGACTTTTCACTTCCACAAATTTCACTGTACAGCTGGAATAGCTGTGCTTCACTAGTTTAACATGAAAAAGGACTCATTATCTTGATAATCTGTGTTTCTGGAATTAAGTCATATTTGCATCTGGTGGAGTTTGTGGAAGCCAGTTTTTCTCAGTATAGAGACCCTGGAAAATGCATTGTATGAAATCTCCAAGAATTTTTTTTTCAATAAATGTCATATACCAGATGGCTTTGAGACCTATTTAGCTATCTGTTTTTGTTAATCTTGCTTTGCTGCTTCAGACCTCAAAACTTAATTTCCACACCTGCTGATAAATATAGGGTCATAGGAATTGCCATGTTGGGTCAGACCATCTGTTCTTTAATTAGGAATAGTAACAGATGCTTAGGATGATGATGTGCAGAAAAAAATCTACAGGAGGCAGTTATGACAGTAATATACTCTGGGGTATATTTCTGCGATCCTGTTTGTTTGACTTGTGTCAAAAGACTCAAAGACTTTGGTATCTAGTCTAGCTCTTTGTTATTAAAATATTTTTTGTCACAATGTAATTTTGTCTTCTGTTCTTCCCTTTAATGCTGCTAAACTTTTGGTTTGCAGTCCTATATCCTGTAGCAGTATGTTCCCTGGGTAGAGGTATGAAGAGGCAGCCCTTTTTGTTGATGGTAAACTTGTCAGCTTTTATTTGGCCTAACATAATCTCTTGATTTTATGGTATTCTGGGGAGGAAATTCTTCTCTGCCTTTTGTGTGCCATTTTCTATCTTGGCAGGGCAGGGGAAATCTTAGTCTTCTTGATTTTCCCCTTGATATTGATATTTCCATGCTGCTTGTTATTATTGGGCTGCCCCTCTGTAAGGGTTTTAAAACAGCAGTAACTGGATGATTCCAATGTCTCAATGTGTTGCAACTGAGAAAAAACACTGTTAGTTCCCGGGAGAGAGGACTTTTATGCCTTTGGAAAGGTATAATTCTTAGGAAAACCTTCAGAATTTTAGCTTTAAATTGAGCTGTAATGGTGAAGATGGCTTTGCAAGAGAAATGTCGGCTAAACCTGAAACATTACTGCAGGCAATTATGTGGCTGGGGCAGAGCCCCTTTTAGGCGGCTCAGAGGATGTCTGTGCCTCCCTGAGTAGTCTTACATCCAAAATGAGAAGCAGCACTTTCCTTTTTTTTTTACAGCAGCTAGAGTAGTACTTAAAAGATTCTCAGGCTGGGATGGTCAAATGTTGGGTTTTGGTGGTAGCAGCAGCCTTTTATTATCTAAACAGCAGTTGCCAAGCCAGGGGTTGTGACAGCTACAGCTGAGCATGGAACACAATAGAAACCTGTTGGGTTTCTTGGTACCTTGTGCTGATCAAGAGCACTTGGTATAGAAACCAGCTGATGTAGATCAAGATAAAAAATACCTCTGCAAAAGGGACTTTAGTTCACTTCATTCTTACGAGTTTTGCAGGGGGAGGTTTACGTCTTAGTGGAGTGTTGCTTGGGTATTGCCAGCCTCCTTAAATTGCCTACAATATTCTGCATAGATACTTAGAAAACTCATGATACATGAAACCTCACGGTGAGTGCAAGTTAGTAGTGAAGAAGTGGATAGGATTTGGGTGAGTGGCTGAGAAGACAAGTAGGAAATTTAATAATGGGGAGAGGGATAGCTTCTTGTGAGATACATTAGTGAGGAGGAATGAAGTGTTGAACCCCATCCTAACTAGCAAGAGAATGCAGTTGTTTTTCTAACCTGCTTCTAAGCATTAGAGCCAGCCGTCTTTGTTGTGCTGTGTTCAGGTTTCCAAGGAGATGTGAGATATTTTTATGAAACTGAGAAATCATGGGAAGAGGAATTTTAAATGCATGTCAAACCTGAAAATACAGTGGCAGGAAGAACCTGTGTAATGTGCAATATTTTAAAGATGAAATTGAAATGCCATACGACTGAAATTAAAGTCATCACCATTGGTGAAAAAGACAGTGTTTAACTGAGAGCTATTTTAGGATGATAAACAACATTCTTTTCATTTTTAACTGCTTGGAGGGGAGACCAAGTGCCTTGCAATAGATGCTGTTTATTCCAAAGTCTGCAAGAATTCTTTACTCAGGATCAGAAACCCTGAAATGTTACTGAGAATTTGTTTGTTTAAAGAATCTGCATATCTAATTCTTGAGCTAGCTATTTGAGTTGAGTGTGTTCAGTTAATAGATTTTCTGTGTTGAGCAACTCAGGAATGTTCTGTGCCTAGAATGCTGAGAGCGATGTAAGATTGTATGAAATGCACAAGTTAACTTTGTGAGGAAATTACGGATCTTCAGTTGACAGCAGCATGTGTGTTGTATATGGTTGTTTTGCCTGTAAAAGGTACTCAGATTCAGACAGGCTCAGGAGTTCTTGGTAGTTGCAGGGAGTCCCTTGAAGCTGCTGGATAAGTGGGCTAATTTGGCTAATTGTGCAGACATACCTGTGTTTTGTCAAAGACCTCATGATTTAGTAGTCAAGAGATGGACTTCTATATTGGTGGCATCATAGTGGTAGTTACAGAATGTTTTAGTGCAGCATTGTTAAAACTAGATAAATGGGATTGCAGCAGACTTACAAACCAAAGGGAAGGCTGATTATCATGTGTGCTTGTTGCAAATTACCTACTTGCTGCTGTATATCCTGTTTGAACTCTTAAGATTTATTCTAATCATACATTGCTGTAGATTGGTTGTGATTCTGGCTGATTTTCTATTTCTTCTGTTTATTTTAACCCTCTCATGATTTCACTTTTACACCCATGCTGTCACTAAATGTGCTGATCTCTGTTCTTGTGGTTACCGTACTATTTGTGCACCTTTGGTATGGCTGGCAGGTTGAATGGGCAGGTAGGACATGTAACATGAATTCATGGGGAATTTCACTATGAATCTGAAAATTCAGGAGAAGGATAAGCAGAAACCAAAAATACTACCATGTGGATGAGATTCTGAGGTGGAAGCCCTTGGCAGGGGCTGTAGTTGAAACTAGGTAATGTTGGGAGAGGAACAGACATAATAAACACAGGTAAAAAACATTGGCTCCAACTTCAGGATAATGTTGTGAATCAATCAGTAATGAACTATATGTCTATTGGAAATCAGTCTTCTTCAGAGCTACTTGTTTAGGGAAGCCAGCAACCCATAGCATTGTTGGATCCCCAGCTGTGATACTTCTTACTATTTTCTCCTTAGATCAGTGAGGATTTTCTTTACAAGCCGACAATAATGGGACTTTTAAAGATATAAAGAACACCTGATTTAGTTAGAAAAACTCAGCAAAGTATGGATTTTTTAGAATTTCACTAGAAAAAACAAAACAACCCCAAAATGCAATGCAGTCTTGAACTGTTTGGTAGAGGAATCCTTCCTTTTTATATGTTTAAAATATCTTTTCTAAAATGCTTTTTAGTTGTCATATCTCTTTATGATGGTTTCCTGCTGATTTTTACTTTTAAGACACTAGGTTTTGTTTTACTGAATATTCTAGTAAGAACTCACCTACATTTACTTAATAACATAACATGTCAAACCTTAATTTCCTCCTGTCACCAATGAAGGTATTTGAACATTGATGTAAACAAGCAAGTGAGCTGGAAGCTTTGTGTTAATGAAAATATTTGTAATAAATTTGAAAATACTGTTGTTGTTGAGAAATCACACTACACAATGAACTGCAGAAGTTTTCTCTAAACAAAACTGTTAAGAGATTTTTATTGATGCAGAAAACCAGATGTCTTTACAAGCTGTCACCAGTTGTGGTTTTCAATTAAACATGTTGATTTCTTAAAGTAACGGGCCTCTGAACTGCTCTGGTGATTTGAGTTCTGTCTTTGCTTGAATAGCATATTCTTGGGATCAAGATAATAGAAAAAAGCTTGAGTAACTTCAAAAAGGGACTGAAAATGCAAAAACTTTGGGTTATGCTAACAAACATTACTGAAGGTTACATTACCTGGTGTATAGGAACAATTAAGTTGTTTCTTGTGAGTGTAATGGCTTCAGATTTAGAGGCTGGATTTGGATGATGGATTAGGAGGAGATTCTGTCCTGTGAGGGTGGTGAGGCACTGGAACAGGTTGCCCAGAGACGTTGTGGGTGTTCCATTCTGGGAAATGTTCAAGGCTGGGTTGGATGGGGCTTTGAGCAAACTGGTCTTGTGGAAGGTGTCTCTAGCCATGACAGTGGTGTTGGACTAGGCCATCTTTAAGGTCCCTTCCCACCCAGACCATTCAATGACTTTGGCTTTGTATGTGTGGAAAAGGTGGAAGTGTCAGGGGTAAATTAAATAAGGGTCAACTAATGAGAAGAATATCTGGTTTTTTCCTGTTGGCATCTGAGTGCAGAGAGAGCTTCCGTGAGCGCCTCAAATTATGGAGACATACTTTCCCAACTTTACTGTAGAGAGCAAAGTGAAGATTTTTTTTTTGCAGTGAAACCTCCAAGCTGAAGAGGAATTTCAAAATGAAAATAAAATGATCATCTGTCAGGAGAGATTCATTAGCCGCTATTCAGTACTCAAAACTGAGCAAAATGCTTGTGGCTAGCTAAATCAATATGAATGTCTTACATTTTTTTACTTTTCTCCTTGCATGTATAATGAAACATATCTAAATAATTTTGATTTAGGCATGATTGCAGTTGGTTAATGTTCACTTGTATTTAAAACTTTTCTTAAAGAAAATGATGCATTTCTGAGCATCAGTTTTATTTCAAGGAATGACAAACACAATTTTTTACATAGATGAGATAAGTTCTGTCTCTTCAGTTATCTCTCATACAATACTGACACCAAGTTTCATTAAAGGCATGGTTTGCTGCTGTGAACATTTAACTTGTTAAACCTTGTGCAGACAGCCCTTCCCACATGGAGTTCTTTAATGATTTTATCCTCAAGGTTGCTGCATAGGGAATCTAAAATTGCACACATCTTGCCTAAGTGAAGGTCTTAATTGTGGTGTGTATTTTGTTGTAAAGTCAGAGGAATTAGTGTCTGTGTTAGGTTTAGTAATCAACATAGTAGAGGTCTGGCTACAGCAAAGTGTTATGGTCCCTTCTAAGGGTATATGTCAAGCAATTCTTCTGACTTTTTTTCTCTGATGTGAGAGATTTCTGCTCTTGCCTGCATGTAAGTGTCGTATGGCTGAATGAAATTTGGTACTCTGAGTAATCATTGCTACTTGAGTAGTAACACATCAGCAGCCTCAAAATAGGGCTGTACCTTCTGAGTTGCTCTCTCCTGTCTTTGTGTGTTTGCAGGCACCGGCTCACCTGCCCTCTGGTGTCAGAGCTGCATGCTGTGCTTAATCTCTGAAGCTGGGAAGGTGGTTATACACTCCCCCACAAAACAGGATAGAAAGGAGGTGTCTCTGTAAGTGGTATGTTTAACATGCGCAGTAGCTGTGACAATGTAGGCCTAATGCTTTTCCTTGTCTTTTGTGAAAAACTGTGTACCTTTGCACAAGCTTTCATCTTCTGTTTTCATCTGAGAGAAGAGGGAAGGCAGCAATGCTTTCCACCTGATCACGTTTTGTACCTTCCATGAGGACTTCTGTTTCACATCCAGGAGCGTTTCAGAGTCATGCTGATGCACTTCTCACCTCCAGCGCTGTCGTCTTCTCTGAAATGCTGCCTGTGGATATATATTCATACAATTGTTTGTTGGAAAAGACTGCTAAGTTAACTGGGTCCCACTCTTAACCTAATACTGCCAAGCTTGTCAGTAAGCCTCATCCCCAAATGCATCGTCTACACGTAACTTGTCAATACGTCTGTGGATGGTGACTGCACCACTTCCTGGGCAGCCTGTTCCAACGCTTGTCAATCCTTTCTGGGACAATGTTCTCCTTAATATCCAGTCTAAGCAACTGGTACAACTCAAACTCACTTCCTTTTGTCCTGTTGCTTGTTACTGTGGAAAAGAGACCAGCCCCCACTTTGCTACAACCTCCTTTGAGGCAGTTTTAGGTATTCAAGGAAATGCAGTGGTATGAGTCAATGCTATTAAAAATGCCAGGGAAATCAAATTGTTAAGTAATAGGATGCAGTCTCTTCATGGTCTTGAATCTGGTCCTGACTGTGGAGGCACAGCATCTACATCTACTTTTGTCCGTGAGACTTTCTATTACTGTGCAATGAAGAAACCACCTTTATGGCACTCCATATATAAGGTTACCTGTGCTGTTTGCATTATTCAGTTTGTAAAAGGAGTGGATGTCTGTGGTGCTAATTAAACATCATCCTCCCAGGAACCAATTATCTGTAAGTAGAAAGAGCAGAAGCATGATACAGTGCTGCATCCCAGGGAGGATGAAACATTTCCCTATACAGTGTTTCTTCCTTAGCTAACAAGTCATATTCATTTTATTGGTTGCATTTACATATGAGAGCTCTAAGCAGAAACCTCAGGGCATTGTAGTACTTAATGTATAATAAATACTATTTGCTTTTTTTAATGGCTAAATGAAAATGCATTTTAAGCTTTTATCAAGAATCTTTGTAAACATTTTATGAAACTTTAAAACTAATCTTTAATGTGTTGTTTAAGAGGTCTGGCAAAGAAAATTTTCTTAGTAATGTTGTCACTCATCTAAAGGGGGAAAAATGGCTGCAGCTGAAAGCTTTTTACCAATTCCTTGGTAAAATGGTTCTAAGAAGGAAGCAAGAGTATTCTAGTAGTACTAACCTTTGGCAATTTGGGGAATTAAGTTAGTGATGCCAAATCCAGAAGGTGACTATAGGCAGGTCAAGAGTAAGGCACATTGATGGGTCTCAAAACCTTGTAGTATTTGCACATTGGTTCCAGAAGTCTGTTTCCCATTAAGTTAACCAGATGCTTATGACTTTTTACAGCTTTTTAACCTGTAAAGAGCTATTTTAACTGCACTGTGATATTCAAGAAGCATGCCACATCTTGCTCTCATTAGTTCTCATCTTTACAAC
Organism: Illadopsis cleaveri; assembly: GCA_013399915.1. NCBI lineage: Eukaryota > Metazoa > Chordata > Aves > Passeriformes > Timaliidae > Illadopsis > Illadopsis cleaveri. The sequence goes on from VXBB01023979.1 coordinate 431,550, forward strand.
AAACTTAGGAAACTATTTGTTTCTTCCCTTAATTTTCAAAATAAATATTTCAACAAAATGTTGAATTAAAAGCCCTCAAAGCTATCCCGTGGCTATTTAGCATTCACCACTATCTTTTTTTGCCATCAGGCCTTCATTAGATATGGTGCCTTTCATTTGAATAGACAGTGGAGAAAACATAATTCCTTGATCTGCATTTATTCCTTTGTTTACCTATAGACAAGTGTTAAGATCTATGTCTGTGTATCATGAAATTTAAAAAAAAATGAATGAGAGAGTTGATTCCCTGTGGGGAAATGGCATTCTCATTTTCTGCTTTTAGCTCAGGGGTATGGTGCTATTATGATTACATTCTGGTAGCCCCACAGGTTGCACTGGTGAAAGTATATTTGCAGAACTTTTTAGTGCAGCTTAAAGAAGCTGCTGGAGAACATGGTTCATGTTTGGGGTTTTTTAGTTCCCCCTGCTGAAGATAGCACATGCCTCAGGAGTGAGAGTTTCCAGCATTTGAAACAGCAGATTCTAGCAAACAAATTGCATTACTTCTGTAAAGTGAATAATCTGTCTAATGGATGGCATGTGTTATGTCACGGTGTTAAGGAAATCAATTCCAGCAGATGTGCAGCTGTCTCCCAGCCTCCAGCTGCTGCCGCCCTTATGCTTCACACTCAAAAGGCTTGGAAAGTATTTTTGGTAACAGGGAAGGTGGATTTTGGTGTATTTTAGGCATCTTGGGCTAAAAAAAGTATTTGATGTTTTGTAGATTGAGCTGCTTTAAAAATTGTTTGGTCTGAGTTAATTTCTAAATGGGATGGTAACATTAGACTCCAAACAGTAGTAACAATCAAAAAGATCATTTAAAAAAATCTAATAATGCATTTCTCTGACATATAGGATAATCCTTTTATTAAAATGATTTATCTGTATTCAGTAAAAACCCTACAAAAGTTGTCGTTTTCAGAGTTTTTATATGCAGTTTCCGTGTGGACCTTGGAGCATTCAAAAATGTTTTCTGCAAAATATTTTTTTTTGCTTTCATTTAAAACAATTCAAGCTTCTTATTGACATTGAAGTTCTCCTGTGAAATAACATGTGATGTTTTTAATATCTAATGAGCTCTTACCTTAATACAGAGATGTCTTTAAAAAAATGGTGTCCTGATTTTCTTTTACTGTCATTCTCATTGGTGGTTGTGAGAAGCAGTGCAGTAAATACTTTAATTCCTGAAGACATGTGCTTTAGTAATAAATTGAATGATGGCTTTAATGATAATACTGCATAGGCAATTCTTTTGCGAGGAAATTCAGTGCAATAGTACTGGTGTTAGAACTTGGTCTTTTAATGCAGTTATTATGCACAGTGAAATTCACAGCACAGTGTAGGAATGAAAAGCGACAGTTGCTTGTTAGAATTTAAATGGCATAATAAAAAATTACGATCCGTGCAAGAACTTTTAATTGATCTTTATATGCACAAGTATAATCATGACGTACTGCCAAAATGAAGGTGTATATGAATGAAATTACTAAGTTTCCTAGTTAATTGCATGGATTTATTTTTCAGACTCTTCTCCTTGAAACAACACTTCTGTAGAAGGCTGAATTTTAAAGATGCTTGCCAGTTTGGGGGGGATTCTCCTTTTACTTAAATACATACAGTAATTTTACAGTACTTCTACGTATGTATTTATTAGAGACATTCTTAAATGGGCTTTGTGCAGTAGATTTTATATATGGTGAAATCTGCCACATTTTCCCCATTTTGTCATATATTTTTCATTACTTTTTTGGAAGTCTTTGCCAATACTGTACTGAAATTGTTGTACAGTGGTTGCTGTATGGTGATGTTCAAGTCCTACCTCCTGGGGGAAATGTTCTTTCAGTTGTCCAGTGAGTTATGTAGGATATCGTCCTGCAAGTAGATAATTGATCTAACAGCTACAAGAATATATCTATATAGATATATCTGTGCAGACATATAATTGTAGATATTATGTCTCTGATAGTTATAACATAAATAGCTTTTTTTTCTGAAGGTTCTCAAATTGACATCTTCAATAATTTGATTTGTCACGTGCCTAGTCTTTTCCCAGGAGTTGCAATAAGTGTCGGCATCTGGTGTGCAGGAAAATGGGAAGTGACAAGAATAATGTGTAGAGAATATTTTTCAACTGCTATTACTGTGATATGTTCCTTTAATGAACAAGAATTTATAAGCATGTCTGAAGACGTGCTTGTAGACTGGAAGTTATAGTCTCCTTCAGAATCTCATTTTAGTTGAAGTTTTTGATGGGCTTCATGATAGATGTTGTTGGTGTCCCAGCTTTTAAGGCTGATGATGTGCTCTTCAGAAGACCTTTCATGATGAGCTGTCCATAAAATGTTTGCTTAAAGTTTTGATGTGTTTGGCACTTCACAAAGCTAGATGGGCATGCCAACATTTCTCACCTTGGGCTTTCAACTGGAGGAATCTTAGTTTTAAACAGAAGAGTGTATTTGCAGTTTCGGTTGCTTCACAGTTAACTCTCTTGATTTTATGGTTTTGAGATGCAGATGCTGAAAATAACTGCAAGGCATTTACCTCTGTGTCTCTTCTGCTGTACAAGTCACTTGTGGAACTTTACAGTTACCCTGAACATGTTTCAGTTTCCTATGGCCACTCTTTCTCTGATGCATATGGATTGTTTTAGTGTAGCTCATGTTGCATGGAAAAGTCTTGGAAGGCAGCTACAGCCAGGGTACACCATGTCACATCGGCACGGAAGTAATGTTGTATCTGCTAAATAAATAGCCACCCAGCTCATTTATCATTTTCTGCTGTGTGATAGCTATGTCAGTTAAAACAGAGGAAGTATCCCTGGTTAAGTCTGCTGCTTTGGACACACTTCTGTGCTGTTCTCCGTGTTATGGTGTCAATTCTATGTGCCCTTTACCATGGCTTTCTGCATTTCTTTTATAAACACTCTGCTTGTTTCTCTGGTTTTTTGTGCTTTATGTGCTTTTATGTCCTGCTTCTGCTCAGGACTTTTGCACAGTGTAGGGTTACATACCATGATATTTGCTCACTGTTTGAATGGATTCAGCTGCCCACTTGGAACATCAGCTGTCTGAGCTGATCTGTGATGACTTTTCTTAAAAGGATTGTGTTGTGCTATGCTTGTGTCCTATGCATGTTTTGAAAAATCAGTAAACCTAGTGTATGGTATGCTATGTTATACTTCAAGTGTTGGTCATATTATTTTTGTTTTGTGCTCAGATTCTTTTTTATAATAATTCTTGATGTAAACTGTTGGTAATTTGGCATCAGTTAAAAGAAACATTTGTGCTGATGGATTTAAAAGCAATTTCTATTCCTGCCTTGCTGTGCTAAATGTCATCATTGTTCTGATAATATGGATTGGTTAGATATTTAGCATTAACAATACTGTACTTGTCTGTGTAACTGCTTATTGATAGAGAAGATACTAGTTTCAGAATCCTTGCACTGTATCAGATGAAAATATTCCCAAATCCATGCATCAGTGTGATGGAGGAAATGAGTGTGATCTGGGTTGGCAGATCTTTGCAATGAGCAAAAATGAGTGAAGTCACAATTCGAGTCTTCCAAACAGGGCTGTTACTACTCTTCATGTCCTAGGAAGAGAGAGACCAATTATGAGTATTTTTATATACCTCAAATCAGCCTTTTTTTGCCCTCCTCATACTTCAGTGTCCTTTGAGTTAGTGGTTTGTTGAAGTTTCTGATTTTGGTCTGGTATTCCAGTACATAAGAGTCTCAGAAATTTCGTGGGAACCCCTGCAGCTCCACTCTCCCTCCAGGCTGATGGGAGGTGTTTGCCCAGTCTCCTCTCCTCGGGAGTTTATTTTTGTGTGGGAGGAGCTTCAACTTCTCTGATGCCTCACAGGATCACAGTGTCACTGCACAATGCTGGCTGAAACATCGGCTAACTCTGTTTCGAGTCAGTCTGAAGGTCTTGCATTAGAATTTGATGAAACTGATTTTAATTCAGAAGGATGACTTTGAGTTTATGGGGGCTCATTGATTCTTCTTTCATGGTTTGAAGCAATGTCCTTTGCTTCAAATGAATCACAGGAATTTTCACCTTCTTTCCATCTTCCAAGAATTTGTCTCGTCTCTTTGATATGCTCTAAGCATACTTGAATCCTGCATTTCTGCCCTGATACAGACAAGCCAGTTATCCAACTCTTGCTCTATTAATACAGCTTTAGAAAAATCTGTTTAGTGTTCTTAAAGCTTGTGAGGCATTAAGGTTCTTGGACGCTTATCTTTCTGTGATCATCATAGGTAATAAACCTTCCAGTATTTCATGAATAGAAATTAAATGACATGCCTAAGTATGATGTGCCTGCCCCAGGAAATCTGTTTTGTCATTTAGCAGACACTTCAGTCTCCGTTTCAAAGATTTGGCTTGTCTTAGAGAAGACCTTCCTTATCTATGCTGCCAGCAAAGTAAATCAGCCAGGCTGTTTAATATGTGAGAATTTAAATAACATACTGGATTTTTTTCTGATCACTAGGGAAACTTCTAGTGTTAATAAAATTGACATGTTGTTCCATATTTTTCATTTTTAACAGTAGAACAAATCAATTTTTACTGATTTTTATTCAGCAAATTCAATCCTAGTGTTTGACTAACAAATGTAGCTAAACTTAATGACTTTTCCCACCTTCTGCTGCATTAGGCTATGGACAGTTCTCTTCATATTTGAGTGAAGATATTCCAACAAATTAAGAAAATTCAGGAGTCACCTGGAAATTGTTGCTGAAATGTCTCTCTTAATCTGATACAGGAATCCTTTGGACCTCTACTAAATAGTATTTTTCCCTGGACAAAAATCTGTTTATACCCTTGAGGGCTATACTCTATTAATCATTTAATGATTTATTTAGAATTGTCTTGGTTTCTTGATTGCTTAATAGGATAAAGTAAGATGGGATAGCACTGGAGTTTGGATTATCCAATTCCAGTGGTTTCAGGGAACCTATATGGGCCAGTTCAGAGTTTAAGTGGCTTAACCTTTTTTTGCCAATGGTTGTATTAAGAAGTAGGTGATGATGATGGACCTGTTCCATCACTTCTGGTGTTGACTGCAAATGTTTCCCTAAAAACAGTGAAATGGTCAGAGTAAAGAGCTCATGTTTGAAATGTGATTAAATGAAAAATTCCATCTCTTTCCAAGTGATAGGGGAGATAGTCAGATATTTGTGTGTAATTTGGAACATGTTGTCTGTAAGTGGTCAGACAGGATGGTATTTTCCCTGATTCTTTAATGAGCAGAATCTGTTTTGTTTTTGCTTGGCATCATTTCTTGGTACGCTGATTTCTGAGAGCTTTGAGTACCACCTTAGTTCTTTGAAAAGAACTGCTTTGTAGGGTTGTGCCTTTGGGGATATTGGGTCACTGGTAGTAATTTGAAGGAATGTTAAAGTTATCAAGTAGCAGTTTAATAGAATGAGTGACATCCTTAATAATATGTAGGCGTTGCTCATTTTACCTTACGTAGTTTCATGTCCGTATAATTGCCTGGACCACCAAACTGGTATCAAGTTAAACAATAGCTTCCCTCCATCCTTCACTCATTTGTAATCTAGCTGTGCTACAAAAAAATTCAAAATGCTAGCTTTTAAAAGGTATAGAAAGTACTAGATGGCAGATCTAGAAGGGTATCCAGAACTCTGCCTAATTAATAGTTTTTGACAAAATGTGAAATAAATGTTATAAATAGGTATTTGTCAATGGTTAAAGATTGTCTGACTTAACCGCTGAGACAGTGTTTGTAATCTTGTAAGCCCCAGAGGTGGAGAATGTCTGATGCTTTCTGTTCTTCAGTTCTGGGTCCAATGACACATCTTGGCCAAAAGATAGAAAAATTGAAAAATATTTAGAAATATAATAGTAAACCTTGCTCTCAACACCTCTGCTCTTAGTCACACCTGAGTCACTTTTCGTAAGGATCTCCTTGAAAGATAATTAGCATCATAGTGAACGTAAATTGAGTGTATTTGTGATCTCAGAGTTTTGCAGAATTGTGCATTTTTCCAGAATTTGCATTTTCTTTAGGATTAGGGTTGAGTGTTGTTTTGCCACAGTGTCACTGGGTTTGTTTTCGCTGTGGTCTCCAAGAAGACAGGAAGAAAAGTGATAATAAATTTATCACTTATAGTAGTAACTTATAGTAGTTACTTCATGAGCAGGAGCAAATTCTCCTTGGTCATGTCACATTGTCATTAGGTGCTGCTTTCAAAGGCCTGAGGAATAGACTCTCCTAGAAATAAAACACTTTAAAAATTCTGAGAATTTTTCATGCTTATCATCAGCTGAGATGGAACTCTCAAGTACATTGTTGATGTTAGTGAACTTTGATTTTTACTGCAATTTTCTGTATTATGTAAAGCAAGACTGTAGATGAGCCTTCTATTAATAGTTGTCTCTTACTGTCATGATTCAAAGTTGTATTTGTTACTAGCATTCTTCTGTCTGAGCTACACTTGCTAAAGTATCATTAAGGGTCACAATTATAGATGCTGTTGTACCTTTTTCATTATTTAAATATGTTGTACTTTATCGGTGTGCAACATGATACTAATGTGTTTTGGAAGAAGTTGGCTGAAGCCTTACGTAAAGTGATGGGGCAGTGTGAATTGCCTAAGCTGCAGATATGTTGTAACCCTTCTAAAATCCTGGATGGGTTCAAAGATGGTATATGCTGGAAATGCTTTTTCTTCCCCCTTCACTGATGAATTATGTTACAAGTTTGTAAAGCATGTGCCAGGCACTAGAGTAAGCAGTTGAAACTTAGCTCAAGTGATTTACTAACCAAATATTTTGCTTTTCATTTTTAATGTGTAAATTTGAAAAAAAAATAAATTATGTACTGTTCTTTGAACCTAGACTATAAGTGCTTAAAACCTCATGTAGGAATTTATCATTTGGAAGATACTGTTAGGGATGGGACCTTTTTTCACTCTAGGCAGATTTTTCCAGAAAAGCAATCTTGATAAGCCTCAAAAAATAGTTTGCATTTACACAAAAGGTCTCTCAAAAGTTGAAAAGTATATCAGCAGATCCAGTCTCTATATTCTGCTTCCTACTATTGCCCATACTATTAACCTGATATCTTTTATGCAGGAAAATTGAGCAACTTTCTTCATATAGTCATGCAGATGTATTTACTAATAATTCTCCAGTGAAAATTTTTCTGATACTTGCTTTAGAGATACTGAAATTAAACCAGAAGACATCTACTTCCAGAGAAGATCACACCACACCCCTCTGCAAAATATTATTTATTGGCTGAAACTCTATGGTTGTCACTTAAAACCATGAATTCTTGTCCCCATGGGTGAATTAATAAATACAGATATAGTCAAATAAGTCTCCTTGACACTTCAGCTCAAATTTTACAAAACAGATTCTTGATTTGTGTTTTGTTAATCAGGTTTTTTTTTGCTTGTTTGTTTTTGTGGATATCAGTTACATTGGGATATATTTACTAAAACTTTTGAGAGCAGGGACACGGAAGGCAGAAAGAGAGGTCTTGGTTTGTCCCTCTTTCTTTTCTGTAGAATCCTTCAAGAGAATAGTTTTGTCCTCTTTTAGCTATTCTAGGGTTTTGACATGTTTCCAGCTGTGGGTTCCAGAGAAGCTGCACAAGGAGATTGCTTGGGACAGCAAGCAAATCTGTTCTCTTTAAAGACAGATTTGGGGATTGAACAGTCTCATGGAACAGTTGATTTAGGCAACCATTCTCCTTATAGAAGAATCCAATTTTGCTTCAGCATCCTGCTTCAGTGTCTCCAATAACATTTTACAATATTTACCTACATTTTTGGGGGTAGTGGGAAGGGAGGCAAGAGGGAAGGATGTGATGGTTGAAGCAGTACTGCACCATATTAATTTGAATCTGCAGTGGAGAAAAAAAAGTACCTACAGAATATACAGGAGGATTTGCAGTGGGATTTCCCCTCAACCCCTTTGTTCTTGCTTCTTCATAGATATTTAGTTTCCATAACAACACAAGGTAATTGTTTAATGCATGCTGGGGGCTGGGTTTGTTTTTAATTTCTTTTTTTTTCTTTCGCTACTTATGTTTGAAAGTGTATTACATGTAGAGTAGAACCTCAGGAGCAATATGGAAATTATGTTAATGGATTTTGTTCTGAAACTGAAATATTAAACTGATAGACATGGTGTAATATTTGGGAATGGCATCTTAGTTTTGTTACTTTGGAGCTAACTTGTGTTGTAGTGTTTGTTAATGTGCAAATCTGGATTGATGCTAAAGCAGAACCTACAAAATACCACGTCTATAGTCAGTCTTTAAAAAAGTCAAGTGTTAAACCATTCAAGGTGTTACTAGGGCTTACACAAATGTATCATTGTGATAAACTGCAGCTTGAATACTTACCTCAGTTGCAACTTGAATGCTTACCTCACTGCCTTCCAGCCAGTACTGCAAATTGCTGGTCTGAAATACCTACCCAAAAACCCGGCATGAAATGGCCTCTAAATTATTCTGGTTTCTGGTGCATAGTGTCTGCTTTATTTAGTGTGTTAGGGTAGAAATGGCAAATAATTGCCTTTAGGGACAGTGAGCATATTGTTGCTGATGAGAAGCACTGATGTTAGTTAATGTGCTGAACTCTCTGTGGCACTGGCTTGTGGAGCTGAGGGGAGCACAGCTGATTACGGCACTTAACAGCAGTCGGAGCAATCCACCATGTAGCTGAACAGAGCGGGATCTGATGGTGGGAGATACATCTGTTCTTCCTCGTGCTACTTTCTGGTGGGCAGAGTGTGGCATTGGCTTTACTTCAGACTTGCAGAAAGGACAGAGCTATCGAAAATCTAAGCCAAAAAACTAAGTTGTGAAAGAAAGCAAACATTGTGCTTCAATTTCTGCTGTGTGCTGAAACTGAGGAGCTGACATTTCAGCAGCAGAACGATGTCTTCATAGAGATGATGAGTACAGGCTGAGTCATGTAATTTTCTACTTCAAAAATTAAAATTAATCTGCTGTACATAAAGGTTTTCATTGCTGCCAGCTCACTCTGAAAACTTAGTTATGCCATGTTTTCCAATGTATTTGCTACCATTTTGTCTGTCTTTTCTGGTTTTGTTTGTTTGGTTTTTTTTCCCCCTAAGAGAAATGTATGTAGGTTTTCCAGGAACTTGCCAACAGTTTGCACTAAACAGCCACAATGTCACCTTCTCTCTGCATTACTATGCTAGTCTTTTATGAACTTGAGGCTTTTCCTCATAGCAAGTTAGATTGATTGTCAAAGTCCAACTGTAGGTTTTGTCTTTGTAGGTCAGTTACAGTCACTTAGAGGTTAAGTAGCAATGTGGATTTTTCCTTTTTTTTTTTCATTCAGGGATTTTAATTTTTAGTATTTTAAGCAAATGGGCAATAATATAAAGTTAAGTTTTAGTGTATTTGATCTTTGCCTAAAATAAGGTATACTCATGTCTTTAATGACTGGATAATCACTTTGAGGAGGGGGAAATCTGTTTCTTTGAGCTGTATTCCATGTGGTGTAATACCTGTTGATGTTCTGTTTCTGAAGTGGATTATGTAGTGTCTTTGGAGAAGTATCATCAGGATCTGTTATGGGAACAGTTAGGGCACGATGTGGAGCTATGTGGAATACCCTTGAAATCTGGGTGGTAGAGGGAAATAAGAGAAGTTAATTCAATGGTTTGAGATTCAGAATCTCCAGTGTAGGAATTTGCTTATGTTCATAGTTTTTTATGAACAAAATAAATAATGGAAAAAAAAAATCTGGAGGTATTTCTAGCAATAAAGTTCAGTAATATGCGAGGTTGCTCTTAATTTCTTTTGAATATGTCAGCTTTTTGGTTTATTTCTTAAACCACTTAGTAAAGTGATTTTTTTTTTTTCATCTCAAGTTATTTATATGTCCTAAATTACTGGTGGTTACATGTAGTGGTGGTATATGAATTTCTTGATACTGCCTTTGTGCCTGGATGATGATTCCACATTTTTCCTTGTGTCTTCTTGCTTCTGCCTCCTGTATAGAGTTTTATTTTTCTGTGGACTCAATCAGGACTTTACTATTTAGTCAAAGGTGTCTCTGTTTCCCGTAGCACCTCTTCCAGAGTCCAGATTTGTGTGCTGTACTACTCATCTTTGTCATTTCCCTCAGGTTCTTAACCACCTCTCTGTCTGGTCACTGTAGCCAAGGCTGCCTTGGCCATCCCCAGCCAGGCCATCCTGGTTTGTGAAGAGCAGACCCAGCTGTGCATCAGCCTTGATTGGTCATGCAGTAACTGTGTCAAAAGCTTCTCTGTGTCACTCTGCAATATTGCAGTCAAGTTTGAAATAAAAACACGTCTTCCACTGTGTTAAATACTAAAACGAGTCCCAGTTGATTAAAAGAAAATATGATGCTATACTATAAACCAGTATATTCAGTAGCAGTTGGTTTTCTGTGTAAAACAGAATTTGGGAATGCTCTTTGAATGATAGTGAAATACAATAAAGGGAATTTCTTTGCACATGTCATCCGTATTTTATGAGACAAAGGCAGATTATGTGCATCAATACAAGCTTTAGAATCAACTAATTATTTTCACATGTGCCACATAATCATGTGGAAGGCCTTCGTTGTGAACAAGCTGGTGATACTTTTCTTCACACAAGTCTGAAAAGAAATTTCTGTGGTAACAGTGACATTTGCCATTTTGGTCTTAGTTATTTCTTTCTCTCTGGTAAAATGTAATTTGCTCTAATAGGAATTACTGTGCACAGGCTCTTTTTATAGAGATGCATGTTAACCTTGCAGACCATTTAACTAACGGTTTTCTGATGCTCTGATTTCCTTATTTTTATCTCTGTCCTTTCAGTGGAAGGTATTTTGAAAAGAAAATCATTAAATATAAAAGCTAGCCTTAAAACTTGATTATTTTACTGCTTCAGTTTACCTCCTGATTTACACAAGAATTGTGTGGAAATTGTGCTTTACAGTTTCAACTGCAGTTGTTCCAAGTACAGTTTCTACTTCCTCTGTGATGTCTTAATGGAGGCCGAAGAGAACACTGGAGGTCTTCACTGCCTAAGAAACATTAGTATCATACTTCTGCAGTTTATTTGGTGGGTCTTGCCTGAATGTAAATGCTGAGGCATAAACAAATAACCCAATAGTTTCTGTGGGATTGAAACCTTTATATCTTTATTTGGAAACTTCACATCCGTATCATGTAATACCTTCGTCTTTCAACTGAAGCACACAGTGAAAGATCCCCTCTTTATATGCATTAATGTTAAATTTTAATTATCATGTTTCTGTTTGTTTTTGAACTATTTTCTATTTAGTAAATATTTATATTGGAGATCATGAAAAATATTTGGTAGCTACGAAACAAAAAAAAAAGGCAGTAGAGAAAATGTGACTTGAAAGTGATGGATATTGTTCCTAAGTAATGATTGTTAAATCAAGGTGTTGGTCATTACATCTCACGGCTGAAGGGAAGGAACTTCTGGGCTACAGTTCTGTTGCCTCTTAGCCCTGAATCTTTCTCTTCTTATGGAGTTGCCTGTATATTCTTCAGGTGTTTTGTCTCATCTCACCTTCTGATATCACCACCTGGTATCTGGTGGTATCTTACTTTTAGAGGAAGACATGTTTATTGCAAGTGGCCTCATCTGTGATGTCCCTTTATCTTTTTAAAATACAAATTTTTCACACGACTGAAAAACAAATGGAGTTTTGGCTATTCTTATCCTCCTAGCAGACAGAAATTTCCTTGTGATTTCTAAGGGGGAATCCAGACCTGTAGTTTTTGATGTCTTTTCTTAATCTAACCCATTTGACCAGGTAAGACAGTAATAATTTCAAATGATGGCTACTTTCTTTTGAGAGCAACTATAATTAATGTAAAGTGTTTCTTCTGTGTGACACCAGTGTTGTAGATTTGAAGGATGGAATTAATTTGGCTTGCTTCCATAAAACAAGGTCAGGGTTGTTTGAGAGCTTTTTTCTGTACACAGTATCTTATTCATCACATGGAGCCCTTTTTCTTCCTTCTGTGTTTGACAAAAGATTAATTTTTTCCCTTTATAAATTTAGATGGCTTTTTTTAGTGTTTAACATAAGGCAAAACTTAATCTGTGTAATTTTTTGTCGTGGAGTCAGACATTTTCTTACAGAACTAAATAAGTATATGGTTTTAAAAAATGCTTTCTTTTTTATATTGGCGGCATTTGTGGTCTGTTAGTTCCTGTATTTTAAAACAGATAAGAGCAATTCTTTTGGAAGACCGATATGGTCTTTGTTACTTCATCCTACACACATTGATGGTTTTGGCAATCATATATCATATTCAGAAAAATTTTAGAAGGTATCTTCTGCTCTTTTTCCCATCCTTCTCTGCCCTTGTGACTTGGTAAGTCTTGGTCTGCTTGCTAAAGATTCACATGCTAGTGAAAATGTCACTAATTGCTGGTACAGCTTGGGGGGAGGTGTGGGGTGTGTGTGTTTTGCTTTGTCATCTTAGGTTTCTTGGCAACTTCAGCTTTTAGCAGCTGTTGTACACAAATTGAGGTTGGTACTGATTATTCCCCACTGCATAAGTATGAACATTATTACTGTGTGCTAAGATGCAGGCTGTAGAAAATAATAAAATGAGCAAAAAGTACTATTGCATCCTGCCATTTTAGCCAGGCACCCAGATCTCTAGGAGCAGGATGGAATCCTTTGAAGTCTGGACATTAGCTCACCACAAGGTTGTTGCATATCGCCTTCTGTCATATAGCGGCTATCTCGGCTGCTTGCTGTAGACGCTAATCTCTGTTTTATTTTTAGCAAACCATTAGTCTCTCACAGGGGAGTGTGGGAGTAATTGTCAAAGCTACTGAAGGACTGCTATTAAACCGAATTGCTGTAGCAGGTGTTGGGTGGGATCTCCTCCATTCTTACCAATTAGCAGCTACTGGCTTCACGTTTAAAGACATGTGAAAAGCAGCCCTGTCATGTGAAAATTTCCTGGCCTACCTCGTGCACTGTTAGATTGGGTCGTTTGACAAGTATTCCTTTTGAAGTTTCTGTTCTTTGTCAACATATAAGAATTTTCACTATGTAAATCCTTTCCCTAGTCTGTTGGTTTATTTTTCAAGGAGATCTCTTGTGAGGGGTACTGCATTTAGTCTGCTTGCTAAGGAAGTGAGGCTTTTGTGACTAGATTTACCTATCCATCAGTCCCTTTATTTTACTACTCCCCCACTCCAAAAGGGAAAAAAACCCAAAAGAACAATCCACCAACATTTTGGATATTCACTGGCTGCTGATTTCCATCAATGAGAGGTGTAAAGTTCTTGGTATGGAGTAAATTGTGAAATTGGTGCTTTAGTGAGGAGTAGTCTAGACATTCACTGAGAAACAGCTGGGTCAAATGTAGACCTTTGCAATCCTGAGTGGCTACATGTGCTGCTGCTGCTGCTTGCTTTGCCAGGCGTCTTCAGGCTTGGTTCCAGCTCTCATCATTCATGTACAGAAAGGATGTACAGATCCATCTGCTGGGGAGAGGAGAGCACCAGAACTGTACTAATAAATGGGGCTTGTTGGTCTCAGCAGCCATTGGTAGTGTGAGTCAGGGCTGCAGGGTGGGAGGTGATGGTTTAGTTTCTTTCCATCTTTTATGTTCTCTTCTTACCAATGTTTGTTTTGTCCATTTTTTTTAGTCCAGTTTGTTCCACTGGGGCCAGTGGTGTTTCAGGAGTTTATTCTTTAGGTTACCTTGAAAGTTGGAGCCTTCAGCTTGGTTTCATAGAAACTTCTCAGTTACCTTTGATTTATCCCTGTTGGAATGCAATTAAAAAACACCAAAACAAACAAACTTGAACCCAAAACATAAAGCCCACTGAATTTAAGAAAGACAAGAAAAGGGAGGAAAAGACTGTACAAAGCAGAACACAGCCTCCTGATATGGCGTGTTCCTGATTTACTCAAACTGCAGTTTACCCAAACTGTTCCTCCTTTTGTGAGTACTGTGATCAGGACAAATTATTTGACAGGTGACTTCTATAATTTTATTGATTCCGTTTTTCCCAGGCTTCTCTGAGAAGTGTGTTATACAGATGTGGATATTCAGGAAGCTCATGGCAGCACAAGACAAGAACTCAAAAGAATTCTCAACAGGGGATCTCCTAAGCACTAAGTTGAGAAATCTTCAGCAGAGTGATGATCCAGCTCTTTTGGTGATGGGATCGAAGCTAATTAGGATTAATGCTGTCTTCCAGTTCATAATTGCCTTAACTTCTGTAAATGAAAAGCAGTTGTTAAAGCATATCAGCATTGGTTAAATAATTTATCTGAGCAGCTAGCTCCAGGACCATGCAAATTATGAAATTCTGTAAGTTCTCAGTTTGTAAGGAATCACAGAAACATCATTTTGCTTGGAAAAATTTGCAAGTGTAGGTCATGTTAGTGTATTCTATTTATTTGTTTCTCTCTGATTGTTAGAGCTGTGGGGTAACAGATAAAAGCTGTTGCTGTGTTGTAACTTTCAACATTAATGGGATGGCCAGCACAAGTTCTGTGTATTACTGGGATTTCACATGTGAATGTGCTCAGTAGGATTTTAGTGGTGCACAGGACTTATGCTTCAGTCTCCTGAATCTCTGTAGCAAATTCCCTCTCCCTTACTACACCAGGCCAAAGAATAACCTTTTGCAAAAGGCAGAGAAAAGTTTGTTTTGTGCTGTTCTCTAGTTTTAGTTGGGGTTTTCCATCTTCCTGCAAGTTCTTCATTAACACAGCCATAACTAGTTGAAATACCACTGTCTTCTGATGACTGTTTTCTCCTGCTGCTAACATAGTAGGTAGAACCAGTGATGAGAATGTAGTATAGGAATACTAAAAATGAAGGTGGAATGATGTGTAGGATGATTAATGCCCCAATTCTTCTGCATTCTGGCACCTTGTATAGTAGAATAAAAAAATAAATCTCATAATTTGGAAGTAGTAGAGGAGGACGAAGCTGCATTTGCAGCTCATTACTCCATCTTTTAAATACTTGGTTTTCATGTTTTTATTTTCAGTTTTTACTTGGGAAGTGAATCAGAATCATTCTGTTGTCTGTTGTGAAAAATCTTTGATACGTTCCTGCGTGCATTCATAAGGAGGAGCGTGGAAGAGAAACCCAGTTGCTGTGCAGGTTAATAGAGCCAGTGACTAAAGTCTGTCTGTCTCTACTTCACAGGAAACCCTCTAGTATTCTTGATTTATTAATGCATGCAAAATGCATTCTGTAGTCTTGATGTACACAGTAAATACTTGTGTACATCAAGGATATAGAAAAAACTTTGTCCCTTGATTTTGGAGAAAAAGGAAATAGCCCAGAGATTTTGAGGTAATGGGAAGACACTTGAAAATAAATGTATGTGATTACATTGGATATACCTGCATGTTTTCTTCTTAAATGGAAGATGAACTTGGGGATTGTTTCACAGTAGATTTGTCAGTCTTTCATTACTCACTGACAGTGCCTTACTTTCTTCCTATATATATAAAGTAAAAAGATCCACAAGGGATCCCTGTCTTGAAGAGAGATCCATACTGCTAAGTTGTCTGTTTTTATTCTGGCTAGTGACTTCATCAGAGAAGCAGTGTATACCACATTGCACACCACAGTAATATGTTCTCTGGCCAAAACTGTAGCTTGTTGATAATGAGAGCACCTTAGTGATGAACTTTTTTTTTTTTCATTTGCTTAAAGAATTTAATACCTCGCTCTTGCACATCTTCTGTGGGACAGCCTGGTGTACTGCTTGGTTTTGGTAATTATTTGATTTAAAAGTCATCTTTGTTACACTAGCCAAAAAAACCCCACTTAAAATCTGATCTTCATCCTATCCCTGCGTTTATTTTATAGATTTAACAAGAGGATTAATTATATTAATTTGTTCTACCGATAAGGTGTAGTGGTTTGAAAGCAAGCCGAGTGAGAGGCTCCAAGTCAGAAATACAATTTAATAAGAAGAAAGAAANGGTTTTTATGCAAAATAGTGGAGTGATTACTGGTTGAAAACAAGTAATTTTTTTTTAAGCTCGGTGATTATGTGCCTGAAGTTTGATTTGTAATTCTTAATCTATTAGTTCTTAGATTCTTGACAATGATGATCTTCTCTCAAAAGAAGACATTGAGTGGTTGGTAGTGTGTGACAAACTTTTGTTTGATTAAAAGGATCACTAAGTCATAATTAAGGTCTGAGTATACCCAGAAGAAGCAAAGAGAGTCTTTGTATTTTTCTTTTCTTACCCAAATCAAGGCTTTTAAAGCCACTTGTAGGAACTCTGCATTTTATGTTGAGTCCCTCAGCTTGGCAGTTATTAACATTGTACCTGACAGCATGGAAGTGTTTGAAAAATACTTTAGAAATTTCTCAAAGCATCTAAGAATGCAGAATAGTAATTTTTAAATATTCACTGTATGTGACATGACTTTAACTGCAAAATATAGAAGTACAGTACTACCTGCTTAGTTATGTCCCGCTTTGAATAGTGATTTGGATAATAAATAACTTACATGTCCCTTCCATGCATAAAAGTGCTGTTTCTTCGTAAAGGGTTGTTGTCTTCCCATTACCAGTGTGCTTACATTTGCACAAGTATTTCAGGGTATCTGGTAATTTTCTATATGCGCCAGTGGCTTCTCTCTGCTCATTTTCTCCTCTGCTGATTAACTATTGATCATTAGCCACAGGAATGATGTGCTAATACAGCCTTTCTGGTGGCAGTTAGGTTGTTGATTTAAAGTCATATTTGTAAGGATCAATACCCTAGAAACAGCATTTTTCTGCTGCCATTTCTTCTCATTATCAGTCAGCATCTGTTCAGACTGCTCACCAGATTGTTACAGCACTACATATTACCAGCAAGTCAAAAACAGTACAGTAATTTCTTACCTGCTGAGTCATTTCCCAGAAATGCAGGTCTAATTTTTTTGGGCTATCTGTGTATCTAATATTCCTGTATTATCAGTGATGATAAATCGTGTTTTTACAATAGTTTAAGTACATATAGTACCTCCTGTGCTGATACATAACTTAGTTAAGAAATTATTTTCTTAGTAGTATTTTAAATAATTTTCTACTTATGAACTTTATATTGTAGTTTTTAAAACCGGAAGCTAATCTTTCTGGGTGTACTTGCACTACCTTCACAAGTAGTTGTCATCATTGTTTCTGTTACTCCGACTGTTCCTTAATCTCTGCACTGAGCATTGCTTCTGTCTTTAATGAAGTTCAGTTTAGGTCTGTGTTCTCGGTGCTTTTGTTTTCTTCCATGGACACATCTAGAGGGAACTTTGACCTCTTGTTTGAGGAGATGTGAGGTAGGGAGGAATGTGTTACTCTCGATATGAGTTGGGTTCTGCTGGTATATCACTTGGGCTGTGGGTTAATGTACTGCAGCAAAAAGTATATCAAAATAAAAATAGTGTTCATACAGTGGAAAAAAATGAAACATTTGAATTTGAAATGAAAATGAAACATTTGAACCACTGTTGTGGTTCAGCCCCAGCCATCAGCCAAGCCCCATGCAGCCGCTCACTCTCCCCCAGCAGGACTGGAGAGAGAATTGGAAGGGTAAAAGGTAGAAAACTCATGGCTTGAGATAAAGACAGTTTAATAGAGAAAGCAGAAGCTGTTCACAGAAGCAGAGCAAAACAGGGAATTAACTGAGTGCTTTCCGTGGGCAGACAGGTGTTCATCCATCTCCAGGAGAGCAGGGCCCCATCGCACACAAGTGACTTGGGAAGACAAACACCATCACTTCAAATGTCCCCCTCTTCCGCCTCCTTCCCCCAACTTTATATACTGAGCATGATGTCACACGGTTTGGAATACCCCTTTGGTCAGTTGGGGTCACCTGCCCTTGGCTGTGTCCCCTCCCAACCTCGCATGCACTCCCAGCTTCCTCACCAGTGTGGCTGTACCAAAAGCAGAAAAGGTCTTGGCTCTATGTAAGCCCAGCTGAGCAATAACAAAAGCATCTCCATATCATCAACCGTGTGTTCAGCACAAATCCAAAACACATCCCCATACCAGCCACTATGAAGAAAGTTATCCCAGCCAAAATCAGGACACTGTATTTTAAAATAAACAATCTTTTTATAATTTATTCTTTTTTTCAAATGCTTTAGTAATATAGGACTGCATTACTTTACTTTGGGTATGTAATTTAGATGAAAACACAGTGCAAAGTAAGAACTGAGGAATTAAAACTCTTCTGTTCCTCAAATTTTTTTTTCTTGGTCTATACTTGGAAGATGAATAGTTTTCACAAAGATTTTAGATGTAACCAGGATTGCAAAAACTTAATTCTCACAGCAGCAATAATCATAATATTCGGTCCGTGAAGTGTAATGAACTCAAGAATTTTAGCATCATGTAACTGAGATGATGATGTATTCAAAGGAATGTTATTCCATGATTCCCAGATGCCTTAATATCTAAATGATGATTTGCAGGAGCAGTGGAAGGAGATGCATTGATTTAATTTTCATATGTATTAGCACTAATGCAGCATCATCCCAGTTTCTTTGCATGTGACTTTCATGCAGCCTTACATTCTGCTTTTTTTCTCTCCCTGTACTTTCCTATTTTGCTGTCATTCCACATATACTCACAACTAAAATATTTTCTCTTGACATACTTTGAACTGACGACTTTTCTTCTTGAAGTTAAGTAAGATAGAGTTAGTGGGAGTTGATGCAATGACTTTGTATGAGTGGGAAGTTATGATACTGGTTCTCAATGTGGTTTGAAAAATGGCGATACTGGTCTGTTCCCAGCGCCCTCTTTGCACAGTTAATTTAGAATATGTCAGAATCACAAGCTGCCTTTTTTTAAATTATCAGTTATACAGTACTGTTGCATAGTAGCAGTGCACAGCTCTGTAGCATTTCCCAGTGCATGCAGATTTTTCAATTTAAGGTAGGTACTGTTGATGGTATATAATGTACTTTTCACCTTGAAATCAAAGCTTTCTCTTCTGTTTTAGAAAAAAGGCTTTGTAGTAGTTTCATAACTGTGATAAATGAATGGATAAATACCATTAAGGAAAAGAAGGTATTAGGTTTCTTGTCTTTCCAGGCACATCCTTTTCCTTCACTGTTTATTTGCTTATTATTCAAATCTTCTGACTGCTAAAATTGTCTTGTGCCTTTCCATTCTTCTGTTTTTGGTTTATATTATCCTGTTATCTCCTATGGCTTTGTCTAAAGGTTTTCTGTGAGCTTTGGGTGGAGAGTGCCACTCTAGCTAATTAATGGTAGTTTGGAGAATGTGGTTTTGTAGATTTGATCTATAATCAGTGAGGGCAGACCCAAAGTCTCCTTTATGGGGCAGTTCAGAAAAGACTTGACTTAAATGCTCATGTTTTAGATTCAATAAAGACAGGGCTTTCAAGGAAAGAGTTTTTTGTTAGAGCAATTGCTGTGATAGGTGTCTTCAAACTAGCTTTGAAAATAACCTGTTACATGGTAGTCCTCATGCTCTGATTGCATATACTTGCAAATTACCAAAACATGAAAATGCTTATTTTTTGTAATTTGACAGACAACCTTGTGAATAGCTGATGTCTCAAGTCCTAGGTCTTAAATAAGTATTTTGAAGTCAATCTACTTTTGAAAGTAATTTAGTTTCCAGAAGCTGCCTTAGGCTATACTAACAATCCGCAAACATTTTCTATTATGTTTCTTGTCTGTTTCTTTATTTGTTTTAGTTTATGGGCTGTTCCCACCTAATGATCCTTTTAAAAAAGCCATTGCAGTAGAGTAACATGTGGATTTTGGGAGACAGATCTGCAATACAGAAGTAATAGCCAAGTTTTTAACTGAAACTTTGGACCAGTGCAAGTTTCAAGTCTTCAAGGGCTTTGTTCCTGCTTTTCATCTGAGCTGGGATACAAAAACTTCTATTCCCTTAAGCTAGTTTCTCTTACTAATAAAACTTGGTAATTTCATCTTATGTAAGAACATAACCAAGAGCAGTTCTGAATCAGGTAAGTGCTGTATCTGTTTGTATGGAAGAGAAAGATAGGAGCAAACAAATTGTTGCATATCTCATGTTATGTTTTCCTGAAGTTTCTGGAAGTCTGGGTGAGGAACTTCCTCAACTTCGTGCTGAACTATTGCAGTTGAAATCCCTGATGACATTTTTTGTATATGAACTTACCTGACCATTTTTTAGCTGAGTTCTGGCATCCATAAGTCATGGTTATGATTTATAACTAATAATGCATATTTGTTGGTTGCTTTATAGAGATTTTCTGTTTCTGCGGTACACGAACTGTTTGTAATATTTCAGTGGACACACCATGACTTTCTAGCACACAAGTTCCCTCACACCCCTTGGAGAACTTAGACTAAAGATTTAAAAATCTGTTTTGTTTCACTGTAGGATTTCTTCCAGTACTTGTATTTTTTTGTCCTAAGAAGAAAGAAAAGATTCACCAAAAATTTACTCCCTCTTCTGAAGTGAACCACTCAAGAGTATGAGAATTTTTGTGTGATTCATTTCAGAGAGATTTTCAACTAGAATGAGTGCTTATCCACAGTGGAAATTCTGGCAAGTCTGTACTAACATACAGGAGAGCAGAAACTGGTCTAAGTACTTTACTTGGAAGGAAGCCAAATATTTTTATTATAAAAGTTAGTATTTTGAAGCACTTCTGTGATCTTCAGAATTCATGCTCATTGGGTTGTATTAAAACTGTATTTTATTTTGAGCCATGTCTTAGTACTTCAAAAGCTGACTCATTGAATTTGGGAAAGGATGGCTGTATGGTTGGCATGAAGTACAAAGTAGTGAAAAAAACTATGTGTAGATTTAGCTGTCCATTGTTTTTAGGTGTAACTTTTGTTTTGTGCAACCAGCTCCAAATAATTTTCTCTGCTCTAATCTCATTGCTGTGCTCATGGTAGAATAGAGTTGATTTCCTGAGGGTTACAATGCAAATTGAGCTGATGGGGTAATTTTTTAATTTTTTTTCCTGCAACCCTCCTCCAAACACATATGTTCACATAAAACAGCTTAATTATATTGACATCTTTCTGCAAAATCCTAGAGACTTAAACTCATGTAATTACTGAAGAGGATTTCTTTAGTGGGAGGATAAAGTTTTGCATTATGATGAAAACTGAGTAGTGCTAGCATTAGACTGTTCACTGAATCAGCTACTGAAATTGTCATAAAAACCAACTGTTTTTCCCAAAGCTTTTCTCTAGAAAAAAACCTCCATGTTGCAGCATGGAAAGGTGGGTTGCTTTTATCACTGTGCAGAGTTTCTCAATTGAAGGAGGTACAAAATCATCTAGTATTTACAGGGTAAAATCAAGATCCAATTTATCTTGAAATATAACAAGCAGATTGTGGAGCACAGGTGTGATTCTTTTCTGGTCAGAAATCCTACTGAGAAATTATAACCTATGCTTCACAATTGCTGGTATTTTCAAGCAGTTTTCAGATATTGAACTGGCTAACAGAAAATAAATTACATTGATAAAATCCCCATTTTGGAGTAATAGAAGAGTAGACACAAAACCAAAAAACAAACTGTGCGTGCTTAAGAAAATGCAGCCCTGTGAATCAAAAAAGGCATATTTGGCTTCAAAGTAGTGTTTGTATTCCTACTACTCCTCAGAACTGAGCAGGGCCTTCAGCTTATGAGCAGAAGGTTTGTGGCTTCAGCCAACGCAATTGGAATAATTTTGGCTTCACGTGAGCAGGGAGATGCATTAGTCTTCAAAATCTGCTTTTTGGAGAGGACCTGCAGGGACAAGTGCCGCTGAGGAGTGGTCTGCAGGAGTCACCATACCCAGCACAGGGAGGATCTGCAGCCTTTTTACTGGTGGGGAGTTCAAGGAGCTTCCTGTGGTTTACAGTTGGCTGTCATGGCTTCCACAAAGTCAGGGGTGGCTGGAGAAAGTCGCCCCCACACACAGACAGCAAGGGTGAAAACTGGTGCAGGAATGGTATTTCCTTTTTTCAGGAAGGGTTAAGGAATGTTCTTGCTGAACTGTTATCAACGTGATTTTATATAATGAACCATAATCAGAAATAGTATGCAAGCCTGATTAAGGCTGTTGATGCAGTGAAACAGGAATACACCCACACATGTACTTTCTGTAGGTAATTTACTTTTGAAGCTTTAGTATTGGAATTTAAATGATTTCAAATCTGTTTTCATTTTATAAAATGTTTTTCATGCATGTGAACCAGGAACAGATGTAGATATTTCCTTTTACTGACCATGACTAGAGGAAAAAATGACATAAGGCAAAAAGATTTTTTCATCACACTTCCTCAGATTATAATGAAGAAACCTCAAATGGAAATGCTTAATGAACTATGTTTGAGATGTTTGGCTGGAGGCTTATTTTTGTGGTATCTGTGAGTTGTTGTACCCCACCTTACAGAAAAGTGAATAAATCTTGTAAGGAGTAGTTTGGGTCTTGGGCTAGAAAGGCAGTTGATAAAAGACCTGCATGGACAGGTGGGCAGGTCAAACACACACAGGTTTACTTATGCTTTGAGACAACTGGTAGTATCCAGCCATCCATCTAAATTTTCTTCTTCGATATAAGGATATACGGATGAAGTGCCAGTACTGCTGGCATATGTGTGCTTGTAATAGACTGATTCTTATTTAAATTGCAAAGTGTGTTTTTAGGTGTTGCTGCCACCTTGCTTGCTCCTCTCAGTTTATATCCTGATTTGCTAGCTTGACTGTCTGGATTCATGACTCGAATTGCTTATTTGCGTCTCCCTGGTATTGCATGTTAGTGTAGGTTGCTTCACACAATGAGCAGAGACTTTCACAATCACTCCTCAAGAGTTGATGTAGGTGGCCAGGTAGGTATGATTTTCCTGTTGTAGTTGCTGGAGATAACTCTCTGCCCTCAGTGAGTGACTGGTGTGGCTATCTTTAAAATTTAAGTGCTGTCTACTTGGGTGCTCTCAGTTGCTTTGACTGTATAGTCTATGGTAGGACTGTAGAACATAACATACCTACATCATCAAACCTAAGGGTCTCATCTACCTGTTGGTCGCTGCTGAGCGAATTTTTAAGTAACTTTTCTTGATTTTCTGCATGTGAACAGTTCTTCTTCTGTTTAAGTCCTGTGAAATCCAGCCTGAACACCCACTCGTAGCACAGCACTCACAAGAAATGAATCAACTGAAATATTTATATCTACCTTTATTATTTTCTAAACCATAAGTGTTGTAATCATGCAGGATGCAGATTTCTGCTGAGTAACTGCATGTTTTAACAAGTAGGTTTTTGTCCCTTTCTACATTGTTTTATTCATCATTATTAGTACTTGAAGTATTTTAGATGTACAATAATAGTTTATGTACTACCGGTCTGGCTTTTGCCTCATGTTTTTGTGTACATTCCCATATGGAAAAGGAGAATGCCATTGTAATATTTATTCATTTAGCAGAGTACAAGGTTTCTGTAGTTGTACTCTGTTCCCTGCTAGGTTTTTGGAGCTCTTTGTGGGTTTATATGTAATTCTTCTGCATTTCACATTGAAAGCTTCAGACATCCTTTGCACTTTTTGAGGTGATATCGGTAATGGATGTAGCACACTCATCTTTGTCACCTGGTAATAGAACACCTAGTGCTCTTAAACTCCTGTCAGTTGTGCGGTTATCCATATTTTTCTGATGTATTTTCATACCCCAAAAACTGGTGAAGTCTTACTTAAAACCGACTTTCTTTTAGTCTTAATTTTAAATGACATTTTAAAGGAGAATTAACAAAAAAAGCTATATACAATCCAATGTGGAGGTTGAACTCTTTATTCCTTTATATTCATGAATATGGTGTTTTAGAAAATACATGTGTAATGCATGTATTTGGAAAATAGATGTGGTTTTCAAGGACAAAAACCTTTTTGTATGTGTTTTGTCAAAAACAGGACAGTGAATTATCCCCAGGGATCTCTGATGTCATGCCTGCTTATGTTATATAAGAGTTAGAGGAGCCTGAAAGCTTTTTTTTTATTCTGGTGGATTTATGGTTCCTCATAAGCTTAGATTTACACAGTATGTGTGTCAAACGGTAATTTAAGATGGTTTTCTTTTTTGGTCTGTGGGATGACCCTGTCTTTAACTCTGAATGAAACCAAACTAGTAAATAAATGTCTTCCTTGGACAAAGACCACAGCCTATTTAGTTTAGGAGGATCTGTTACATTGGAGCACTGGGAAGGGTTACCATAAGCACTGCTCTAAAAATGTGTGGCTTACTGAATCTGTTGCCATGCCTTCTATGTGAACAGTTTAATTGTCTGAAGAAAAACATTTTTTCAACTGGTTGTCATTTTTGTTTGCTTGTACGGATAAAGTAGGCTTCAGAAAACACAAAAGATGGTTCCGAAAAGATGACTGCACCCAGTATTCAGTTCCCCACTTTGGGGTGGAGTATGTGAGAGAAATGCAGCATGCAGTAATCCATCAATATCATTCTAACAGTGGTCTAGGTGGTTGCTAGTGGCAGTCACTTTAGAATCCTTTGCAAATTGATGCATAACTGATACTGGAGCCTGTTTCAGTGTTCCACTGAAAGGACACCAGAGTTTGGCTTGTACATGGGATTGTATGCAAGTTGAATGGTTGCAGGCAAAGTATGAAGCTGATGGTCTAAGAGAAAAATGAAAAGAATGGAAAACAGAAAAATGCAGAGTTGCTGAAAATTATTCTTGCTTTCTTATAAAATCTGTTGCTTACTAAGTTTTTGTTTCGTCTTCTAAGATCAGTTTCTAAATAAACAGTTGACTTTTTTCTTTAAACCCTTTGGTTTAACCTACTCTTATTGGGGGGAGTTTGTTTATTTTTACTTTTTGTTTATCTGCACTTTCAGATCAAGTTCTTTACACTGATACACCAGTACGTTTTCAAGAGTTTAGCAGTATAGTAATACAAAATTTACCATTTAAAAAACATTTGCATATTGATGAAAAGAATATTACTGAATGTTATAAATGAAAAGCGAGATCAAGAATTATAAAATAACAATTTATTAAAACAATCCCATCACCAAAAAGGAAGAGCCACAATAAAAGAAAAACAACACCGGTGTGGGTGGCAGAGCGATAGTCCCCCAAGAGACTGGNAATTTTTAGGGTTTTTTTCCAAAAGGATTTTTAGTGGAAGGCTGTGGAGGGTTCAACCGGGTACATTTCAATTTGAATGTTGCACAATCATAGGATAGAAAAAAAAAGAAAAAAAGAGAATTGTTCAAGTTTTTGCTACAAATTACTATCTTCCTCTAAGGTTTTTAATTGACTTCCTTTCGTGGTGTTGCACACTTGACTGCATGTGGCAGTCACTTGAAATGGAAACTGCTGTACTTCTTGCAAGGGTTGTTTGAGAATTACATGCTTTCTTATCTGTTCAAACATGTGAACTGTTAAAAGAATCTTTGTTCCTCTCTGTAGCCCTTGTATGACTTTATAGTCTGGACTGTAATTTTCAATATAATTATTTTGTGCTGTCTTTACTTGGCTAAAGTTGAAATAATCTGAATACCCAAAAGATCCATGCTGCAGGGCCTATTCCAGGTTATTAGAATCAAAATTTCCTGTAGAGACATGCAATGAACATTTGATGGGTTTAGCTTAAATTTTGTTTTCTTCATATAGCAGTAGTGAATGCATTTCATGATGCACATTTACTAGTGTAAAACACTAGTAATTGTGAGAAGTCTTTAAATGACATGAGGGTTAATTACCATGTTTGCTTATGTTATGTTTAAGTACTTCTGTCTAGAGAAGCTTTGGAAAAGTAACATTAACATCTTGTGTGTAAATATATGTACATGTATGTATACAAAAATATACGTGGTATATATCACTACACACAAAAGCAAAACATGTATTTTGGGGGGAACTATTCTAACTTTGTATTAAACTCTTTGTCATAATATCATTTATGTAGTTCAATTGACATTTTTAATAGGTCATTTGGGGTGAGGAAAACTCTTTCTTGGGTGTGTAGTTTTAAATGTTATATTTCAATAGTAGCTTAAACTTGTTTTTCCCTTGGCAAACATAGTGAAAAGAACAGGGTCTAAGCCTTTATTAATTTTCAGCTCTTTATTAAAAAGGTCAGCTATGGGGGGAGTCGTCCGCTGATTGTCTCGAAGATCGGCAGCATCGACAGCAGGAACAGACGAGGAGAGGCTGTCCAGCAGGATTTCGCAACACCTCGCTGGGTTGCTTAGCAGCAGGCAGCTCCTTCGCCTCAGGGGACCCGCCCCTGAAAATCCT
>VXBB01023979.1:458000-577914 GCA_013399915.1 Illadopsis cleaveri
GCCGAGGATGAGCCCCGGGACACGACGGGCAAGCACCCACAGTGACTCCAGCTCCACCCCTTTGCGGCCCCAGCCCTCTATCTTGCCCTCTGGCAGCCCTCAGGGGATTCCCTCCCCACGCAGCTGGGATGGACCGAGGTTTCACTACCCACATGTCCTTGGTGGGAAAAAAATACCAGGAATTCATTCTTAACAATAGTGTTTGATTTTATCTGTGGAACTTCCAGGTGCCTTTTTTTTTTTTTTTTTTTTTTTTGATGAGGTGCTCAGCTGTCTTCTGAATGGCTTTAACTGAGGTCTGAAATTCCAAACTGATGGAGTTTGTTCTATCCTATTGGGAGTTGGGGCCAAAAAGGCTGCACAGCAGAGGGTCCCAGGGTTGAGAAGGAAGGATTGTGCAGGGTGATTGCCAACAGTGCCAGCAGCTGGGCTTAGAGTGAAGGGAGACTGTGGGTGACTGGCTGCTGAAGGTGCCTGGGACATAAGCAAAAGAGTGGTGGTGAGGCAGGAACTGATGAACACCTCTGGTGTGGATGTCTGGTAATAATCCCTCTGCTTGTAATTCTCCTGTCCAGCCCTGCAGCAGTACCTTTAAAGCAGGAACAATAGTTGCAAGAGCATCTTCAGGAATGTGTGTGAATGTGGAAGGCTTCCTAGATGGTTAATATCAGGGTTGTGGAAACAAAGCCTATTAATTTTAGGCAAATTTTAACTTTTGCTCCTGAAAAGCTGCTTTTGTTTCTCCCTTAACCATGACTTAATGATCAGCCAGCCTATGGAGAAATAATGCTCTGTGAAGGTTTGAGAGCTGGATGACTTTTGTGAAGGCACCAGAGCAGCTCCTTGCAATTCTTTTACTAAATCATTAATTTAGGGAGAAGCAACTGCAGTGATAGAGTAAAGGAATATTAATGGTGTTGAGAAAAAAATCTCAAATGTTAGCAAAATTATGGACTTACATTTTTTTTAATAATCCTTTTGTCAAATTAGTGACACAGTCCAACACTTGTTACAAGAAAAATTAAATTAGTTTTGAGCTGCACTCCAGACCACTTGGAAGCAACTGGAAGTTTAGAGATAGTAGGGTAAATACCCTCTTTCCCCCTCTTCCAAACTGAGGTCTCACTCAACTCTGATGTTTGTGGCATGTCATGAGACGTGGTGATGACTGTGTACTAGTGTGCCAAGGATGGCCAGTGTGAACAGAGCCAGTGGAAGCAGCTCAGAGACCACAGGGGAAGTTCTATCCCTGTATTGGCACCAGAGATATGCTGGACACAAATTGTGGCCACACTGGAGGAGAAAGGACTTGTATGGGCCTTTGTGCTATGCAAACCTTAGGAAAGGGCTTCCTTGGTACTTACTGGAATTTGTAGCTCTTACACTGAACTGTCCCTAGGCCAGGAAGTATCAGCCCATTTTGGGAGAGGTTGTTTCTTGGTCTGGTGGTTTGGTGTGGGGTTTTTTTGTGTGTGTGTATTGTTTGTTTGGTTTGGTTTTTTGGTTGTTTGTTTGTTTGGGGGCTTTTTTGGTTTGGTTTGTGACTCTTCATAGGTCATATTGTCACAGTATCAGATATTAGTTATTGATTAACTTGGACGCTTGTCAGTAAAGCAACTTTTTATAAGAGTTCACACACCAGGAAAACAGTCTGTTTCTGAAACCATTATCCAGGGATGCAATATAGCAACAGCTACGAACTGAGAAGCAGGCATCCCTTTAAAATAAGAAAAGGGAGGGGTATAAATCAAACCACTTTGTAGTTAGTAAAGATTTGCTTTCTTGAGAGATGATGTGTCTGTGAGCTGGAATAACTTGCTCTGGTGTTGCCACTGATGTAGACTCATTTCCTAGAGAGCAAGCATTTCTTTCAAAAGTAAATTGTTGTTAACAGTTTTGTTCCAGGAATAGAATACAGTATAGCATACAGTAAGACTTGTCACCGTCTCTCTTTTAGATCCTGTAAATCAACTTTCAGGAAAGAGATTCTACACTTAATTAGCTAGATGAGTGACATTGGTACCAAAATGGAACACGAGCGTTGAAGTAGGAATGACCATGTGCAGTCCTTTTCTCACTCTTCCTTTCTGTCTCAGTTAAAAGGAATTTTAAAATATGTGTTTCAGCAACAGTTACTTGTACACTTGAGGATTGTGATATCCGTGTCTTGATTAATGCGTATGAAATGGATGTGAAAACAGAGGATGCAGTTCGGGCTTTGAGATACTGTTTTGTTTGCTTGGTGGATAATGAATAGGAAATCATAACAGAGCAAAATGTGCTGAAGTGCACAGGTGGGAGCTAACTGTCCCCTGTGTTGCTGTATCTGTCTCAGTTTGATAGCTTTTATTATGCTTCATTTACCATCCGGTTATGTCACGAGCGTTTACCACTGACTGCAGGAGATTACGATTATTTAGTGTGACTTCATGGTCTTCTGCACAGGGAGGCCAGCTGGTTCACTGTGCTCTGAGCCAGCTGATGGTTCACAGCCATGGTTACCAGGGCCTGAAACCTGGGGGAGCAAATTCTGCCGCGTGCCACTGTGGATGTGCTCAGCTCAGCACCCTTTTCTAGTAACTGTACATCCTCCGGATGTTCCACTGTGAAAGCAGAGCGAGCTTGGCTTTGTCTCTAGAGAGGCATACAGTAAGAGTGCAGAAGCTGCTGGTAGTGACTCACAGTAATTGCTGTTACACCCTAAAATCAATGTAACCTTGCCTAGGTTCATGTGTATTTGCATCAGCTACTTCAGCAGAGAATGAAGCTAAGAATAAAGCAGTGCTAAATCCTCGCAGATCAGTGCAGGTGATCATCGTGTGTATCACAGCAGATGGCACCCAGTGTCCTCAGAACAAAGGTTTTGGATGGTTAGGGTGCAAGGAAACATTTAGAGAAAAAGGCAGAAACACGTGTATTAGTGACAAATTTTGTAGACACATAAATTGGTGAAGTGGAGGGAAAAGAAAGGGAGGTTGAGGGAATCTGTCTGTCTATTCAGAGCTGAAAGTTATCACAAATTCTGGTAACACAAAGCCAGTAATTCTGCTAAGTTTGAAAAAAACCAAACTGGTAAGTTAGGAAAATACCAACACTATTCTTCAAATAGATTTTCAGTTGGTAAAAACTTCCTCAGAAAGATGAACCTTTTAGCTTTCCTGCAATTACAATGATGAAAGTAATCCTAGGAAGAAAAGGATAAAGTAAATAATAGGTAACTAGATAAAATAAGGCTAAAAAAGGCTAAATTGAATTTTTCTTCTCTGAGGAATTAATTTTATGAAATTAGACATTATTTTGTACATATAATAACTTAATTGGCTGATAAATTAACATTCCCTCCTGGGGTTTGATCTGTTATAATTCAGGTAAGAATTTGTGACACAAATAGATAAGCTTTTGTATATAAAATATTTTTCCTTGTTCTCATTTGTTTTCCTAGTTTTAGAGGAGCTTCTAGTTTTCAGGGGCTTATGCAGATGTAATTTCTTTTCCCAGTAAAAGTTAGCAAGGGTTGCTGCCAGTAATGTGTATGTTGTTGCACTGCATTTCCTAAATTGACTGTATTTTAGTAAACCTTGTGGAACAGAGATCTCAGTTAAGTTTTTAACAACTGCTTGCTGTAGAATGTTATTCTGATCTCCTTATCCTACAGTTTTGGTGATTTTAAAGTGTATCTGGATATATGTTGCATTTATCACCCTCTACTATGTTTTACTGTTTGGAGTGGAGCAGGTGTGTGGTATGGAGGCTTGGCAAAAGTGAGCCTTTCCTAAAAGTTGAAACTGATTCACTCATTTCCAAATTTTTAATTTTAAAATGCCACTTTTTAATGAGGGCTGATAGTGAAGTATGAAGTCTTTCCTTTGGAACGTTATGAATCATGAATAATTTGGTGCCCCCAAATCTATCTCTGTCAGCATCAGAGTATTAGGATCATTAGCACCCGTGATTCCAGAATCTGGAGTCTCATCATGTTCTCAGCAGATATGATAAGAGTAATTGCTGAATCTTGTCAAGTAAGACTCAGTTGTCAAGTCACTACTTTGCAGGGGAAAAGAGCATGATTCCGCATAAACTACAGCTACGAAAAACTGTCATAGAAGGTCTCTGAATTGATGTGTCAGGCATGAGCTCCTTTGCTCCATTCACTTTAACAAGTAGTTGTTGAATTATCTTCTTTGTCTAACTGGATCCAAGATAGAAACTGATTATGGTGCAGTAGTTGAGGTTTTTTTACTATCCTGAACTGATTTGAGTGAGAGATTTCTTCTTCATCAACTACTTGTATTTGCTGCTTTGTATTCCAGAGGTCTCGAGATGAAATCTTGACTGATAGGTCTTCATTTTTCTGGGTGTCAGACTGCAGGCATGACAAATAAAAAATCAAGATCTTTGACTTCTCTCCCTGTTAAGAATGATGGAGTCTGCAAAACCATCTTGCAGTTCATCTATGTGGTTCTTTTAAGTTTTATAAGAGTCGTTCTTTGTCCTACACCTAAAACTTTGGCTTTGGAGGAGACAGCAAAGTGATTTAAAAAGGTATAAATAGAAAGCAAAAGAATGAAGATAGGTTTGTGCTCATTTTGAGCTGAGATTAGATACTTAGTCATCTGGTACTGGTAAAAACCTAACAATAAAATTCATCCTAAGGGTCTGAGACCCATTTTGAACAGACACTTGGACTGCTTTTTTAATTATTATATGCAATCTGATAAGGAAATAATTGGTTTTCTGATTATTCTCTTAACTCTCTATTCAGATTTTTAATTGATATAATCAGTACTAAATTTTCATGTACCCTTTCAGTAGTTTTTCATGTGGTTTTCATTTACAGCTTTTTATATGTAGCTGTTCAGCTGATTATTTTGTTGGCCTCCTCAGTAAGTTGAGATGAATTGGAAAAGTGTGCATTTTCGTGATTATGCGAGTTTGTCCTTGCCATATTCTGTTCGCATAGATATTCATAGCTGTGCCTTCAGCTGTATTTTTTTCTGTATTGAAATAGTAACAAAGTACTCTTCACAAATGCTGCTCCTGGCTTTAGAAGTAGGTATCATACTGTCTATCTTGTAATTGTAACTAATTGTAATAGATTACATATTCTGTGTTAGCAATTTTGCTGCTTAATATTTAAGTTCTGGCCTGTTTTTGTTTTCAAAACAACACCTGTTACTGGTTACTGATGGTCACTTAAATCAAGTGGGATTCGCACTGTCTCTGATGCTGTCATGTTTTGCAAATAATGAATATGAGAAAAGGTTAAAGTACAGATTGCTGTTATTGTTTATTTTCATTAAAGCTGATAGCCAGTGTACCCAGGACCTGTGCTTTAGGAATTTTTAATGTTATTAAATATAATGTTTTCACTTTATTTTGTTTGGAGCTAATCAAACTTTTTACACCAGAATGTTAGGTCTCAAATTAGACCAGGCTGGGACCGTCTAGAGAGATAAACATGGACAGGTGGTTGCAGTCTCCAAAAATTTTGACTTAATGGTGATTTAATTAATATAGACCCAGTCAAGAGTGGAGTTCATTTCTTCAGAGTATGATATTAACTATTAACATAATAATTTATGGCCTGTGTTCCAGCTGCTACAGCAGATGAAGGAGGACGGCTGCAAAAACCTGCAGAACATGAAACAACTGGTCCCCAGAGTGAGACATTGGTAAAGCTGAGTCAGGAACAGAGAATTTCCTTTGGAAAATACATTGTGTGGTCACGTAACTAATGACAAAACCATGTATACAACAGGTCAAGAATGAGTTACATAGACCACTTAGTTGTATTTTTTTACTATGATTATAGATACGTTTGTGTATCTATATCCTTACTTAGGATTGTTGTCCTGAAAATTTTTGAAGGAAAAAATATAATTTGGGGAAGTAGGGAGAACTGGTGGTGTTTGGATGCTTTCATGGTCACCACCAAGCTTGGGACTTTTTAGAGTTGCTCTGTGAACTTATGCCTTTAAGTTAGAGAAACCTGTAGTTCTAGGTTATCTGGACACGTAGAACAGCATTTGGAGGGGAGGAGATGTATACTTCACTTTCAGAGATACTGATGGTGGAAGGGGAACAGAGAGGGACAAATCTTGGCTTTCACTGCAGATTGTGAAGAGGAACTTGTGGTAGTGGATGCTTGTGCTTTCGCATG
Source organism: Illadopsis cleaveri (assembly GCA_013399915.1). Taxonomy (NCBI): domain Eukaryota; kingdom Metazoa; phylum Chordata; class Aves; order Passeriformes; family Timaliidae; genus Illadopsis; species Illadopsis cleaveri. The sequence goes on from VXBB01023979.1 coordinate 464,161, forward strand.
TTTTATGTTTAACTCTCAGCTTGACTTTTCCTTTACGATCCCTTTCAGCCTGGTGTTCTCCTGCCCTAAATCCTTATCAGTTTTCATTCTATTTTCCTTCTGTCCTGCCTATAAAGGCAAGCCTGTACAGATCTTTGGGAAGTGCTATGAAGTGGTGCCATTTCATACTGGTTAATAGTGCTTAAACACTCTTTGATAGGCACTGTTGAAAAGTATAGGCAGAAGATTAGGTTATATCATGGCACACAGTGTTTGCGTTTTCCCTTCCTTTATCTGATGGTGCACAAAGTTGTTTCACCAACCTGATTAGTTCTTACGCTGAAGAGTGTTTGAAAATTGTACAGAGTAATAGCTGAATATTCAGTAGTTTTGCAATGGCAGCATGGGTAGACTGCCTTTCTAGAATTATTGTAATTATTTAACTGGAAAAAGTGCTGTTGCTTCAGCAGCATTATTGACAGCACAAAGCTGAGTGCTGCAGCTGACACAACAGAAGGAAGGGATACCATCTAGGAAGACACTGGCAAGCTGAAGCAGCGAGTCTGTGAGAACCTAATGAGGTTCAATAGGTCCAAGTGCAAGGTGCTGCACCTGGGTCAGGGCAGTTCTAGACATGACTATAGACTAGGAGATGAACTTTTTGAGAGCAGCCGTGTGGAGAAGGACCTAGGGGTGCTGGTGGACAAAAAACTGTACAGAAGTCAACAATGCTGCAAGCGCAGCCCAGAAATGCAACCGTATCCTGGGCCGCATCAAATGCAGCAGGGCCAGGGAGGTTGGTCTCTCCTGTGTTCTGTCATTAGACCCCACCTCGAGTAGTGCATCCAGGTCTGGATTCTTCAGGACAAGAAACGTGTAGAACAGTTAGAGCAGGTCTAGAGAAAGGCCATGAAGATGATAAGAGGGCTGGTGCAGCTCTTCTAAGATGACAGATTGAGAGAGCTGGGATTGTTCAGCCTGGAGAAGGGAAGGCTGTGAGAAGACCTTATTGCAGCCTTCCAGTTCTTAAGGAGGCTTTAAAAAAGATGGAGACTTTTTACCTGAGCAAATAGTGATAGCGCGAGGGGGAACAGTTCTAAACTAAAAATTAAAGATTTAGATTAACTGGTAAAAAGCTCTTTCCTGTGAGGATGGTGAGGCACTGTAACAGGCTGCCCAGAGAAGTTGTGGATGGCCCATCCCTGGGGATGTTCAAGACCTGATCTAGTGGGTGGCACCCCTGTGGCAGGGGTGTTGGAACTGGATGATCTTTAAGGTCCCTTCTAACTCAAACCATTCCATGATTCTAAGACTGTAGCAGCATTACAAGGAGAAGAGCTGAGTTTATGTAAATGGCTGTGCAAAACCAGTAGTACCCTGGGTGACTCGCGCTGTTCTTGTTACGTGTGATGCAGTCAGCCTGCATTTTAAGTATTCCTTATGTGTTGAGTTTTATATTAAGAGTAGCTATTTTAAAGAGGTGCTTTATATGGCAAGTGAAATTTAAACATGCTGCCTTTGGAGGCAGAAAGTGCCCTGGCTTGGTATTTAGTGTGATGCAAAGTACTGTAGTTCTGAGACTGCAGAAAGTGCTGGTTTCCCTGGAAGCATCAGAAAGCCTTGATTTTAGACAATGCTGTATTGTCATTGCAGTGCTTGTTCAGCAGCATCTCTGCACACATTTGGCAAATATTTAAAGGACACATTTTGTGTGATTGGTTCAGCCTTTGAAAATTATTAACTTCTTTGTGTTAAAGGATGTACGCAGCAATGCATGATTTTATCTTGACAATCCCATGCTTTTGTCTTCTACCAGCAAGGATGTATTTGTGGATTATGTTTTTTTACTTCCTGAAAGGGCAGTGTACTAAAGGCTTTGTAATCACTTCTGTACTGATGAGGTATGGGAAAGCATTTAATTTCTGTGACTTTGTGAAGCTGGAATAATACAGGAGCTGTGGTAGACAAAATTTTATTAACCAGGGAAATAAATGAAACTTTTCATATCAAGTTACTTCAAAGTATGTGTTTCTGTTTAGTTTTAACCTTTTTATATGTTGTAAACTATGGTCAGAGGTAATACATGCTGTCTGTACTATGCAGCTAATCTGCAAATAAGGCTGTGCAAAGCACAAAATAAATATTCTTGACAGCCATCCTCTCTTACAATTTTGTACACCTTTTGCTAATTAGTTCCTTTTTTTTTATAGTTAACATATCAGCTATTTACATTAATGGGAAAGTTAAATAAGTAGTGTTAATACCTAATAGCAACCAAAGATCTATGACTTGTAAATGGTAAATTCTTTAAAGTGGGTATAAAAAAATGGAGTCCTGATCTGGCTCTTAAATAATTTCTCCAGGAAGAAATGTATGCTGTATGTGTCATTAGCTGAGAAGTTCCCTACTTGTGCTTTGTAACAGTGTTCACTAACCCATCTAAAAAGTGCCACTAATCGATTCAGAAGGAAAAAAATGTATTTGTTGAAATCAGAACCCAGAATTATTTTTTCAAAAGGCAACCCAACAATATCTAGAAAACTCCTCACCACCATGTAACATGGTGCTGCATTTTTGAGATGATGATCAATGTGATATAAAAAAATGTTTGTTAAAAATATTAATTTTGTGTAATAATTACCTTGATAATGTCAGTTACCAAGAAAGTTCTGTATTAAAGAATTAATGATTTTTCTCTCTCTTTTTTCTGCTCTAGGCTTAAAAGAAGCATAAGCGATTCAATTACACTTCCAACATTTTGGAGCATGAGTGATGTTAAAATTATTTGAATATGTTGGAGCATGGCTACTTCTTAAAATGCAGAAGTTAAAGGAAATTATTGCTTATCAAAGCCTACTGAATATCTGAATTTGTTAGACCTCCTGCATTTAACTGTGTCCTTAAATGTCCATGATTAAGATCTCATGCAACCATTGTATATTTTGGAGACTATTCTCCAGAAGAGAACTGGGCATTTAAAAAGCAGAAATGACTGTGTTTTTTCTTGGAACTTACTAAGATTGAACATACTGAAAGACCATGACCAGCTTGAAGCGGTCCCAGACAGAAAGGGCTGTTGCCACTGGAGTATCAGTTGGAACAGATGGCACCTCAAAAGTCCACTCGGATGATTTCTACATGAGGCGCTTTAGGTCCCAGAATGGCAGCTTAGGATCTGCAGTCATGGCGCCAGTTGGGCCTCCTCGCAATGAGAGTTCCCATCACGTTACCTCTACCCCTGGAGTCCCTAAAATGGGGGTCAGGGCAAGGATTGCTGATTGGCCCCCAAGGAAGGAGAACATCAAGGAGACAAGCAGATCTAGTCAAGATATTGAAACATCAAGTTGCCTTGACAGCATGTCTTCTAAAAGCAGTCCTGGGAGTCAGGGAAGTTCTGTTAACTTGAATGCTGGTGATTCTGTTATGTTAAAAAGCATCCAGAGCACACTTAAAAACAAGACGAGACAATCTGAGAATCTAGACTCCAGGTTTCTTACACCTGATGGCTATCCCAGTTCCCCAAGGAAAGCTCTTCGCAGAATACGACAGCGCAGCAACAGCGACATCACCATAAGTGAGCTTGATGTGGATAGTTTTGATGAATGTATTTCACCCACGTTTAAATCTGGACCATCTCTGCACAGAGAGTATGGCAGCACATCTTCCATAGATAAGCAGGGAACTTCAGGGGAAAGCTTTTTTGACTTACTCAAGGGCTATAAAGATGAAAAGTCTGATCAGAGAAGCCCAGGCTCAACTAAACTTGGTGAGCTTCTGATTGCCAGTGGAAGCAAGGGTTCAGGATTCTCTCTAGATGTGATTGATGGACCTATTACTCAAAGGGAAAACCTGAGACTCTTTAAGGAAAGGGAGAAGCCACTCAAGAGACGCTCAAAATCAGAGACGGGAGATTCATCTATTTTTCGTAAGCTGCGCAATGCCAAAGGTGAGGGGGAACTTGGGAAGTCTTCAGATCTTGAAGATAACAGGTCAGAAGATAGCATTAAGCCTTGGACTTGTCCAAAGTGTTTTGCTCATTATGATGTACAGAGTATTTTATTTGATTTAAATGAAGCAGCAATCAACAGGCATAATGTTATTAAAAGAAGGAACACAACGACAGGTGCATCTGCTGCTGCTGTAGCATCACTTGTCTCTGGACCCTTGTCCCATTCTGCAAGTTTCAATTCTCCAATGGGCAGCACTGAAGACCTGAATTCAAAAGGAAGTCTCAATATGGACCAGGGCGACGATAAAAGCAATGAACTAGTGATGAGTTGTCCTTATTTTCGTAATGAGATTGGTGGGGAAGGTGAAAGGAAGATCAGCCTTTCCAAATCTAATTCAGGTTCCTTCAGTGGGTGTGAAAGTGCCTCATTTGAGTCGACTCTAAGTTCTCATTGCACAAATGCTGGAGTTGCAGTTCTGGAAGTTCCCAAGGAGAATCTGATTTTACATCTAGACAGAGTGAAAAGATACATCGTTGAACATGTAGACCTTGGTGCATATTATTATAGAAAATTCTTCTACCAGAAAGGTAGGTAAATTTTATTTCTCCTTGAGTTTTAAGAATGATTTTTTTTGTTTGTTTTCCAAACATGAAAAATTCAGTTGATACTTAATAGTATTTGCAAGAATTAGGAATTTCTTTAATATGGTGTATTTTACTGATGATACGTGATATATCTAATAGTCCTTCAGAGTGTTAGAGTATAAGAATGTTGAGGATTTTATTGCTGATTGATGTGGTAGCAATGACTACAAAATATGAATGTCTTGAAATGCAGCTTTGGGTATCCAAAGGAGTAGGCAGGGGTTGACCCTTGAAAGATTGAAACAAGAAAATCCTAAAATATGAGAACTTTCTTCCCGCTGTTCCAGGAGTTGATGTACTGAGGACGTAATGGAATGTGCATCTTGGACAGTTAGCATTTACAATAATCTTTGGGCATACCAATTAATTTAATAATCCATTTCAAAAATTTTCAAAGTAAATAATACAGAAATAAAGATATGCATAGATATAACTTCATATACACGCACAAATGCCTGTTTCAATGCCAACAGTGTATCTAAAAAACCAGAGTGCAATTCTCTTATCACATGGTTCTGCCCTGAAACCAAGGATTATAATTTCCATTGGATGTATATGGGGGGGAGAAGAAAGCCCAAGGCAACAGATCAAAGCCTTTTGACCTGTAGAGGTCAAAAAAAAGAGCAAAGCCCCAACATTTCCCAAATACTCCTGCTCTCTGTCCCTCCTGTCAAAATGATACTGGCACCAGGAGATGCAGATCTCTGTTCTGCATGATTCTGAAAATGACAAAAAAGGAGTGCAGACCAAAGTCCTTTAAAAGAGTTCTGTCTGCAGGATTGTATTGTATTTCTGATGGATAGAGCTGGTCTGATAACTGACCTGGAGAGTACTTGTTCCTACCTTCCAATGATCAGGATTGAGTTTCTTCTCTTTAGTGAATGAAGGTCAAAAGAGCTTGTTTCTCACATAAAAAACCAGCAGGGATGCCTGGTTAGAATTAAATTGATGGTCTTAAAAGAAAAAAAACCTTCTTAACTGCATGTTATCTAATAATCTCATTTCCTATTTTTCTCTTGCCTTCAAAATGCGCCCATCTCACTTCTTCCTCCCTGCATTGTCCATTGTTAAGGTGGCTCTTGTTACTCTTCCCATAGTCTCCTTTTTGTGCATCCTTTCTAGGGTTGAGAGGTAGCCTTTGCCCTGTGTTTTATGAGAGTCCTGCTCCATATACTTTGGAGACATAGGAGTTAGGAAAAATAGTGTTTTCCTGGGAAAAGTAAGCAAGATGTGTGTTAAAGGATAAGGTATGTTTGGAGGGGAGAACCTGAGGTTTGTGAACTTTGTTTGATTATCTTCCTCTGTGTCTCCCTCTGGAGCAATTTGATTCCTTATCAGTCTAGTGAGTTTTGCAATCAGCAACTAAAGTTTCATGTTACAGCTGACCTGGTTTACAGCATTTCAGCACTAAGAGGGGAGGACATTATTCCTCCCTCTTCCTTGTACAGGTTTTCTGTTTTCAGAGAACTTGATAAGCCAGTTGAGTTTACTAAACAAGCAAACAGAATTCTTGCCATCATGCTAAATTTGGGGGTTACTGCTTGGTTGTTTCTCTCCAGTTCTGGTGAGGGATATTATCTTTCCTTGCAGTCAGAGAAGTGCCAAAGCCATATGGCCAGGTAAGGGATGAAAGAGAACAGAAGAGGAGGGAGGTGTGACTGGAATTTTGCCCTTAGGCAAAAACAATTTATTGGTTTGCCTTCTCCTTAAGGAAAACCACACCCTCATGCTACTACAGTTCCAGTCACCATTATGTTTCCATTTTTTTGTAGATGTAATGAAGAAGAATTGATAAAGTCTACACAATCTAGTCATAGATTATGAAGAATTATTAATATCTACATAATGTAGTCAATTGACATAAGGCGAGAGGCAGCCAGATCTAAAAATGTATGTTATAGAGTAGGATGGGATGGAGAGAAGAAGCTGTGATTTTTTTTTTTTTAAGCAATAAAACTAGATTTTAAATTCACTTTTCTTGTGTTCATTCCAGCAGAGTGCAAACCAGGGATGTTGTTTCTATCAGAGATTTTTATCTGAAAAGCTGTACTTCAGAAGCCTCATTAGATATCCCAAACTCCAGTTTTCTACAAGTACAAAACACATTTTGTTGACCACCCAGAGTATCATCATTCCCTGAAGGAACTTTAGACTAAAGTTGATGAGGTGGGATGGTGATAAAACTTGAAGCAGCATAATGGGGGAAAAAAAATCTAGGAAGTCAGTTGTAGCTGAATTTTTTATGTAACGTGAAGCAAGTAATGATGCAGAAATATTTGTGCTGGAAGAGGAGGTTGGATTTTTATGATGTTACGAAAGGAACAGACAGTGCCAGAAGACAGTTTCAGTAGGATCAGCTCATCAAGTCAGTAGGCTTTAGATAATTTTATAGTCTAAGAAGTATTCTTAGATGAATTCTGATTTGACAACAATACCTTTTAAAAATCTCAAATCAGGAAAATTTCACGGACCTGGGGAACACCCAGTAATCATCCTAGAGCTTGCAAAGAATAAAAAGCAATGTTCCAGAGAATTGTAAGCCTGAGTTGGTTTTCATTCCAACTGGAAATAACAAAGAAGGTAATTTGGGACTATATCAATAAAGAACTGCCAGTTAAAAATCATCAATGATGCCAGTCAACATGATTTAATGAGAAATAGGTCTTGTCACATAAAAGAAAGAAAACATAGTTAATCTTGTGTCTTAAAAAAAAGGATGAAAGCCATCGAATTCATATAGGCCCTTTTAATTTCTTCAGGGTAATTTGGTGAAATGCTGATGGTGACTTGTCTGAAGTCTTTAATTGTATGAAATCAATAGCTCATTTTTTACAGGTACTGTTACTTAGATGACAAATCCATCTCAAGTTTTAGCAGTGTATGGAGGAAGGACAAGTGAGCTTCCATGTTAGTATTACTAATGTGGTCCAGATTAATGCAAGTATTTTAGTCTAGTTTGTGTAAAACATTTGCATGTGACATTTATGGATGAGTCTTGTATAAGTTTAATGAATGCAAATGGATGAGATTTTGTATGTAAAGGAAATTGGTCCCTCTATAGAGTAATGGAATTGATAAATAATATTCTGGCCTGGTGTCCAGACTTCTAAATGTGAAAATAGTGGTGGAGACAGTTTAGTGGAGGTAAGAAAAATGATAATGAGAGAAAGATATTGGGAATGGAACTGTATAATGGTACTTCCCAAGGCTGAATTCAGTTTCTCCACTTTATATCTGAACTAATTGTCCAGGCTCCCTTTGTACTTAGTGGAGAGAAATGAACCTTGCAGGATCATATGAATTGCAGTCTCTTCCCTCAACTCACTAACAGAAGCTCATGCACAACTAACTCACACAGAAATATTTATTTTTATAGGGAATGAATGCTACTCTTATGATGCACAAGATGTATTTATGCGGTGTTTAAATAATGGTGTGTTTTAAAAGGTGTATTTGATAGAAGGACTGGACTAAAAGTTTGAAGTCTAGACGTTTATAAGTTAAGCTTGCACATGAAAAAAGAGGGAGAGAGGATGAAGCCAGTGCAAGAACCAGTTTGTTAAAGTTGCAGATACGTTTATTAAAGACTTGTTTATAATCAATGTTAAAATCACAGAGAGAGAAAATTTTGTTTCCGTCAGCTTGTTCGATTGCAGTTCAGAAAAGAGAGCATATCACTTCAGAGGAGCAGTCTGTTTTCTCTGTCCCCATAACTGCGTCTGGGAATTACAGTTCTCATGGAAAGAACCAAGAGCATTTGTTTTGCTTCCATCCTCCTCATGCAGTAGTTGCTAATGTTGCCATTTAGGACAAATTTTAGTTACTGGCTTAGAATGAAGGACTTGACTGAGAAGTAAATAGTTTCCTGAACTGATTTTATAACAAATGAGCTGTTGGTCAGCTTTCCTTTGACTGTTGGCAGCCAGTAAAAATACCCTTTGCCCTAATGCTTTAAATTGCTGCATATTCTATCCAAGAGTTGGTGCCTTTCAAGTATGTGGCTAGACTTGCAGAGCTCCCAAAATGCTGCCTGCCCTTTTGTCTCCAGAGAACTACTGGGTAGGGTTTTCCAGTACTGTAAATGCTGAGTTAGAGGAAAATGCTCAATGCCAGTTTCATTCAGAAGAGAAATATTTGGGGTTTTATTTCTAATCTGATTACTCAGAACATGGATGACCTCTAAAGAGAAATATGATGAAAGCACAGAAGAACTTTCTCAGTTAAAATCAAGTGCGTTTACTTGGATTTCCTTCGCAAAGGAAACTCATATCTGCGAGGAAAAGAAATATTTTAGCTTTGATTCTTTCACAGGGAGTATGTTTTGAGTTAGATGGTAGATATTTAACTATTTTTAAAAGTATATATAATTTGTTTTGATGACCAGCTACAATCAAGTAATTTTTTTTGTATAGGTTTATAAATTAATTTGTGGCTGCTGCTGGTTGTCCTGATTGTCTGTTAGTTAAATGATTTTCAGCAGTTGTTTAGATGAAATGTCAAGCTTGAGAAATGTTGTTTCCAATTCCACAGCTTCTGTGTGGTGTGGAGAAATAAGCTGTCTTCTAAGGTATTTATGTTTGACATCAAGTTCTTGAATTATAATTGTGACATAGCCCTTGTCTTCCCAATAAAACAACTAATTAGCTGCATTTACATTGTATTAAGCTTTTTGCACTTTAATCCTGCTAATTCTTTTCCTGCACTGGAAAGAGAAAATTATTGGATGTAAGGAGATCCAGAATTTAAGGGAAAATCAGGTGGAGCTACAAGAAAGTGTACCAGAAGGGAAAAGTGGTCAGGTACAGGGGTATATACTGTAGCTTGCAGAATGAATACAGAGATGGGGTTTAGGGAAGGTGAAAGAATGAAGGTGAAGGTAAAGAATGAACAACCCAGTAGTAAATGTGAGTAGAGGAGAGGGTGAAGGATGTGCAAAGGAAAGCAAGGAAGATGCTGCCCAGTGCAGACTGAAGGAAAAGAGAATAAAAGACATTTCCTCTTAGCAGAGAAGTGTGAAGTTCCACACTACCTCATGCATTTTTCCAAAGCAATAGGAGCTAATTAAAAAGCTTAATCAAATGATCCAGAATTGTATGTGTATTCTGTGTATGTGTATGCAGTTTGAAACATTCCTCTTGCGTCTTCCTTCTTAAATGTGTTTTCAAGATGTAGAATGATTTCTCCTGAGAAATTCTCTGTTTGAATTGCAGGCTAGAGTGGTTGCAGAGTACACAAGTTTTACTATCAGTTTTATACCAGTTTTGTGTGGCTGTCAATACAGAAAACTAATGAATTGTTTGGACCCTTCTAGTATGCATGACTACCATATCTTTTTTAAGTTTTTCTATTGTAAAAGCAAAGTCACATCACTGCTTTTAAGTCACTAAGCAGTTTAGCGTGGAGATGGCCAAGTTATTTCAGGATTTGGAAGCTGCCATAATATGCTGATTCAAAAATTAATCTTTTCCAAGACTGTGCTGCTTCTGCACTGACCTTGTCTGCCATAAACTGTTTGGCAAGCTATAAACATCCTGAAACCAAGCTACTTAATGCAGGAGGAAGAAAGTTGTAAGATAGTTTGAAATTTTGGACAAAATAATATCTCTAGCATTTACAGGGCTCATATCTGTGGACTAGTATGAAAATGTAATTAGGGTTATATAAATAATCCAATTTATTAGTAATTTCCTCACTCACTGTTCAGCCACCCAAAGTTTAATGACAATATTTATGCAATATTCCACAAGATATTAGAAGAATTTTGAATTCTAATTACCTTTGTTTAGAGTATTGGCTTTTCATGACTTGCAGTGGAATTTGGTAGAAAGCAAGTCTTCTAAAGCTGCAAGCATGTTTCTTTTCTTGCGTGCTCTGAAATCTTAAACAGAATACAATGAGTGAAGGATAATAAAATACGAGACACTGGAGACTTAAGCCCCCAAGGGCTTAAAGTGCTGGACAGCTGTATGAAAGCGCTTAGTATGTTGGAGGGAGATTTTGCAAGAACCAGTAAGTATAAATTTTTAAAAAATTACAGTAGAAAATGAGGCTCCCAAATCTTTAACAATATTATTAATTGGAAAAATGATTGCCATTCACTTTAGACAGAGTGTATTTCAATATCTATTTTTATTATCTTTGAAGATGCAGTTCTTGATGATGATAAAATACTTTACATTTTATCTATATAGTAGAATAGCTCATATTAGACTGCTCCTTAAGTTCTTATTTAAAATTCTGGTTGTTTTAAGAATAACAAGTAATCTATATGTAGTAAAGGCAATATGTTTACATTTCCTGTCAGGGCAGTTACATCTCTTTTTTTATTGCACTGAATTTCACATTTCTTTGAATTGCTGAATTTTCAAGTGGTTCTAACTTTCTATTTTGTGCATGTATAAATTCATTCATTTATGCAGCTTATGGAAAATGATGACATGGGACTTATTTTTCTTGTACAATGCTTGACTCCTGTTTATTTTACTTTTCTCTTAAATTTTCTTTTAGGGTATGTATGTTTAAATTCAGCAGTCACTTAAGATATGTGCAGCTTTGTTTACATGTTGCTGCATTAATGGTGATAGACCTCTGTCACCAGTCAAGATAGTTTGTAATGCTCAGAAGGTTTCATAGAAGAGCCTTCAACACCAATGTCTAAAATTGTTGAGCTTTGATTTTTTAAATGTGCTTTTCTAACTTTTTTTCATGTAAACCTTGGCTTTACATGTCTATAGTTAGATGAATATAAAAATGTGTTTCAAAGAATCTGCTGTTCAGCTAGTGAGTGATTTCACCAATCTTATATTCTCCTCTCTGCTGCCTTCACCACTAGACTGGTTTTCAACTGAACACTTCACTGTTCAATATTTATGTTAGTCTTTTTATTCTTGTGCTTTGTTTTTCTGTGGTACTATGATTTGATATTTTTACTGTGAGCAAGCCTTTAACTACTTTTTCAGCTTCATCAGTTTTTCCCATTTTAGAACTGACGTGTATGGAAAAAGCAAAACACAGTCAAACAAAAATAAATAATTTACATCCTTTGCTAAGTACAGTTGTTTGACATTTCTGTTTTAACATAGGTTGTTGAGTTTCCCACTTTGGTGCATTTGGCTTCCTTCTTTTTATTTTTAAGGGGGGGAAATTGGTTGTACTTACTTAGTTCAATGTGAATGAAACAGATGGCAATATAAAAGCTCATGTAAGAGGTGTGTTCTCTTTTGGGCCTATTTAAGCAAAGATGCCATGTTGAATTTAAGCCTTTTTGTATAAAAGCAGCTCATGAGAGAAGCGAAGCACAAGAATGACATCCTGGTACCACTTGAAGGCATGCTCTTATTGACTCCATGGACCTGGCAGTTTACTTCCAGGGTAACAGTCAAGCATGAAAATATAGTTGAAGTATAAGAAGTAAGACAAACCTTTTTTTTTTTTTTTTCCTCTCATATACAAGAACACTGGAACTATTTTGGTGCAGATGAGAACCTGGGTCCAGTAGCTGTGAGTATAAGAAGAGAGAAGCCAGAGGAAATCAAAGAAAATGGACCTCAGTACAACTACCGGATCATATTCAGAACCAGTGAGGTAAGCAGTTCAGGGAGGACAGTAAAAGAAACTAGAAGTGAGTAGGCAACACCAGGTGGAATGTATGGGATTATGTGCTTTTCAGCATCGATAAGAGATTTCTGTATAATCCAGGAACGTCCTGACAGAATTATGCTACATGTTTTATGTGGCACAGAATATATGTGAGTTATTCCATAACATCCAATACAGAGGAAATGCTGAAGGTTGTTCTGGTTAAATCTTGAGAAACTTACAGGAGCTCTATTGGCTAGGAAAGCAAAGAGGAGAGAAATTGCTTTCTTCACTTTTATATGTGGCAGTGAGTAGACCTGAGAAGTGTACTTTTTACTTTTACATGCTCTATAGCATAGAAATACTATACTAATGCTAATTTTTCCAGGTACTAGTTTCCTGCAAAACTTAAATCTGACGAATCATTTGAAATAGTCTGATTATTGTTATCAGTGGGTGACATTTTGTGTATCAGTGTTGGTCTCATGCTAACAGAAATTCTTTAATATCCTTGATCTCTACTGAGATTTGGAAAAATAGTATGTTTAGTTCCACTGCTATTGCTAGTCAGTCTCAGTGCATAATTCAGTATATGTGCTGTTTTTCTTTTCTGTGCATAGCTCATGACATTAAGAGGCTCCGTGCTGGAAGATGCTATCCCATCTACTGCAAAGCATTGCACAGCCAGGGGACTTCCCCTAAAAGAAGTGCTGGAGTATGTGGTTCCAGAACTGAATATCCACTGCCTAAGGCTGGCCTTCAACACTCCTAAAGTCACAGAACAGCTTATGAAGCTTGATGAGCAAGGAGTAAGTGCAGTGTTATAGAATTAAACAAATTATCTTAATCTGTCAGATTATTGCCATGAGTTGGAAAATTATCTTTTAGCTTTATATGATTAGAATCAGTCTGTTGAAATGCCTCATTTGAACTAAAACTTGTCATCTGTGGGGAGAGTTAAGTTGCATTTATTTCCCCCAGCTTTTGCAGAATATTTGGGATGTATGAAATCAAGTTCATTTCTCTAGGTAGTCTAGAGTTTTGGATTAACGTTATGGCAGCTGTTCATTTAAATTTCCTTTAAAAGAGACAGCATTATTGTTTTTGAAAGACTGTGGGAAAGAGGGAGTTATGTTTTTCTTGTTGCTATTATACTAAGAAGATAAGTCTCCTATGGTGCTAAATGTTTCTTTGTAATACTGCATTGGCTAAACCATGACCAGGGTGCTGCCTGTCTTGTTTCATTTTGTTGATGTTCTTTTTTTCTTTTCCCTGGAACAAACTACACAGCAAAATATTCTAAAGCTTTCTTCATATAAATAGTTTTCAATGAGATGATAGTCTCCTGGTCTTTTAGAGATGGAACCCAGGCTCATCATCACTACAGCTTAGACTTAGCAAAATGAAAGTCCAGACTGAAGTGAATTTTATGATCATGAACTTCAGTAGTGCCATTTTATAGCTGTGTGCATGCCTCAGTCCTAGTCCTCACTGGCAACCTCTTTCCATGCCTCTTGAGTGGATGGATCCAGGATGGGGACTGGGTCCCTCCCACTGTAAGAGAAGATCATGTTCAGACTGCCTGATAAACCAGGATGTACCTAAGTCTGTGGGACACAGTGACATGCATCCTAGAGTCCTGAGGGACTTGGCTGATGTAGTTGCCAAGCCATTCTCCATGGCATTTGAAAAGTGATGGTAGTCAGGGGAAATCCCAGAAGACTGGAAGAGGGGAAACATGGTACCCAAGTTTAAAAAGGGTGGAAAGGAAAATTCCCTGGGAAACTCAGCCTCCCCTCTGTGCCTGGGAAGGTCATGGAACAGATTCTCATAGAAGCTAAGGCACATGGAGGACAGGGAGGTGGATTTGAGACAGCCAGCACAGCTTCAGCAAGAGCAAATCCTGCCTTACCAACCCAGTGGCCTTCTATGATGGAGTAACTACATCAATGGACAAGGAAGGGATTACAGATATTGTTGTTCTGGACTTCTGTAAAGCCTTGGGCATAGTCCCCCACAACATCCTTCTCTCTGAATTGGAGTGAGATGTATTTGATGAATGGACTATTGGATGGATAAGGAATTGGTTGGATGGTTGCATCCAAAGGGTAATGGTCAATGGCTCAGAGTCACAGTGGACATCAGGGACAAGTGGTGTATCTTGGGTCCATAGTGGGACTAAATGTCTTCATTAATGACATAGATAAAGGGATTGAGTGCACCCTCAGCAAATTAGGAAACTGAGTGGAGCAGTTGCCATGCCTGAATGATAGGCTGCCAGACAGAGGGATGTGGACAAGCTCAAGAAGTAGCTCCATGGGAATCTCATGAGGTTTAAGATGACCAAGGGCAAGATGCACCTCTGGTATTCACAGGCTGGGGACTGAGCAGATGAAGAGCAGCCCTGCCCAGAGTGACTTGGGAGTGCTGGAGGGTGAGAGGCTGGACATGACCCAGACATGGCCACTCCCAGCCCAGAGATCCAGATGTGTCCTGGGCTGCATCCAATGCAGTGTGGGCAGCAGGGCCAGGGAGGGGATTCTGCTCTGCTCTGCTGAGACCCCACCTGCAGTGCTGCATCCAGCTCTGGGGTCCCAGCACAGGATGGCCATGAGATGATTAGAGGGATGGAGCACCTCTGGTGTGAGGAAAGGCTGAGAGAACTGGGATTGTTCATCTTGTGAGAAAGCTTGGGGTGACGTAATTGTGGCCTTCCAGTACCTGAAGGGAGCCTGTAAAAAAGAGGGAGAGGAACTTTTTACAAGAGCACAGAGTGACAGGACAAGGGGGAGTAACTTCAGACTGAAAGAGAGTAGGTTTAGAGTAGGTGTTAGGAGAAAGTTCTTTGCTGTGAGGGTGGTCAGGCACTGAACAGGTTGCCCAGAGAAGCTGTGGATGCCCCATTACTGGAAGTGTTCAAGGCCAGGTTGAATGGTGCACTGAGTAGCCTGGTCTAGTGAGAGGTGTCTCTGTCCATGGCAGGGGTATTGGAGCTGGATGATCTTTAAGGTCCCCTTCCAATCCAAACCACTCTATGATTCTACAACATCTAACAAAACTATGAGTTTAAAATATCCTTTGTTCATATCCTATATGTTACTAAGCTCCCGTAGTGCGGCTTTCTAATACTAAAGCTTTTGAAAATCATTCAGGGCGAGTGATAGTTAAATTTTTATTACCTGCATCAAAGTATTTTCTGTTTTTATGGTAATGAAACAGTTTGACACTTCTAGCCAAAAAAGATAAGTACACTCTGTACTAATTAGAAGCTGCATGTTTTCAATTCTAAGCTAACAAAAATTGGGTAGCAACTGCTCTACTAATTAAGTACACAGAATGTTGATCACTTCTTCTTTCTGAATGTCACACTGTTTCATTACAGCATGAGCCGGTGCCTGTTTGATACAGCAGATAAAATGTTTTGTAAATTTAAGAGTTAAGATTATAAAGTCATCTTAGCCCGACTTAGCCATTAAATTTCACCCAGGAATCCCTTCACTGAGCCAAATTTGTATGCATCAATTTTCATTAGAATAAGATGTCTTTTTTTATATTTGAGTGAGGTCTTAAAGCAGCTGTTTGTTTTCATATTTAAGAATTTACACTTCATTTAAATTTATCTGCCTTCAGCTTTAAGACTTCTGATATTTTTCTCTGCTACATCTTAAAAGTCATTTTGGTGTGAGATTTATTTTTCCAGCAAAGGTTTTTGTATGCAGTGATTATATCATCTGTTGGTCTTGTTTATGATAAACTAAACAGATTGCACTTTTCAAGTCTTTCACTGCAACATATTTTCTCTGCATTTCATATCACTCTTATGGCTGAGCTCTGTCTTTTCTACTTTTTCAATATCTGCATATGTCATTCAGTGTTGAAATGGGAATATTTTTCTTGCCCTAGTTTTGTACTGGTGGTGTATGTGAAAGTTGCTCATTCCTTACTTCCTCTTAGATTGCTAGAGTGGTAACATCTGCTGTTCGTACATATGGTCCACACTGCTTGTCACCTAGCCGTTCTTTTATTGGATTTATTAAAATGCATCCATTGGAATTGTTCTGTGTTAAACAGCAATCCAGTTATTTCCTAGGACTACACTAGCTTCTTTGCTAATCACCATCTACTAATCTTTGTCTTGAATGCAGAGCTCATGGTAGGTTACTGTAAGTTTGCTTCCAAATATGATTTAAAAATTTGAATATTAGGGCAATTACTGATTTATTTCAGTTGAAGCTAATCTTTATGGCAATTCCTCATTCACAGAAATACTGTGAAATGTCACTTCAGTCTTAATTCCAGGTTTATAACATAAACTTGCTGACTGGTTAAATCCAAGATATACTTTTCTGCTGTCTTGACTGGGTGCTAGATAAATACTTAAAGTGCACATTTTCCACATACATGAATATGTAAATACTTTCAGATTATTAAAATGAAGATGCTAGTTTAGTAGTTTTACCACAACAGAATTTGTACTTCAATTTCTTTTTTTGCTTTTTCTTGTTGTTAATACACTTCTAAGGACTGTAGGTTTATCAGAAGAAGGTCTAATAATGGGGACTGCATGCCTCCCTCCAGGTCTGCTCTTTGATTCAGAAATGCCAGTTTGTATTGTCCTTAAGGAAACTTTTTTTTTTCAAAAAATTAGCAAATCTAAGAACACAGCTAGAAGGCATATCCTGCTTTTGCATAGTCCTTGTTTAGTTTCTGAGGCTGACATTTTTAAAGCAATAAAGTACGGTTGTTTGCTTGCTCATTGGTGCTGCAGATCCCATTTATATTTATGCCCTTGAAAATACTTTCTTCACCTAAAGTTGAAGCTTAAATAGTGCAAGTGTGCTTCATGAGAATAATTTTCTTTGTCCTAACTTCTTTAAGTGAAATTACTAGAAGCTATTTTAGTTAGCAGTACAGCTAAGGTGTTGTGCTTCCATGAAACACTTGCATCCATCCTGTTTCTGTGGGACTGGAGAAGGCACATCTGAGCAGCAGATGCCTGAATGGTCCTGCTACTGAGGGTATGGAAAGTGTTGGGGCAGGAATAGCAGCAGTCCCGCCTCTCACCACACTTCCTCACTCCCCTTCTCTCTCCTTCCTCACCACGTGTCAGCAGGAGGCACTGGAACAGATTGCCAAGCTGGGCATGTCCCATCCCTGAAAGTGTTAACGTCAGGTTGGATGTGTATTTGAGCAGCCTGGTCCAGTAGAAAGTGCCCCTGCTGCCCACATCAGAACTTCATGAACCAGATGATCCTTAAGGTGCTTACAACCCAAACCGTTTCATGATTTTGTACTGTACTTGAGTTTTGTCATAAGAAATTTGGACATGTTTAGAAGATGCAAGTCAGTGTGTCATAATAAGGCATATTCTGTCATGGGAAAAAAAGATGCAGCCTAGAACTGTGACTTATTATATATAATGACTTCTTCAGCAGGAGAAAACAAGCAAGGTTATCTTTACTCTTCTTTTCCCCTCATTGTTTTCCTGCTGCTAATACTTTATCCCCATCATCATTCATCCTTGGTAGTAAAGGAAGAAGGCAGTAAAGTAGCAATTTCCAGATTTTTTAAATTCTAAAATATACTTTCTTTAGAGACAGAGTAGGACCACTTCTGAGGGTCTTTAAATTATCCCACCATAAATATAATAAGTTAAAATTAGTGAATTTCAGTTTCATTATGTGTCCACATCGTTCTAGCAAGTTCAAAATCCTTTGCCTCATGGCTTGGGATAGAATCTTTGGAGAGCAAATTACAGTATATTCAGATAACTTTGCTTCCAGTGCCCTCGCAAATAACTGTTTTCACTTCCCACTAACCAGTAGCCCAAACTTGTAAATCTCATGGCAGTCGTGGTAGATTTTCTTATGATTTCATCTGTCATATGTGGTTGGTGTTTATTTGAATTAGAGCCTCTGCAAAAATTCATGTGTGGCAGGAAACATTATTTACTGGGCAATAAGGGTGCATTTCTACCAGATGAATTACATGCATAAACTCCAAGGCTCTCCCTTGTTTTCCTTCAATCAGAGGTCCTGCCTGTGAAGTTGCTTTGGAGACAGCAGTTAAATGGCTGTGGATGCTTCTTTCTTCCCTTCTGTCTATCCGTCCCTTTGTCTATCTGTAGTTCAAATGTTAATGATGCCAGTGTACTCTTTTTTGTGTGTGTGTATCAATTCGGAGTTGGTAGAAACGCAGCTTGCAAAGTATTGTTTGCTTTGAAGAATCACAATTCTGGTTGGGTAAAAAATGACTTTATTTACATCTTCAGCTTCTGCTGTATTAGGAACATCAATTGCAAGGAAAATAGAGGGAAAATAGAAATAAAAAGCACAAATGTATTTGAAGACCTGTGGTAGTAAATGGAACCTTCAAGGTATGACCAGCATTTTTCAGTTTAGCTGTTTTTTTGTTATTATCATCATATTTAAGTTAGGGAGGACTAACAGAATGTCATGGAGTCTTTCATCATTGCTTACAGGTGAATCATTTCTATCTTCTCTTTGAAATGAGAGTTCATTTTGTCACTTGTTTAAGAAACAAGCA
Source organism: Illadopsis cleaveri (assembly GCA_013399915.1). Classification (NCBI taxonomy): domain Eukaryota; kingdom Metazoa; phylum Chordata; class Aves; order Passeriformes; family Timaliidae; genus Illadopsis; species Illadopsis cleaveri. The sequence goes on from VXBB01023979.1 coordinate 482,858, forward strand.
CATGATGTGCCCTACCCTTCTGCGTGGAAGGTTTAGCATAGGATGGCAGCCATGGTACCAGCCTGAGTGAGTCAAGTTCCTGGCTTTACTCAGCCAGCACTTCCCATGGGGCTCAGTGTTAGACATTCAAGCTGCAGTGTTGTCCTCCTGGAAGGAAGCAATAAGCAACATTTATGTTTGTTTCACTTCAGCATTTTCATATCTTCAGATTAAATCTGCCATCATCAAGGCAGTTACAATAGAAAACAATGAGAATATTTGGAACTAGACTAACGTTTGAAATTTCAATATTAGGTGTTTTTTTGTTTGTGAATTATGGGTGTATGAAAACATGGGAAGTGAATTCAGTACATATGTTGCTTCATCACTTGGTATACACAAAATTTTAATCTTTTTCCTTTTGCAGTTAAGTTACCAACTTAAAGTGGGTATCATGTACTGCAAAGCTGGGCAAAGCACAGAAGAGGAAATGTATAATAATGAATCAGCAGGTCCAGCCTTTGAGGAGTTTCTTCAGCTCTTGGGAGAGCGAGTTCGACTCAAGGGATTTGACAAGTACCGAGCTCAGCTGGATACAAAAAGTAAGACTTTTTCTTTCTTTTTTTTCCTCCCTTAAGTGAACAAAGTGCTTGATATGGTTGCTGACTGCGTTGTTGAAGAGAGTTCTTAAAAATAACATCTTTACTGTAGGAAGGCAGTTGCTTAATGTAAGTGAAAGCAGAGCATGTCTGTAATTTAACTGTACTTGTACAGTGTCTCAACTTCGATAATAATTGGATTTTTTAACTGATTTGGTATGAAATTATCAATAAAGCTACAACAAGAAACCAGTAATTATTGAACAATTATTGGTATTGAAAATCTGTCATCAGTGTTTTGTCTTTAAGGCTAATCAAGACAGCTGATATGTCTTTTTTTTTAATGATGAGCTTATAGACTGCCTCCAGAATGTTTTGCAAACCCAGCTATGTCACTCCACCTTGAAAAGTTGATATACTGCTTTTCTGATGTCTGTGGCAAGCAGTTTTTCTTCTACACTGTTTTGTCTTAGTCATCCTGTCAAATGTATTCCTCCCTCTGTGCTTTTTCTTTTTTGAGTTATGGAAATTAAACTGGATTTGGCAGCTGTGTTATCAGCCCTAACTCTAAAACATACTGCAACAAAATGCAGTGGGTAAGATGATCTTGGGTGACCGTAACTATAAAAGAAACTCCCTATATTTGGAATCAGTCATGTTAAATACCTGTTTATCAGCTAGCACATGCTGCATTCAATTTGTAGATGTGTTTAAATTACTTGGGGAAATTTTGTCTTATATTTCTTTTCTTTGAGTACTGGAGCTAGCCTGTTCCTATGGAGGTCTTTTGCTATTTTGCTCACTTGCAGCAAAGGAAATGAAATAAGGAGTTTGATTCATGAAAGCTGAAAAACATTCATCAGATTTAGTGCAGCAGAAGCTGTGGTCTTGTCATGAGTGTCTTGGCTCAAATACAGTACCTTGCTGTGCTTTAATGTTCCATCATTCTGTATTCTCTCCTAATTCCTACTGCAGTTGTGTTGCCATCTCCTCAGGCTATTCTTGACCAGTCTGATCATCGATCCTCAGAGGGTTCTAAAGCCTCCTTTGGTTTTAAACCTAAAGTAATGCCTATTTTGCACATATTTAACATTGAGCCTGCTTTTTTTACTTGCAATACTTATATTCCCTTTGTTGTAGTTCCTCCCTGGAGAGCATTTCATAGACACATAGAATGGTTTGGGTTGCAAGGGACCTGAAAGATCATCTCATTTCAACCCCCCAGCCAGGGGCAGGGACATCTTCTACTAGAGCAGGTTGCTGAAAGATCCATCCAACCTGGCCTCAAACACTTCCAGGGATGGGGCATCCACAGCTTCTCTGGGCAACCTGTTCCAGTGCCTCACAGTAAAGAATTTCTTCCCAATATCTAATATAAAACTGCGCTTCTTCAGTTTAAAATCATTTCCCCTTGTCCTATTCCTACATGTCCTTGGGAAAAATCCCTCACCAGCTCTCTTGTAAGAAATATGTATAATTCTCAAGGTGAGTCTTCCTTTTGCACAGCTCTGAACTGTCAATTTATTGGTTATAAAGATAAGCTAGGTCAAAAATCAAATGGGTATGGAAAACAGAGAAAACATTTATTTAGCTTCAGGTTTTATATTGTGACTTTGTTACTTTTTATATTCTCACTTGTTACTTTGTTAAAGGAAGATCCTCTCTTCCCTTTCTTCTGGGTTAGTTAAGATGTGAAAAAAAGGAAAATAACCCATATTTTGGTGTCAGTCCACACACACTGGTTTCTAATACGTGTAACTGCTGTATGATTGAGTTGATTCATCTGCTCAAATATACGCAAGAAAGCTGTAAATGTCTTCTAAGTACTTGTTTTGCATTTTCTTCTGTACAGGAGAACTTTCCAGAGATGTTTTGAATGCCTTTTTGTTGCTTCTGACTCGAGGAAAGAATTTTGTCAGGCTGAGTTTATGCAGTACAGTCTAGCACCTGTTGAATGGAACCTTTAAGTTGGCTGAATCTCTCCTGATTTTGAAAGTTATCTTCTTGTAATGAAGGTTTCTCCTCCATACTGAGAACTGGCATATCTTTTTCACATTGCCCAGTAGACCCACTCAGCTCCATTCGGTATCTAAAAATAGAAAAAAAGTGTTTATGTGAACACTTCAGTATGGTCCTAGAGGACAGGAAATCCTCTAAGTGGAAGCTGCTGCTTTCATGAAAGATTTCCTACATTTTCTATCAGTCAAGGTATACAGCCTCACATATGTGGAACCTCATTGGCCAGAACTGCTTAGGAACTCTTAAGTTGTCTGAAATCTTTCAGGTTAGATTGCCTGCAGGATTACTGAGAAAACACACAACTATGTGTGAGCATGCAGGAGTTCTTAATGACTAGGTTTAGACAGCAGCAAATGTGAACAATGGCAGCAAACATTTTTAATTGATCTTGATGGTGGTATGTTCTCCTTTCTGCCAGTGGGCAAAGCACAGATGGAAATGCTAAAAGAAAAGGCGTTTGAGTGCACAACACTCAGCTTTTTGGATAGCTGCATTTGGAAACACTTAAAGCATATTCTACACAGGAAATGGGGAAAAAAGCCACTTTGTGGTAGGGGAAATGCTGAAGACCAGAGATGGTCACAAGAGCTACATCTCAGGTGTGAGGAATATGTGAAAAGCAGGATAGAGCCAGGCAATACATTTTCGATAGCTACCCTAAGGTAATCAGTCGGTCCTTTTGCCTTGGCCTTAACACAGAGACCTGCAAAGGAGGAGGTTGTAGTTTTTTACTGTGACTTAGGTTTATAGGTTTTGTTGAAACAGCTAGGAAGTGAGCTTCTCCATCTTCCAGCTCTGTGCTCTTCTGTTGCTAGAGAGCCCTGTCTTGAAATAGTTCTTGCAGTCTCACTACTTCAGGAAATTTTCCTGCACAAGAATTCTGTTGGCAGCACCGTAGATTGCAAAGATGTGCTTAAAAACAAATGTCTGTTCATTGACTTGTCAGAAAGGTCAGATCTGTTAGACTGTTTTGCTAATTTCTGTACCTTTGACAATACTTTGCAAGCTGTGGAAAGCGCTTGCATGATGTAAGACATGGATTTTTCTCTGCGTGGAGAAGAGCTGATTTGTATATGTACTCTGGAAATATTCAAAATATTTTTAATTTATGCAAGTTTTAAAAAGTAAAGTTGCTCTAGCAAAAGGCAGTTTCAGAACAGTTATTCTTACTGGAGTTAGAGTCCTAATTAGTAAGCGTCTACAACACAGCTAATTCCTTAAAAGGAGGAATCTCATTTGAAAGCCTATTTAAGTGTATTGGATCCTTCAAGGGCTTTAGTTTTGGATCTCTGCCAGTACCACTGTGAAAGAGATGCTACTCTTCAAGTTTTGTTTGTTTATTTCTAGAATTACCAGAGGGGAAACAGTCTATCTCCTGGCAGCCTGCAGACTTTGGATAGGAAATAGAGCTTGAAAATGTCACCTTTCCCACAGTGACTAGGAAGCTTATGGGCATCACTTAAAAGTAATAAACATCACAGTGATCTTTCAAATTATAACTTCAGTCATTTTACTTTATTTTCCAGTGGTAATGCATGCTTTTTTTCCCTCCTCCTCACTTAGTCTTACTTCTCAATGTTTTAAATTGGTAAGTGGGGTCCGCTTGATAGTGGTAGGCCTGGTAACATGAGTGCATGTCCAACAGAGTGGTAGTGTGGTTCATGTGGGAAATAAAGGAAGTTGATTAATATGAGTTGTGAATTTTATGATTTTTCAATTTGATAAGATTATAAACTAAGCTAATAATTGTAGGTTTCTGTACTAGATGTTTATATACTGCATGATTTTCTGATTAAGGCATAAGAATATAAAACCATAAGCTATTAAGTAAATAATAAAATCTAGGGAATGAATGGACTTGAATTGACATTTCATTTAGGGGTTGTCAGGAAACGCTAGTGATTGTAATGGAATAATATAGATAGATTACCTTCTTAACTTGCACTGTATAAGATCTTTCCAACCTTATGGAAACAGTGATAAAGACTTACTCTTGGGTCTGAGACTTTTGTTGGGAGACCAACAAATCTTAAGTTATTAAGTTGCTGAAGAAACAGAAATAGGGATGGAGGGAAGTCCATCTGCATTTCTCTGCGTTTGTGTTACACATATACTTTTGTATGGTACAAAATAAAAGATTCTGTCCTTATTTCTGTCTGAAAACAACTTGGGTATTATGTGCTTGGTGTAATCCTTGTGTATGACAGAAGAGCAGTGTTGACAGCTGCTGATAAAGCAAAGGTAGAGGGGAACAACATTAAGCTCTGAAAATATTGTTCTTATGCTTTTTATTTTGAGCCCTGCTGCAGTTCTTCTGCCTTATCAGTGTAAGTTACTTTTCACTCTCCTACAATTCCTTGGAATGTTTTTCTTTGAAACAGGGAGTCAGATTTTCTACTCATAAGGGTTTTTATAGATTTTCTAGCACAGAGGTTAAACTGCTGTAGAAGCAGGCTGACAGAGTCCTGTGAATTCAGTCAGCAGTAGGCTGGTGGTATCAGCCACAGTTTTGAGCACTATTGGTATTAGAAAAAAAACCCACTTCAAATGTGAGTCTGTTAATCCTTGTGAATATAGCTGAGAGTCACTGGAAGACTAAGGTGAATTTTTAGAAATGATTAATGATGGAAGGGAAAAAGGATCAGCTGCTCAGCTAAGTAGCCAGATCCAGTAATGGGGCAAGGCTGGGAAAGCATCATGAATAGCTATGCCATAAACTGGTGGCCAGAGGGGATGTCTTCAGTGTAAAAAGGTGCTAATGAATTTGAAGATCCCTCAGGCCTCTGTTAAATAGAAGAAAATTGAAGTAGATTGCAGTGCTGGCTTGCAGTTTTGACCTTGAAATGATGGATGTTATTCCAGTGCACAATCTTGGATTTTATTGCAATAACTATGATTTGATTTAAAGGAAACACCTGCAGTTCTGGAGGTGTACTTCAGGAAGAGTATTCTGCACTTCAAAAAAGCTGAATGGTGAGAGAGATGCACAGTCTGTAGTGCAGATGGACTTCTGTTGGTAGTTGCATTTGAATAGGAGAGATTTAAACTGTAAAGTGCTTGGAAATAATTGGAGTTATTAAATGTGTCACTTGGATTGTAGCCTGATTATTTAGTTTGCAGAATCAGGGCTGTTCTCAGAAAACATCTTTTGGCCTAAAATAAAATCCTGCCGGGAAAGTTGAAAGTTTGGCTTAAATATGTAAGTGTTCTAGAATATTTTTTGTCAGAATTGCATTATTCTATTCCCCCAATACCTTTTGAGCCCCATCTCTTCTCTTGGGGCCTGCCTTTCCCTGTCTTACATCCCTATCTTTTTGCACCTGCTCCTCCCCCTTTCCAATTTTTTGTAATATTTTTGTATGCTCTGTTTCAAAAAGATGATGTACAAATCAGTGTATTTGTATTTCAACAGATAAAGCTGTTATGAAGTGCATTAATGTTTATGTGACTTTTGAGTGTCTGACTCCTTGGGTGTGCACTGTAGTGATCAGGCAGAGGACAGAGGCTGCTGTGATCCCCTTTCAGCTGTCTTGCTGTTCTAATTAGCATTAAAATGAAAATAATTAGCATATTTAATATTAAATTATTTAAATTAATATTTAGATTGTGGGAATCTTTTCTTTCTAATTCCCTTTTCATTATAGATAGGTGATTTGGAAGTGCAAAAATGTAGAAAAGTTCCCATTTCATTTGATAGATCATTTTGTGTCTCATTTATAGTAAAGCTACCTGTATTTTATTATTCTGAATCTGACACGGAACAAACTTCTCAAAGTTTTTACTCAAAATATGAGTAAATAAACTGTATATTTATATTCCTGTAAATGCATCACAAATCTCAAATCTGTTGTCTTCTTAGTAACATGATCTCTCTGCTAATGAAAATGTCAAGAAATAGTTTTTAACAGCTTTTAAAAATACATTGTTATAAATAGCTGTGATTATATAATTTAGTAGCATGTTTATATAACTTCAAGTAGCCAGAATGCTTTTTTCCATATATAAAGCTAGTTATTTTTCAAAGTGTGTTTGAAAGCAGGCTTTTTTCACTGTGGACATAAGTTGTATTTCATAGAATATGCTCACTATTTTATCTTTAAATGTGTTATTGCTTAAATTAATGGAACATTTTGAAGGTCAGTTTTTAGAGTGAAATAAAGTGAAAACAGGTTCACAATTTGTAATCAAGTGTTGTTTTCAACCAACACTTTGTAAACTGAGTAATATCCCCCTCTTTTTTTTTCTTCCTAAACTTCATAATCCTAGTTTTTATCATTTTCTATCTACATGGAAGTCTCTCCGTCCACATTTAATTATTTCTGTGGCCTGTTTCTGGATCCTTTCTCTTTCTTCTGTAACTTTTAAAATAGGGTGGCCAGAACTCAAAACAGGTGAGATTACTTTAGATTAATATACCACCATCATAATGTCATTTTTGTGGGCTTTTTCCATCATCAGTTATAAGCATGTTGGTATCCTGTTTGGGGTTTTGACTGTTCCTGTCCATAAAGCAACTGCTGTAGTGAAGGTGCTACCTGATTTTATTACAGTTAATTCATTACAAGTCCATTACAACATCAGGACAGTAAGTCCTGATGTTTATGCTTAAGAGAACTCATCCTGTTCTTACTGTAGGTTATAGGTCCTTTGCTGTTTAATTATGCATGAGATCATGGTATTCATTTTCAGTATCTGTCTGCATTCCTTTCTGAAGTCTTTTTCACATTCCTTACAGTTCAGTTTCATTCCAAGATATTGGGTGGTGCCTGAAAATTATCTCAGACTTTGTTGTCACTTTTCACACTTAGGTAGGCTTTCTTCAGGGTCTTTGGGTATAAATTCCCTATTCCTAACAAGTTTTTGTCTTGGAAAAGTATGCAAAAGAGCACAGGCTGTCTTTATGTGACACTTGCTTTGGCAGGTGAATAAACTCTGAATAAGTTCTTACTTGCTGATATTTTAGCTAGGATTGAGGATTAACAAAAATTATAATTTTGCTGATTTTGTTTTTTGATAATGAAACTTTGTTTTTAAACTTTTTTTAACAATACTTTTATTTTGTCTTTTTTAACTGCAGCTGATTCAACAGGTACTCACTCTCTGTACACAACATACAAGGACTATGAAATCATGTTCCACGTTTCTACTATGTTGCCATATACTCCAAACAACAAGCAACAGGTAAGATGGGCTCAGAAGCAAATGAACTATTGAGTATTTATGACAACTTTTATTTGTTACTAGCAAAAAACCACTTAAGAAATCAAAAGTAAAGGTGGCTGTCTCTGTGTCAGGAAGATGAGCAAAGCAGATGATTGTAGGTACATCATAGATTTTTCTCCATTGGACTGTTTCCTATTTAATTGTGCATTACTTTGATGTAAATAGTATGCAATAATGTCAGTAGCACATGTCAGAAGGACCACAGTGTACCTGATGATTTTAAACCTTCTACAGCTAAGTCAACTGCCCTTTAAGGTTTGCATTCAGCAAATTGTAATATGCACAGAGATAAGGGGTGGGTGGTCCAGCACACTACACAAGAGTACATGAGTCAAAATAATTTTGTCAAGATCCTTTATTTTCCCTTTTTGTTTAAACTGTTTTATACTATTTAGGCTGAACTGCTTTGTTACACTGAAGTACTTGGTCTTGTGAAAAAATAAGCCATATAGTTTTGTATGATGTATATGCTTTTTTTTCTAGAAATGGTGCCTTGTACTTCTGCAAATAAAATAGAGATTTTTGTTTTACAATAAAAGATAACATAATTCTTTTTAGTTTGCTTTTGTACACTAAATGTTCTACAACTTTGTAGGTCACCTTCTCTTGTACTGTGTTCTTGTGTTTACTGAAAGAAGCCTACTAGGAAATTATTTATAGTGTGTCTTAAGGACAATGACAACTTATTTTCAACTTCAAATAAAACCTACCACTGGCTTGTAAAAATGTGTGAAATGAGGGATGTTTTCCTGCTTCCATGTATCACTGATTACTCTTGACATTCACAGGATTTGTTTTCCCCCTTTGTTTAGCTTAAAATTTTCCCTTATGAGTTCACCCTCTATGCTACATATAGAAATAAAATTGTTATGAGAAGGACTGTGCCTGAAATTTATTAGGCAAACAACTAATTCTGGTACTTGTTATATAACCCTCGATTGTTTCAGTTTTCAGCTTGAAGTATCACTTGGGGAAAGAAAATGAGCAATAGTAATTTATAATAATGAGAAATAAATAATTGGAAATTTGTGAGAAGTCTGTTGTAACCTTTTTTTTTTCCCCCTCATTAAAGCTTCTGAGAAAACGACATATTGGAAATGATATTGTGACAATAGTTTTCCAGGAGCCTGGAGCACAACCCTTCAGCCCAAAGAATATTCGATCTCACTTCCAGCACGTCTTTGTCATTGTGAGAGTGCACAGTCCCTGCACTGACAGCGTTTGTTACAGGTACCTATTGCTGCATAGGTAAAAAACTGAAAACATGCAATTTGAGTGCAAAGCCAGCTGTCATTCTTCTCCTAAATTCTTATAGGGAAATGTTATAAAAGATGAGGGTCGAGGAGGATTTCAGTCATGTGAATTTAGAACTCTTTTACAGAGTAAATAGACACACAAATATGTACATGAAACACGCCCAGTGAGGAAATGGCTGCTGTCAGGTGTGAGTACACACACACCCACATGTGCACATATATGTGTTTATCAAGCACTTGTAAATTATTTTAGAATTGCCTTCTCACTTCCTTTTTATTCTCTTCATTAAGAGTATGCTGGAAGACTATTTTTGCATTGAAAGAAATAGAACAAAGAAAAAGAACATTTCCACTTTTTGCTTTGATAATTTAGTCATCTGTGCTTATGCTCCATTTTTTTTAAAAAAAGTGTGGCTTCATCTTTCAGGAGGAAGCTAAGCTCTCTGAAGTATCTTCATTTCTTATCTCATTACAGTCCAACAAAGAAATGGCAGAAAATTATGCAGCAAAAATGAAGTCTTAATGTGACCTTAAAGTCAATATGGTCAAAATAGAAAATGTAATTGATTGTAACATGTAATAAAGAATTACAAGATGATATTCCTATAATTTTTAACTAAATTGCAAGCCTATAGAAATAATGTTTTTGAGTTAAACTTCTTTTTACGATCAGTGAAAGTTCTTACTTTTATTATATACTGAACTCTTAAAGTATTTTCATTTTTAAAGGTTGACTGATCCCAGAAAACTTCTGTAAAGCATTTTCATTTAACATATTAAATATCAGAGCAGTGGATTTAGAGCATGTATCTTGAAATGAAGTAGCCTTAGAATTAACTTGTTTTTGCTGAAATACAAATATTCACTTAAGTAATTAAGGCAAGTGCTTATTTAGAGGAAAATCTAAGGCTGCTGTGTATGAGTTGGTGTATTCATTATTTTTTGAGTACATACAGATGACTTAAAGGCTTTTCTTTCCTCAGAAGTTTTTGGTAAAGTTCAAAGAGCATTTCTGAAATTGATGCTGAACTTTGTACATGTATTAACTCTCCTGGACTAAGAATGTTTGTGTTGATACTCTTTTCCAGGCAGCTTATTGAAAAATTCAATTGTTACATAATTTATGTGAACAGAGCTTGTTCTTAAACTCTTAGACATATGTTTCAACTCGTACCCTGTACAGAAAATGATTTTGAAGCAAAGAGGACATAGGAAATGCATCCACAAGGGCTGCAGATGCATCTTCCACTTGAATTGCATATTACAACATAGATCTGCTTTTTTTGTTACTTAAAGTAATATGACTGCATATATTTTCTTCCTTTTAAAAGGCATGGGAAGGATTGGTACTTGCGAAACTGTTATAGATTAAGTATCTGAGGGTTCTTTTTTTGACCTGCAGACTCGTGAATCACCTCATTTTTCAAGTGTTTACAACTACAAGGGCTGGAACCTCATTGGTTGCTTAATTGTAATTTTGGCTTTAATGATGGTACAGGCCTAAATTTTAAGGGGAGGCGAAACAGGTATGAAAAATAGTTGGGAGAATGTCAGTGTTTATTTTGATACATAAGTCCACCAGAACACTGTGTTCTCTGTACTGTCTTTAAGATTGAAATACATTTTTTTCCTGTCCTCTCAGTGCAAACAATTGATTGAAATTTGTAGAATTCCATTATGAAAAGTTTTTCTAAGAGACTTTTCAAAGTAAGTTTGACCTCTTTTTCACTGAATTATTTGGAACAGTTTCATGGATTCATAATTCTAGACAAAACAGGAAACCATATAGCATAAAAATGTACTGGAATTTATATTTGAAAACTACATAAAAGGAATAAAATCAAGCACTGTCTTGGCCAGTGATTCTCTCTCCCAACTAAGATAAACAATATTTCAAAAGTCTGGCATCTCTGAGCATTGCTCACTCTTTAAAACTTCTCTAGCATGTGTTAAAGATTGAATTCTTATCCCTTTGATTCCTGACACTGAAAACTGAACCAAACAAAATCTTACTGGGAGTTTCTGGTAGGTTTTCATTGCATCCAGTAATTGTGTTTAATGTTTAGGCTTTCATTTCTTAATAACAGACCCTTCAGGACCACTAAATATGAGTCAGATAGTTGCTTCATGAGCACCCCCTGTTGCATACTTTGAGAATATGCTGGCCTACATTTGGAGGAAATATGACAGTAATGACATCTTTCAATATCAGTTGCCAGAAGATGTAATAATTAAAAAACAAACAAAAAAACAAAACCAAAGGAAAAAAATACCCCGAGCAATTGAAAACAGCAAAAGCAAAACAAACAAAACACCCTACCACTCAAAACCAGAAGATACAGTTATAGATTGGGTTACTTAATTTTTACTTTTGATGTTCCTGTATGTCCCCTCAAAAGATTTACTCTGAAATCTTAGTTACTGATTTTTTAGGGGGAATTTCTCTGATTATGTTTAAGAATTCAGATAAAATCAAAATGTGAGAATAATACCAGCCAGCATTCTAAATGAAACACCACATACTTTTCTAATGTTATCAAGTTTTATCCTATTCTTTATTTTCATTACCATGGTATCTTGGCTAAAGTTAATTAATGCTTTTTCAGATCTAATTACAGATATGTGGGAAATCTGTTTGAACTGTTGGAACATTTCTTGTCACAAAACTATCTTAAGTAGAATTTCAGTCTCTTAGGATAGTTTGCCAAGTGAATGATACTGGATTGGAATGTCAAATCTTCAGTGGTTCCAAACAATTCTCATCTGATTTATATCAAAATAAAAATTGAGAATAGCTAAGCTGTTCCCTGTTGCCTAAAGCAATATTACTGTCAGTCCATCATTTGGTATAGGAACTAAAAGGAGGAGTTGAAAAAGAACATATCTGTTTCTACTGTGTATCTCTGAACTTCTCAGAGGCTTCTTATTTCTGGTCTTTTTGGAGTCGTCTTCTATCACTGGCATGCAATATCAGCTAGTGAGGTTTTCAGTCCAGAAATGTAAAACAGTAGTGTGATGTATATATGCATTCAGTCACCAGATGATTTTCTCAGTGGAACTGGCCTTGTGAGATGACTTCATTGCCTTTCTCTTTTTAATGTGTTCATTTAATCTATATTTCTAGTGTTGATCATAGCCTTGGCACTGCTTTCAGATGAGCCTTTCACCATTAAGTAGCTACATTCTAAGCTAGCCTTTTTAATAGTGCAAGTTAGAAATTATCTTTTTATACAAAAACCAAACAAAGTTCAGAACTGCCATACATGAGTTATTACTTAAGAAAAAAAAACCCTACAGTTTTGTACTTGAAGCTCCTTTTAAGCTGTGGTACTGGGAATGACTCAAAAATGCCTATATGCAAAAAAAGTGGCCTTCTGTTTATACAGTAAAGGGGCATAACCTCCACACTGGCAACATTAATATGTAAATTTAGGCATGTATTTAGCATGTATTTCTGAGAAAAGAAAAGAAAAATTGAGGGAGTGTATTGTCTGTACGCAAAACCTGCTGAATTTTCCTAGAGTGAAACACTCTGTTTCTTCCTTGTTCTTTTATTTAGTGTTGCTGTGACAAGATCCAGAGATGTACCCTCCTTTGGCCCACCTATTCCAAAAGGTGTCACGTTTCCTAAATCCAATGTGTTCAGGGACTTCTTACTAGCTAAAGTCATCAATGCAGAGAATGCTGCTCATAAATCGGAAAAGTTCCGCGCCATGGCCACCAGGACCCGGCAAGAGTACTTGAAAGACTTGGCAGAGAAGAATGTCACCAACACACCCATTGACCCTTCTGGCAAGTTCCCCTTCATCTCACTGGCTTCAAAAAAGAAGGAAAAGTCCAAACCTTATCCGGGAGCAGAGATCTATAGTTCTGGTGCTATTGTCTGGAGTGTCCATGCAAAAGACTACAGCAAGGGTATGGAAATAGACTGTCTCCTAGGCATTTCTAATGAGTTTGTAGTCCTCATTGAGCAGGACACAAAAAGCGTGGTGTTCAATTGCTCCTGTCGAGATGTGATAGGGTGGACTTCAACGGACACAAATATCAAAATATTCTATGAGAGAGGTGAATGTGTTTCTTTGGAGAGCTTCATCAGCAACATTGATGACATCAAAGAGATCGTCAAAAGGCTGGAGGTTAGAATGTGTTCTCTTGTTTGGTTCCCCTTCTTTGCCTTCTCCTCTCACCCCTTGGCCAAGTAAAGCTTCAATTTAAATAAAACTGGGATTCCTAAAACTATTTAAATTGTTTATCGTGGAATTTGTAAGGACTTCCCTGCTTCTGTTTCTCAAAACTGAATATTGCTTTCACTTTTATCAGATATCAACTAGTCTCAGCTGGCTGTGTTTGTGTGAAAAATGTGTTAATATATTAAAAAGACTGGATCCTTCAGATGCATAAGTTGCTCCCACACAAGTACAGAAGTGTCACATTATTTCTTCTCCTTGTTTTCCTTTCCTTTCTGTTTCATAGGCTTGCTGTATCTTGTTTCAAATGAATCTGCAATATCTTTCAGACTAACTTATGTTGCCAGCAGGGTGCAGTCCCAATCCCTACTGCAACCTTGAGATATTCTCTGAATGCATGTGATAAACTAAAAATGCAGTGAATCATGGTATCTCCCCATAAAACATCTGTCCATGCTCATTTTATATCCAATTAAGTTATGAAAGAATGTGGTACATTTCACTCTCTTTCCTGTAATTTCACAACTGTAGTTGTATAACAACCAGAAAAAAAGGAAACCTAAGCCCTATTAAATTGCTCTTGATGATATTCATGCTCATGGTACATGGAAGAGTTGGCATAATCCCCAGTTTACTGTGCTTAGTAGCTGCATGCTGCCACATTCTGACTGAAAAGTCATTTTGCTGTTTCCTGAGAGCCAGAAATGGAGAATGTTTTTCGGTTACTAAAGTGTAAAAGACAGAGATGCTTGTGTAACTCCATGTTTTTCTGTTGTGTGCTGCCATGTATCTTCTAAAATTCCTGTGGTTGCAGTAAAAATTCCAAGGCAGAACTTGAGTAACCAGATTCTACTGAAAACATTAGTTTGAGCAACAAGACTCATTTCAGCTGATTACGTACCTAGGACTGCAGTATATATCCCTTGATCATGTTCCCACCATGATTCTTGGGAGTGGGCTATTCAAAACTTGAGCCCCTGAACCTCTGTTAGCCCAGGAGGTGTCTCAATGCATTAAATTCCATCTCCATTTCAATTCCCAGCTTGTGACCAAGGGCTGTGAAACGGTGGAGATGACCCTGCGCAGGAATGGCCTGGGCCAGCTGGGTTTCCACGTGAACTACGAGGGCATCGTGGCGGACGTGGAGCCCTACGGCTATGCCTGGCAGGCGGGGCTGCGCCAGGGCAGCCGCCTGGTGGAGATCTGCAAGGTGGCTGTGGCCACCCTGAGCCACGAGCAAATGATTGACCTGCTCAGGACATCAGTTACCGTGAAGGTTGTCATTGTCCCTCCCTATGAGGACTGCACACCACGCAGGTATTTTGCAGTAGCTGTGTTTGCTCTGAAGTTGTGTCTTGTTTTGTGGGAAGAACTGCCACAGAGTGTTAGCCTCCAAAAAAATGTGGTATGATTATAACAACCAACCATGATTAAGCATCCAACATTTTAAGGCTGGAACCAGGAGAACAGGAAGAACTGCCCGTATTCAGTCTCCATGCCCCCCAAATATTCATTGAATACCAAAATATATTAACATGCCTGAAGAAGTTCATGTAACCATGGAATTTAACATGGAAATTGAACACCTTTTTAGTCATAATTGTGTTGAGCTTGCATCAAAATTGATTGTACATGTTCCTGCCTGCTTTCCCATTTGCTGGTAGTTTGTAATGCCTGTGGATATAATTCTTGAAAGCTAGGAATAGACTTACATGCTTCTATTTTCACAATAAGGGTTTGTGCGGGTTTATCAAAGGTATCGATCTGGCCAGAGAAATTGCTGCAAATGGAAATTCTTTACTCCGTAGATCTTGTTGCCTCTCTCTCACTTCCCATCTGTATTAAGCCTGAAGCTCATGTGTATTATATTCCTGCTTTTATAGTTTAAAATTGTTGTTTCATGAGAAATAAGCGGTAATGTGTGTTTTTTTCTTAAACTGGACTTTAAATCCCTCCATTTTTCCTGAATTCCCACTAAAGCTTTTATAATTTTTATGAATTCTCAGAGTTGTCTGTAGCCTTCAGCCACATCACAAAGTCTAATTGCATATTCCTGACATCCTGTATTTGTATCCTAAAAATGCTGCTATATGATCAAAATGGAATGATGTTTAATAGAATAAATTTGCCTGCAGGCTAGCTGAAGGCTTGAGATAGGTTTGCCAAAAGCAAGTTACAGTTATCAAAGTTCAAATGGCTCCTTGGAGGAGAGACGGAGAGACCATTTTTGCACTGCTCTTTTTTACTCAGTCTATACCTTTGTAGGTTTAATTGCTAAATCTTTGTATACTTAAGACTGGAGCTGAATTTTAACACATATTTATTATATTGATATAAAATTGTGTCTCCGAGAAAAGACCTAGTACTTGTATAAAAGAAAAATCCATGTTTGTTTTTACTGTAAACAACATGAACTCCTTTTGTAAATGCTAGTAAAAGGGGAGCAGAGAGAAAAGGAGTTTTATTTGTCCTTTAGTTGTCAGTGGGAAATTGAATACATGTCAGAGATTAAAATGAGCAGTGGCATAAGGTCACTCATGAGATATTTGGAAAGCTTTTGTGCAGTATTTAGCAGCCTGAGCAAATGGAAAGTTCAGCTGCAATCATCATGAAAGGATTAGAGCAGAAAAATCAGTGTGGAAAGCACAGATCCTATTATTTCTGAACTAAATTAAGTACAGCCAAAACAGGCTTACTTTTAGTGTATCCAAACCTACAGCAGTAAGAGAAATGACTGCACTTTTTGAAATACTGTTCTCAGAGTTTTGTTGTTGCCTTCTAGTGAGCAAATGTTCATGGTGGGTTATTGCTGGTTATAAAATTCCATAAAGCAAATTTTGATCTCCACATTTTCTCTGTACAAAATCATAGAAGTTCAAGAACTGTATCTTAAATTTGTAGCTATCCTACATGTACTACTAGAGACTTCAGTTAATATTTGCACAAAGCAGTTTCTCTTTTGGCAATCAGTTTTCTGCAATTTGGGAGTCCTTTCGTTGTGTCCTCTGGAAGTCACTGAGTATTTCTGCAGTAACTTCTGCAGACCATAACAAAAATGAAGATGCCTTCTCTTTGGAATAATACATTCATATAAGAAGCAGTCCCTATCCTAATAAATTGGTTGGCATGAAGTTGGAGGAAGATCAGGGGTGCAGTTAGATAAGCTGACTTTGCAACAGCCACATGTACAAGGTCAGTAGGAGATGCAAAAACATATCCAAATACCCCAATTCACGTTCTCATGCCCTGTGCAGAGGCAGGCCTTGTTATGATTAAGTCTCTATTAAAACATTGCCACTGAACTCATTTAGTGGACTGATTGCTGACCTTGAAGCTAAGGACACAGCATTAAGAGGAAATTGTGCGTTCCTGCTTGTTAAACTGTAAGTACATTGCGGGGGGGGGGAAGAGAAACCCAAACTAAGTACATAAGCACTAGAGAAAGAATAGCAGAGCCATAAAAGATGAAGAGAAAAGAAAAAATGAAGAATTATCAATATTGTAGTTCAGTTGTGTATGCCTTATCTGCTGATCATCCCTGTCTGCTGGGCAGTGGATCCCATCAGAGTGGCCTGGGAGACTTTCAGGGGAAGCTGACCTTCATGTGCTTCAGAAGCACACCTCATGCCTTTCAACTGATAATTCAATTTAGACATCATGACTAGAGGGTGGACCAGTGTAAAACCACAAAATGAGTATACTGTGGGCAGCAAGACCTCAGCAATGATTGCTTCACTTTGTCTGTTCCTATTAGACTGCACAACTTGCTTATGTCAGCATGGCCAGATAACAAGTTCTGTCTTGTTTTTTGTTTTTGCAGGGAAGAGATACTAATATTTCTCACACCTAATGGTGTAATTGCTTGGAGGAAGAGCTATGGGTTCAAAATTTTGCACTGTTTTTTTATTTTTCTTTGCATTAGTGAGTGATGTATGTAGATAAATTATCATGAATAAAAAATCCTCAATTAGTATTCACTCAGAGATATATACATTTGTCAAGAGAAATACCAAAATTATCCTTACTTTAGCAGAAGAGCACATCTTTTTTCCAAGTGCCTCATTTGAAATGTATGCAGAAGTTTGCCCTGCTTTTTATGTAGGCTGTATTAGCTTATGTCCTATTCTAATCAGATTTTTATGCTGTGCTGTTCCTCAGGAAGCAATGGGCATGTTTGGGATTTGGCATCTACAGTATGTAGCAAGTCTTTTCATAACGTGCAGATTTTTCAGCTGAGGTACTCCAAAGCCAAAAGTATTTGAAAGTTATATATAAGTGCCTTATTTCATGTGACTCTTGTCTTTTAATGTCTGTGTATCAGAAAGGTGTGTCTCAAAAAGAACAAACATTTCAGGTCTTAGCTGTCTGGGTGCAGGTAAGTTTTAAGCCCATGGCTTTTTCAAGAAGGGGAGATACCCTTCTAACATATCCTTTTAGCTTTTGTAGCCCAGTAATCAGATGAAGAGTATCAACATGACCAACTGTAATGCTGGAACAGATGGCTATAAACTCCTCTGGAGAGACAGACAACGACACGCATTGGGTTAGGCAGTGTTTGATTATCTAGGGAGTTCAGTGATGATGAAAACAGGGTTGTTAATGGGTGAGAATCAGAGACAAGGCCAACAAGGCATATTCCATGGTAATCTGTTGTCAATCACTCACCAGGACAAAGAGGCAGACTCTCACCATCACTAGTCCTTTTTCTTGTGCGAGCCTTCTAAAATTTGTTAAATAAATATTTCTTAAAAGGAAAATATACTTTCATAGAATTGATTCAGCTTCTGTCTTCAGATTTCTCTTCTTATGAACAGGGCATATTTTTTTTTATAGCTGCATATTAAATTTTTTCATTTCCAGGAGTTCTTCAGAAAACTACCGTATGCCAGTGATGGAGTACAAAGTGAATGAAGGAATGTCATATGAATTCAAATTTCCCTTCAGAAATAATAATAAATGGCAGCGAAATGCGAGCAAAGGACAGGGACCTCATGTGGCTCAGGTATCATCTCAAATCCAAAGTCCAGTACCATCTAGGATTAGCTCTGGAAAAGGAGAAGGAAAAATGCCACCCCCAGAACGAGCCAACATTCCCCGAAGCATCTCCAGTGATGGGCGCCCGTTGGAGAGCCGGAGGTATGTGTCTTCTTCACAAATGGCTTTTCATTGCTGCGTTGAATCTTGCCTGGAAAAATTCACAGGAGTTTTATCTAAGTATCTGAAGACTACTTTTAATCTTGGTTTTAATTAGTCAAAAGACAGCATGACTATGAGTGAAACAATAGTCAAAAGGAAATACCTTTCTTGGCACGATTAGCCACAAAAAGAAGCATGCTGGGATGTTTCCCTGTGTTGGATGGTATTCTGAAGCTGCTGTATTGTTATTTAAGTTTTAAATTACAGTCAGAGTTTTAGAGCTAAGTGTTCATGAACTTCTGCATTTTGAGAAAGTAAATCAAAAATTTATCTTGTTCATAGGCTTGGTGGAATTGCCTAAAGCACCCAAGGCAGAAATAGTATCTGACAGGGTTTTTAGCAAGAGAATTCTGACTAGTATAGAAAGCAAATTTATCTGATTGGGGAGTGTTCAGACATTTCAGGCTAGAGGAGAAATTGTTTTAAGTTTGGATTTCTCCAGGGTGGTTTGGGGTTTGTTGTTGTTTTTGGCGTTCTTTAAACAAGAAAACGATTATTAGGATAAAGGTATCAGGTCCATCATGACACAGTATTTTTGTTCTTTCATGGAAGATGTATTTGACAGCATTCAGATGAACTGTTATTGTTTTGATTATCTATACAAATCTGTCTCTGCATTTGCAATGAGATCTGTGGAGGGAAACAAGGTAATAGGTTCTGTTTCTTATTTTGGACAATTCCTTAAGAAAAAAAAATTTGATAGGTTCTGATAATCTTTGTGGATGAAAAATATAAAGCAGTTGTAATAAGAAGCATATTGTAGAAAATATGAAAGACAGTTGTAATGAAACAACTTTAAATCTTTTCCACATCCTGAAGAACTGGGGATGGAAAAACATGTTCAGAGGTGGTACAGCCAAGACCAAGAAACTACCAAGGTGAAATTGAAACTTCTGTGTTGGATACCTTGTTAGGAAATAGCAGTGGTTGCTAAGGACTTAATATTCTTACTTTCTTTTTCTTAAATATATACTCAAAAAGTTCTCCTCTGTGGGAGTTGGAAAAAAACCCTGCAACACTGAAGGCAGTAATAATTTCACAGACAACCTGACTGGATTGCCTGTTAAAAAGGATTGCAGAAGCCACAGAAATTGTGGATTTGCTTCTCAAATGATTTATTTGGACCAACATAAAAACTGCATGGCATCTGCCTGTTAGAGCTGAAGACAGACAGATGCTGAACTGGAAGGAGCAGCAGCTGAGCTGGTGGTGTTTTTTGCTCTCTCCAGTGCTGCACAATCTCCTTATGTAGTTCCAGAAGGCATAGTAGTACCTGGGAAGAGCTTAAGGCAGTGACAGACTACCAGATTCCATTGAGTTGCTGGTTTTTCCAGACGCTTCCATCTCATCATGGTATTAACCAGAGAGCCTGGGGTGCAGTCTTGAGTTGGCTTGTGTCAAAGAGAGCCTTTGGCTGCCCTGAGAGAAGGGCTATTGATAACTGTGTGTTCCTTGTGCATAAAACTGTATGTGGGCAAATCACACACCTAAGGCATTCAAGATTTATCTAGTCTCCTAAGGGAGTTATGGCCTGATAAATGTTTGCAAAGTGAAAATTACATTTTCTTAGTCAGTATTTGTTTTCAAAAAGTGAAACTTTGACTTTTCATTTCCTTCATTTTCAGGGCTTGTAGCTGTTGTTTTAGGTTTTTTTTCCTCTAGGCATTCTTTTAAGCGTTCTTTTTATTATTCAAAAAGGGTTCTGTTGAATCTTTCATCCTTAAAAGTATATTATCAAAGTAGCTTTTAAATTTCACTGGGAATTTTTCCGGATACTTGAAAAATCTCTCATCTTTCTGGTCTGCTAAATATGTTAGTCTTGGATGAATCAAGTTTAAATATATCATCACTTGTATAAGGTTAATGTCTTAGTTAGAAGAAAGACATTTTTTTTGTCATTTTAAAGAAATACAAGAGGAGGAAAACCCTCAACAATAAGCTCACTGCAAGACTCACTTGTCTTTACATAATAAAAGAAAGCTTTGCTTTTCTGGAAGCTCAGATACTTCTTACTGTGTAAAGTCTTAAAATCAACAAAGGTGGGTTTTTCATAGCCCTCTTAACTACTGTCTCATTTAGTTTTTCACCACTAGTTTTCATATTTACTCTAAAGAACACTGAGGAGGAGATGCTGAAATCCGTGCATGTTTCTGGTACAGACAGCAGTGATGATGTTCTGCTATGCTTTGCTGCCTTTAGTCCATTTAAATATGTTAGAAATAAATAAAATCTGCATTACCAGTCTTGAGGACAGGAGGATTTCACTCCATATTCTTCATATCGTGTCCCCATAGAGACTGCTGTTGTAGGTGGGAGAATACATTGCTTGACAATCCCTCATTCTGAGAAGGCAGACAAATTCCCAGTCCTGTGTCTTATCAGCAGAGTACTTAAATTTGCCTTGTTTGGATTGTCTTCATTTATGCAACTCACTAGTTTATTTTCCCTGATCTTCACAGTGCCTGGATCCTTGAATGTAGTCCTTATTGATATGGGTGGGTATTTGTAGGCAGGAAAAATAACCCAGAACTTTGCACATCTTAAAATAATTCGCTAATGTTACTGGAACATTAAGAATTAAAAATCTAATAATATAAATTGAATAAATCCCAAGTTACTTGACAATATTTATTAATCGATGTGGCATACTATATAGCCTATAACCCATAATGAATATCAGAAGGATCTGTTAAGGTAAAAACAATAAACCACATATGCGTGAAGTAAACCAGAGCTAATGTTGTTGGAGAACATGCAATTATAGAGCTTGATTTTTTTATTTATTTCCCCCCCTCTTCACAGTTTTCAGGTTTTTTGTACACTTGGTTTCCACACTCTATCAAGAAACAATATGCAAGGAAAGGAGAGGAGATAATAGTAGATAATAATCTGTTCTTAATTAATTTATCATAAACTGAAACCAGTTTTAACTAAAAATTGATTTGACAGGCGTTTGAAAAAGTGTGGAAATCAGTGATCAAAGCATGTTGAAGACCCAAGTCTGGACTTGGACGCTTCAGTCTGCAGTTGAGTACTGTTGGATGAAAGCTCAAGGCTCTTAACTAGAAAATTTCTGAGCACAGTCAATATTTTTAACCAAATGGAAAACTGAATTATGGCATGACTGCAGTCACACACTGACAGTAAAATTCCACAGTATGGAAGTATTAGAACAATATCATTGTTTGGGTTTGTCATATTGAGGCCTTTGAAGCACAGCCTTGCCCTAAGATAGTGTTTATGCCAGTTGTAGTTTATAGGTTAATTCCTGCAGGTGGATTCTATTTTAAACTGCTCCCATATTGGCTAAAAATCCTAATCTGCTGCAGTTTATCTTGGATCATTGACATTTTTCTGAATATAAACAGGTGTCTGTGCTCATCTTTCCACCTGTCAAGTCAGCATTGTAGTACATGCACTGCCTACCTCATGGGGTTTGGAGATTTGTTAATTAAATGTTCTCATAACATTCTTCAAATTAAAACATGTACTAACATGAGATTATATATCACACACTTCCTACCAGCTCTGGGACCTAGAGCTGGATGTAGCAGTTGAAAAATCAAACTTTCGTTGGTATGCATGGCTGTGTGGCCAAACTCTTGTGATGTAAAAACATCTGAAAAGGGCCATGCTGTGTCATGTCAAGATTTGGTCTTTCTTGTTTGACAAGAGCCATCAATGGGGACCAGGGAAAAGCATAAGAAGTGCTTCCAAGTGTAAAGGAAGACTCTCTACCAGGTCTGTCAGTCCCCTGGCTGTCTGCTGTGTAAGGTTGCCTGTGGGTGCACCTGTACTGCTGTGGCTGGTATCTCTTCATTCAGGTTCCTGCTACTTGGTCTCTTGGTAGTTGTAGACCTCCTACTTGTTCTTTTGTTATGAGGGATAGTGAGCAATCACTGTTTGCTTGGTCCAGTGTAATTCGTGTTTGGATGAAGTGAAGCAGAGAAGATAAATTTCTCTATAATCCCTGGAGCCACAGAGCTTGTTCAGTGTGTCTTCATACACAAACTCTTCTATACTTCTGGTGTCCCACTGCCTGCCTCTTTATCTTTTCTTGTTACAGTACAAGTTTTCTGAAAGATGATGATCAAACTGAAACCCAAAAACTTGAGAAAGTACAATATCACAGTGTAATTGTATTTTCTGTTTCATTCACTATCCCCTTCCTCAAAATTACTGTGTTTTTTTTTTTTCCTTTTTGAATGGAATGGATTGGTTTCCTTTAAACATGAGAGCATTTGAGACAGTGTTTGCAGGGAATTGTTGTGGCTTGCAGTATTATTAGGATTGTAAAACTCAAACACATGGAAGGTAAGCATGCCAAAATTAAGATTTGCTGTGCTGTTTTTTCAGAACTGTTACTGTGTATTCAGATGCTTCTTTTGATTAAATTACAAGAATTTCTTTTAATAGAGGACATCTGCCTCATTCAATTCACACAGTGGATGCAGCTCATTAAAGAAGAGCTATTTATTTTTTTTTTTTTTTCCTCTTCATTACTCTGTCTCTTATATACTGGATGACATTCAAATCCTGTTGTAAAGATGCCATTACTAATTCCCTTCTAAGCTCTACAGTGGCGCCCATTACTACAGTTTCTGAATGCTTCATGGGTATTAATTAAACTTACATTTCAAATTTCTTGTATGAGAAGGAGATGTCTTTGGCCCTCTTCAGATTAAGAACAAAGGTAGAGAGATAAATTATGTTCTAATCATTTGGTCTGCTTATTTTGGCCACCTCATATTTGGAAGTGTGCCCAGCATTGTTAATATTTTATATATTCAAATTATAGCCTCAGTTGACTTCAGCTGCTTTGAAGATTTCAGCTCAGAGATACAGTGGGCCTTGGAATCAAATAAGGCCTTTAAAAAATTGAAATTAGCAACAACAAATGAAAAATTGTCATTAACAAATACAGTAGTGGTCACATTGGAGTGCTCCAGCAAGTGCAAAGTAAGCATTCAGTTTACCAAGTCAGCACTGACTGTGAGGCCATCTTTGCTCTTCTGCCAGCCTGACCTTCCTTTGCTTCTGAGGTCTGCAGCTCTTGCCAGAGATGTTGTAGCACAGTATAGGACCTGTGCCTGTACAGTTTTACAGGAAAAGGCACCTCTGTAAGATCTTGTAATTAGACTGCCTTAGGCTGTAGGCACAGTAACCTAGACTGACATTTTTCTTGTGAGGTGTGTACTACATACCTATGCATACTGAATACGTGGGGAAAATTACAGCTATTGACATGGAAATTAATTTATTAAGAGCAAGATGGATGCTTTCAATGTCTGTGTTGTCATATTAAACAAAATAAATGTATGCCCATTCCACTTACTGCCTTCACAAAAGATGATGTTCTTCCCATACTGGGCAAGACTCAACCAGTTCTTTCAGGATGAACTAGATCTGTTAGAACTAAATCATGCATGGGATAATCCCAGTCCAATTGACTGCAATGTAATTGTATCTGTTTAATGTAATGGACGCTTGGCCTATTTTTAAATTCAATTGTGGGACTCATGCACTTAACCGTTTTGGCATTTCTTCTTAAAACTCTCTTTTGAAATAGATAAGAGCTTGCTTTAGTATGGTTTTTAATTATAAATAAAAGACAGGCTCAGATTATCTTAGCTATAGGGGCATACTGTTAGCATAACACAATACACCTTTTGTCTTGAGAAGTGCCTTTCATCAAAAGATTTCAAAGCAGCTCAAAAAGTCAATTTGAACTAATTTGGTCTAAAGTTCTTTTCTCTTATATGTTTCACACAAAATGAAACGTCTTAATGGTATTAGTGTGTTTTAGTGCAATTGTGAACAGTACTAACAAAAATATACTTCTGCTTTAAATAATAGAATGTCTTACCTGACTGGTTGTTCATTTCTATTGTTCAGACCACATTTATAATACAATTTTGTTTGCCCTTAAGGTCTTTCATCTTCGTAAATGAATTAGAACTCTATGACATAGTTCTGAAATCTTGATGTTCCTTCTGAACAGTGCTGTCACTTTTGGTAAGGCATAGGAAGTAAAGAAAAGGCATAGCTGGATCTGAAATTAAAATGTAAGCATTTTTCAACAGGAAATAATTTTAAAGAAATTATTCGAGAAGTAATTGGTTTCTTTGCCATCAATTTTAATTAAGTATTGGGAAAAAAGGTCATACTTTTAAACTGTGTATTGCTCTGCATGCGTAACTGAGTTTAAATGTGTGTGTCTTTATAGGTGAGCAAATGCATTTTTGTGTGGCCAAACTATTTTTTTTTCTTTTTATAGGAGTGCTTCTGTGAAAATAAACTGCTTAGCTTATGGGTCCCCAAGTTTTCAAGTCTTCAACCATGTTCCTTGCAATCAAATATTTCAGAATGGTCGCTTGATAAATGTTGGATAAGTTAAAATACATTTGGTAGACTAGAAAGGCATTTCTGGATTTGGTGTAATACTTACCATGGTCAGGCTTTAAATAATTCCTTTTTTGTTTCAGAAAAAGAGTTACTATTAATTATATGCACTTAATGAAATTCCAGGTGATCGAGATGTTTGATCCAGTCCTATTACTCTTTCCATTTTAAGGTTTACTGCTTTTTTGCAAAGTACTTAGGAGCCCAACATACATTTGATATAAATGTAAATATAAATATATATACATACACTGTTTCAAGATATACACATAGATAAGGAACATTAATCAGTTTAATGGTGTTTGTTTTTTCCAAAGATTTTTTAACTTCTCAAGTTTTTACAGTGTTGTGGTGAGAGCTAATTTAAAATCTGCCTCTCCTTTAGAGTTACAGATTAAATGGCTAGGCTAAGATCTTCTAAATCCCCAGACCCAAGTTGGGTGCTGAGGCAATTTATCTATATGTTTCACTGAAGTCATTATCTATTTTTCAAATATTAAATTATTTAACTTGTGCAAATTATAGTGTTTTTCCTAGATAAAATGAATAAAGGCTTTTGTTCACAGTAGGAGTTTGATGTTTGTGAATGACATAACTCAAACTTCACTTAAATCACTGCAAAAGTTTTGATTAGCTTCAGTCACAACTGAGTAGAACAAAGAACCAGCTAACAGCAGTGAGTTCTGCTGGGGTTTGGGAAACAAAATGCATAGAGCTAGCTAGCTAGCTTTTTATCTAAAAAAGCCTTTGACTACAAAACAGGATATGACTTGGGCAGTATAAGCCTGCTGCTTGCAGCTGTTCTGCCCAGCTGCATGTGTTGCAGTTCTAGACTATTTATTTGCTGTATGGTTATCCTGACTGGTGAAGGTTGCATGTGACTCAGGTCTGTGTTTTCAAACAGAGTTGTCTATCTGTTGAGATAGTTTTATGTTAGAATATTAAGTTTTTAGGGAGAATTTTAAAGTGGTGTGTATAGATTGCATTGCATTTTTTTAATCCTTGTGTTGTAATGTGGACAAGTTGGGTGGCATAGAGATAAGCTTGATACTCTTGGAAGAGTTTGCATAGGCATCTCACAACAGTTAATTTAAATTCCAGGCAAGAGTTTGCTGAAAATTAGAAGTATTTTCTTCTATTTGGTATTTTGATGAGGAATGTCATGTTTCATTATTCCTTACAATCAATCTGTAACAACAGACTTCAGAAACCAGAATGTTTTCCTAGCATGTGCCAGTATTTTCTTCCCACATCTGCCTTTCTTTCTTTCCTCCCATGCATCCAGGTTTTTACAGTTGATTTTTCATGGTTTCCAGTAGATTAATAAGGGGGAAATGACTGATCCTTCAACTGATAGGATTTCTGCCGTCTCCATGATGCTGTTGCTTGCAGCTGTGGCAGTTTGCAGGGAGTTGTTGAGCATGCCTTGCAGTGTGATCCTGCTGATGTGAGGCTTCCCTTGCTCTGAACAGGCTGTCCCCTGGCTCCGATGTCTACGTCACCGTTTCCTCCATCGCCTTAGCAAGATCACAGCAGTGCCGAAACTCTCCAAGCAACTTATCCTCCTCGAGTGACACTGGCTCTACTGGAGGCACGTACAGACAAAAATCTATGCCAGAAGGGTAGGCACCAGACTTCTTACATATTATGTTTTGGCAGAGTTTTGTTCTCTGTTCCATTTGTTGTAATGTGTACTCAAGGAGTGCTTACACAGGCTCCTTGTCAGCTGTTGTTTAGATGCATTAAACCATGGCTGTTAAACATCACTGTCATGCTTCTTGAAAAAGCCAATTTTAAAAATCCCTTCCTTCTACCTTTACCTTGCAGCCTAACCACTCTCTCTGATCCTAGTCTACAGCTGCTCAGGTTACTACACAGAGGGACTTTTATATCTTTATAAACCTTCATTAAATGTGCTGGTTTCATGTGGCAAATTGCTTCCTTTCACAGGTTTAGATTCCAAAATAAAAGAAGTAATAGGTTTGGGACTTTGCAGTCAGTTAATAGTTGAAGCAAAGTAGTATTGAGTGCAGCTAAGACATAGATGTGTAGGCACAAAAGTGCTAATTAAACCACAGCTAGTTTCTTTTTCACATATTCACAGTCATTCTGTCTTCAGGCTTCCAACTTTCCAGAAATCTTGAAACTCTCTGAAGTGTCAGTGTAAGGGGAAACTTGCAGAGGAAGAAATCAAATCTGTATCATTTTCAGAGAGCACCAAAAGGAGCAATAAATCAAAGGTCTCCGAGTAGAGAAAAAAATAATTGGCAGCAGAAGAGCTGTCCACTAACTCCAAATTACTTCCTACAGAGAAGATAAAGGGGCAAAACTGCTGATAGTTCACACTGCAAAGCTTCCCTCTGAAGTATTCTTGAGTACTTTGCAGGTTATTGTGTGTAATTCATTTTGGTTTGGGTCTTTTATAAAGTAGTTTTAAAAAACATATTAGTAGGATTAAATGCCATTGGCAGGAACTGCTTAGCACAAGGCACTGTCTTTTGCCTCGGGGTGCTGTGTGTCAGTCCGGAGAGCACTGTTCTAAGCATGTGTTTAAAAACGTACTGCTTCTTGCTCACCAGCACTGAAGATTTGTCCTCCCTGTCCTTCCTACAGCTCAGTTTGAGGCTTTATGAAGAGTCAATCACTTCTCTGCTGCTCACCTTCACAAAAGCTTTGATTCATGACACTATCAGGCCTGCTCTGGTCATTGTTTAAGTTTGTACTTAAGTCCTACTGACATTAGGAGATTTGCTCTTAAACCTGTTAAACTTTGCTCTAAGGAAACACTAGATGTAGCTATATCCAGGGCTCTGCAGCTGGAAAAAGGCACTTAACCTCTTTATCCTCTGTAGACTTTCTGGCTCATTCACATGACACCAGCAGCATTTGTGTTACCTTGAATTCTGATGAGCAGCTTGTGCTCCCGATATCGTTTGCTCTTTTCCAGCTACGTCATTTGCACTACAAAAAAGGTATTGCTGCCATATGTCCTTAGACCATCACAACCATAACTGCTTGAGTAAGAAAGGATTTTCAGACACACTTGAAGGTTTGTTTTGAATTGTCCTTAGAGCACACCAGAACCCATCCCAACCCTTTTCCATCTTTTAAGTTAATTATACACATATGTTCACTACAGCATTCTTCAAGCATTTTGCAATTTCAGCAAAGAGTTGTGTCCTAGAAACCTTGACTATACTGTCATTTTGGGGTTGAAGTTTTAATTCAGTGCAAGGAAACACAGTTTAAATGGAATAATGAAAGAAACAAATAATACTTGAAATTTGCATGTTCTTTATTGGATGCTTTTTAAAAATATCCCAATTGCATAATTCCAGTTATTTTACTATTCTGTTCTATTCCTATAAGAAAAGCAGTTTGCCTCTCATGCTGTCCTTGTACACATGGATCGTACTTACTCAGGACTTCCCAAACATTTACCAGGGTAAATGGAAAGTGTGAAAAATGTGATTGTGAAGGAATATTTTCGTAGCCTCAAGAAGCAATTTAATGTCTGTCCCTTCACTAAAAACCACTGCAGTACCATGTGCATTTTTTGTTGAGATTGGTCTGAAAGGGCAGTGCTGCAGCAATGTTTGGTGTCCCAGGGAGGGCTGGTCAGCATTACCCTGGATCTGGTGGTAAAATAGGGGAGAGAGATAGTAACATTCAGTTGCTAAGATGTTAGAGAGAATGATGGGCTAGAGTAAGGGCCAAGGAAGAGCCATGTCCTGAAGGTAAACTGCCAGAGGTGAAGTTCCAGTGTGCTCTAGGTATGCCACTCTGAGATTTTCCCAGTGCAGAAAATCTCAACCTCAGCATTTGTGTATACATTTATTTATTGTCACACAGTGTGACAGAATTGGAAGATCTGTGATATTTAACTGGCCAGGAGAATGGGTGAGTCCAGCCTCTGTCAGACATTGGTACAAGCAGTAATTGCTGCCTCTAGATAATTGATCTGTTTCCGAAACTGGGTTTAGGCAAAAACTTCACTGCCTTCTAGAACATCCAGATTGATGTTGATGTGTGTATGTGTGTTCTGTATACTTCTGTTGTGTTTGTGTGTTCACAATTGCATCTACAATAAATGGCTGTAGAATGTAAAATTTAATCATACATAGATTGACAGCTTATATACATATAAACATTGTGGAGCTTAGGTAAGAGGACATCACAAGAGAAAGCAAAATATTGATGTAGTGCAACTTCATTGCACCAAGATTTGTTTGGGGTTTGGCTTTTTCTTTTAGATGCTAGCTTCTAGTAATTTTATCCTGAAAATATATTCCCATGAGAGTTTGTTTACAAATTTTAAAAGTTAGACCGCAGATTAGTGTTTAAGAAATCAATCACCATTGAAATGCTTTGTTTAGACTTTTTATACATATCTTGAATTGGCAGTGAATTCATCATGTTTAATTTAGGTATTTGATAAGTGAAATCCTACTTAGTCTGTGTGACTAGAAAAGGAAAAAAATGTTACTTTTTGCATAATTTCAATGTAAATTGTTTATACTCAGAAAGCAGATATATACAGGTTTTCCTCACTTTTTAAAATTCATCAGAATGTATGCTGGCTCTGTCAGGGAGCAGTGAACAAAAGGGATGTATGATCATGTTTGGGTGAATTTTTAGATGGCTGAGATTTCAATATGTGCTGCACATTACAGGCGTGTTCCAGCTGCTTGTCTTTGAGGATGGGAGTGGGATTTTGTTGTTCTGAGTCATATAATGTTGCTGTGCTGGGTTCATTTGAGTTAGCAAGTGTGTGCACTTCAAGTGGGATAACCACACGGAGCTTGTTCTGACAGCTGGGAAGGTGTCTTACACTGGAGGTTGTGTGGGTCAGTCTGTAGCTCATAGAGTGAGTAGATTGCACAGTTGGGGTATTTAATTTTCTCTGATTTTATTTGACATTACAGCTAGAGAAACTCATTGATATAGAGATGGTATATCAGCTTGTAATTGTGTGTTATTCTGTGCATGTAGAGTTGGAGGATTTTCTTTTTCCTTCAGGATATGTCTGATTAAAAAAAAATCTCAGAAATGCATTATTCTTGATGAATTCTTAATGATTGATCTTCTATTTCTGAACCCAGCTATAATTCTTACAGACTTGTAAGTAATTTATATATAATACAGAACTGTAGATTTAAAGTATTGCAGGCTTTTAAGCATATGAGGCATGTAGGCTTCAGTGTGGCACAGGGGCACTGTGTATCTCTTTTGTCATTAGCTTGTTCTCCTTGACTTTACTCTGTCTTTATTGATCTTTCTGAAATCCATCTGCCTAATCTGGCAGGATTTACAAAGTCCATTGAACAGAGTTTTCATTTTGCTCTGTATGCTTTCTTTTACAGCAATAGGTGTATGTCTCACTATTTTCTTACAGCTGTATTTAGTTTGCGCTAATCCACTCAGATTATTTTATGATCAAATAACTTAAGAATTTCCAGAATTTATAACCCCCAGGATTTGGGAATCCATACTCAATAGTCGACTTTATAGAGGCTTATTTAAAATATTTGGCAGTGTTAATATTGACCCAAACAAATCCATGTTGTTGGCATATATTTTTGCATCACCCAGAGGTATGACCTTACTATTCTCTTGGTTGGGAAGTGGCTGAGACCCATGGGATTGTCCCAACAAACCTTCTGATGCTTTCTTTGACTAGTTTGAGGTAGTGCTTTGAGGTAGTTGAAAGGATCTGATCTTTTCCCAATAAACACACCTTATTTCCCTATGTGGTTTTTATCCAAACTTTTACATTTTACTCACTGTGGTTGAGTTTTCTACAACCATGTAACAGTCTGGTCACTTTTTCATGTAAACATCTGTGTAAATAAAAACTCATAATTTTCTTTCTTGATGTTTTAATCTGGTTTTTTTTTTCAATTGTAGCATTGTAACCAGTTGTTCTGGATCAAGGATGCTCAATAAATTAATTGAACATATTGTAATTGTATATTGTAATCTTATTCATTAAACTGATAAATGGGTCTGGAGAGCTACCACAAAAATGAAATGATAAAGCATTATAAATCCTTCAGGATTTTGTGCTGTGCATTGGTTTGCCCTGTTGTTTGACACCGGCTTCTTGAAAGTGCTTTTCTTTTTTTTTTCACTTGTGTGAGATTTATGTATATTTGAAGTGATTATCTGGTTTGTGTTTTGGGGAGAGCAGGTTTGGAATCAGCCGTAGATCCCCGGCCTCCATTGACAGGCAGAACACGCAGTCGGACACGGGCGGCAGCGGCAAATCCACGCCCAGCTGGCAGAGGAGCGAGGACAGCATCGCTGACCAGATGGGTATGTAGGGAGCTCTGCACGGGCCACAGGGTGACTTTGGCAGTGCCTGTCCTGGCAGGCACAGAGCCTCTTAGGAGCGGTGTTTTCAGCAGCTGGGAAAGTTAACCTTGTTCATCGGGATGAATAATTAGGTCTGGAGTATGCACTGAAGCTTCTGCAGTTTGCTTCCTTGAGACCTATGAGTATCACCTGAGGAAGAACTGATTTCATTTCCTTATTTGATTGTGGGATTAAATCTGCCTTAATGCTCTTAGCCTGAAATGCTCCGTCCTTTTAGAAGCAGTGGGCCAGACACACTTATTAATTTGTCTTGCTCTTGAAGACTTGTTTGACCTTACCTGCTCTCCTGAGTGGCTTGGCTTAGTTTAATTTTTGCTTAGTTTGTCTAAAGTGCTTGTGATGCTTCCTTTTCAAATGGTGCTATATAAATGCAAATTCATTGTTTGATCATTGAAGCTATAAAAATACCATGTATGAAATGGAAAAAATGCAATTAAAGTTTAAATAGTGAAGTAAATCTATCGGTAGGTAATCACCTTCCACAAATGTATACATTTTCATTGCACGTGGCAATTAAACTGTCAGCTGAGGGAACATATTAACTACATAAAACAGCTAGGAACTGAGAATTTATATTGTTAGGCCTTCATCTGAAGTTCTTGCACATAGATCTTTTGCTACAGCTATGGCTTGACTTGAAAGGATTACAAATAAGACTGACACCCGTGAAAATGTCCTATCTACAAACAGCATTTTTCCAACATGACAACCCTGGCCAAGGTTGCTAGATTGAGTTTCTCTAATTTTTATTACCCTAGATTAAACACTTGCATACTTTTTTATTGCATCACTGTACAAGTGGACTAGTGTTCAAGAGAGAATACAGTTCAGTGAGATGAGGAATTTAGGGCATATGCTGCCAGCCTCTGGTTCTGAAGATGTTCTTGATTCACACACCTTCACAACCTCAGTAAGCTATGCCTTGTTATCAAAGCCATCTGTCAGTCCC
Organism: Illadopsis cleaveri; assembly: GCA_013399915.1. Lineage (NCBI taxonomy): Eukaryota > Metazoa > Chordata > Aves > Passeriformes > Timaliidae > Illadopsis > Illadopsis cleaveri. The sequence goes on from VXBB01023979.1 coordinate 515,043, forward strand.
TCCCTCACAACTCCCCCCATACTTCTCAATAAAAACTGTGATTATACTGATCTGCAGTTCTCATTTTGACAGAACAATTTTAATTGCATATGTTTTGAAACTGTGTGATGGTAATGACACATGTAAAAATGATCTTTTGCTCAGCATTATTTCTGCAGAACAACAGTTGGGTGTTGATGCTGGCACTGAGTGGACCTGCCAACAAATTCTGTTCTACGGTGTCAGATGTCAACATATTAGCAAAATAAGTAAGACCAGAAAGAACAGGAAAAATTGCATGGTAGGAGAGATGGCTCCAGCATTTGGCAAAGGATGAGAAATGCACAGTGACATAAAATGCATGTATTTTATCTCTTGTGTATTGTCCTGCATTCATAGAGTTGGAAGCTGCATCTCTGATTGGAGACTTTATTGTCAATCTGGTGAATCTAGATGTAAGTTTGATTTTATGACAAATAAGTACATTTCCACTTGGCATAATCTGTCTCAGGGTAAATAAGGATTTACGTGTAGTGAATCCACACACTGACACCTTTCTGGCCCATCCTTTGCTACAGAACACCATTTTTCTGTGTTCACCAACACTGCTTGCTACCGCTTGCCAGGGGAAATCAAGTTTGATGATGATATTACTGGTATTATCATTACTATTCTTTAAAAACCTCACAGCTTTTATTTGTTTTATAAAAAGCTCATAATGCTGCAGATCAAGATGAACAAACTAGCTGTGCTGGATAAAACACTGGTATTTACAATGGATATTGTTAAGTACTTGATGTTTGTAAGCACATACGCTACTTAAAAGGAGCATTTTTAGAAGTGCAGAATATATGTAGAAGTATATTTAAAAACTCATAAGTGAGAGAGATTCTTTTAAAATACTGATCTTGGGCTCTGAGAAGGCAATTGCCTACCTAACAGGCTGTGTCTGAATACCCTCTAGACCTCCACAGTTACCTCCTGGGAAAATAAGTTTTATTGGCAAAGTGCACTCCTCTGAGTGTCCATCTAAAATGAGTGATTTGATTTCCATTGACTTTAGTCAGGTTTAGTTTAATAAGTATTGCTTTTGTACATCTATGCAGTTTCTACATTCACAACCAGAAATGTTTAAGATAGTACTATGTCAAGAGATTTTTATTTGCACTCTCTTCAATTAGAAAATGTTTGTTTAACTCAACTTTGGTAAGAAATACATGTAGTACTTCTGCTGGGGAAAATGGGTTCATTTAGGTGATCACTGCAGACTTTTGCTATTGTCCTGCCTTGCAGAGAATGCCATTTAAGGAAATGTGTGTGTTCAGTATTTTAAATCTCTTGTCAGCAGCTATCATGTATTTAGAGATCTAATGCCAATACCCTGTGAAAGTGAATAGTCTGCTGTTTTAATGCCCTGATACAGTGCTGTTGGACAGTGGGTACATGAACCCTTCAGGTTGTTCTAACAAAAGTCAGAATGGTGGCAGTTGGTTTTCCATGAAGCCTTAATGATTTACAACAGGCAGGAATGGGCCCCCACTTCCTCCCCTGTGTTCTGCCACAATATGTACCCGTTTTTTGGCTAAGGTAGTGTTGGAAAAATTGCAGTGTAAAATGAGGTTACCGGTTTTCTTAGCTTGTAGCACTGCCCTCTCAGTCCATGGTTGTGTGCTGTGTTGCAGAGCCAACGTGCCATCTCCCAGCAGTCTCAAAAGTATTGCCATCCTTCCGAGAGAGCCCCAGTGGAAGACTGATGAGACAGGATCCTGTGGTACACTTGTCTCCAAATAAGCAGGGTCATGTAAGTTACCCTAAAAAAGGAATTATTTAATGTTTCGCTTTTGCTTCACAAGCTCTTGATACCAAAAGTGTTGTTCAAAGTTTATATTTAGAGTGTCAGTTTAAAAAAAAAGAAAGAAAAAAATCCTGTTCCCTTCTAGAACATAGAGAATATAGTAGAGCAGGCCTGTTGATGCCTAAATCCTACAGCAGTGTATTGAAATACTAACTAGTTAAGATTTGCTGCCAGTTGAACAGCAACCTCTTGTCTGTTATCTTGTGAGAAGTAAAGGATTTGTAGAAATTTGCAAAGCTATTTCTAGACCTCACATGTAAGACTTACAGTTTTAACTACTGTATCTTCTAATGCAATGCCCAGAGAGCTGCTGCTTTGAGACAGAATAGTGGTTTTGATTTTGTATTTTCTCCTTTTCCATTATGTACCGTGAACACTGTTGGAAGTCTGTCTGAAAGGGCTCCTGGAATCCTGCTGGAAAAAGAATTACTTGTTTTATTTGTTTTGAAGTTCTAAATGGCAAATTCTGTTTTTCTGTCTCTGCAGACTTAACTATTCATGCCTTTGTGGAGACTGTCACTTCCCAATTTATATACAGAGAGATGGATAAATACAGTAAAGTTCATAAATTTAAAATGTCTTGAAAATTACTGAAGTCCATGTAATAAAAGAAGCGCACTTTAGGCTTTAAATTACTCAATAAGCTGTATCACTTTTTTTTTATTTGTACAGCAAGCTAAAATACAGTTGTGTTGCATGATGTTACTGAAAGTATTACTTGCATTTATTTAGATGTGAGAAAGCCTTTAATTGGTTCCAAGTCTTTAATTTGCTCCTGCTTGCCAGCATTATTCTTTCAATGCAATTGTCAGTGTTACTTTTAGATTATTAATTCATAACAACACATATTTATTACTTAAAAAAGAAAACACCAAAGAAACCCAAACATTAACACACCTGTCTTCATAGAAGCACAGACTAGTTTTTAAATTTAGATTGACTTGTTTTTCATGAGATGTATTTGACTGCATAGTGATGGAATACATAACTCATTAGCTTGAGTGCCAAGTGCAACACTGGAATTACTAATGCTTGCATTATTCTGGTTTAGTCATTGTTAAAGTAAATCTTTATTATGTGGACAGATGGATGGGCAAGTGATGAAGTTCTTAATGAAAAGTAACTTTAATTGGAGATAACTAGGAGTCCAGATCAGCTTCATGTTCCCCCATTTTCCTGTCAATTCTTTCTTTAATATATTAAAAGATATGGATGCTGATGATTCCTTGTTCTCAGTATACATCTGTTCCCTATTTCCTTCTGAAAACAGAAGGAGTATCTATTTTTTTATATTTGTCTGGGATCTCTGTCTATGTCTGTTCAGTAAAACAGAAGTAGACAAATAGAAAACTTTTAAGTCTCCTTTCCATCAATTCCCTTTTCTCAGGCCATGTGGTCATCCAGCAAGTATGTTGCCTACTGCTTCAGTTCTGATTCTGTAGATGATCAGAACTTAGATAAGTTCAGTAGAAATCAAATGGATATAAACACTCTAAAGGTAGATGAGCTACTAAGCAGTAAGTGTATGACAATAAATTCTTCTTGAAATGGGATATTCCACCCACACTATGAAATTAAGGACATTCAGTTTCTTTGTAATAGTGGGCTGTAACCAAGGACAGGACATACAAACCAGCCAGGCACTGGCATACCCTGATGGGATAATTTAAAAGCATTACATTAAAGCTTTTTTTTCCATGCAGTTCTGCTTTTTGGAAAGCAGTTTCACATTAGTTAAATGATGTTTCACTGGTCATTTGCAAAGGACACTCCTGCTGAGGTGGAAAGACTTGCTACTGCCAAGAGGAGGAAGAGAAGTGTCTGTGCTCTTCTTTGACTTTTTGATAGGCAGTTGGATGACTAAAATAGCGTGCACTTTGTGTGGATTGGTTATGTTTCATGTTCTGAAACATTGCAGTCTTAAAATATTTTTAATTATTGTAGTTAAAAACCAAGTCAAAGTCTACATAGCTCACCCAATTTCATTGGACTGGGCTGAGCAGAACTGTGCTTGAAAGGAACCACTGCAAGGTATTTTGGGACAAAATACCAACAACTCAGGCTTTTCCTGCCTTCCAAATCCAATAAGAAAAGGTTTTTTTACGTGCACTCAGCACAGAGGATGTGCATTGTGTTGGAATCAAATTTTTAGAGTTTATTAGTCTCCTCAATATATCTATCCAATACCTCCAGGTAGGAGAGCTCCTACTATACAGTACTGGCTTTTGTAACCCTTTATTGCCTCCTCTCCATTGTCATAATTTTGTTGTTTCTTCTGTAGTCTGACAGCCACTACTCCAGCCATTCCAGCAGCAATACACTCTCCAGCAATGCCTCCAGTGCTCACAGTGATGAGAAGTGGTATGACAGTGGCGAGCGCACGGAATCGGAGCTGAACAGCTACAACTACCTTCAAGGGACGTCAGCTGACAGCGGCATAGACACCACTTCCTACGGGCCCAGCCACGGCAGCACCGCCTCCCTGGGGGCTGCCACGTCGCCCCGCACTGGGCTCACCAAGGAGAAGGTGGCCCCGCTGTGGCACAGCTCCAGCGAGGTGGTCTCCATTGCAGACAGGACATTGGAAAAGGACAGCCACATGGACCGGAAAGCTGAATCATCGCTCAGTCTGGATATTCACAGCAAGAGTCAGCCAGCCTCCAACCCTCTCACAAGGGAGAACAGTGCTTACAGTTTAAGTGATGCTGTCTCACATACAAGGTAATTTTCACCTCTTGGATGATAGCCCCCTACCATGCTTTTTCCCATTCTCACTCTCTAACCTACCAAAAGTAAGAAGTGGATGTTGAAGAGAGGGGGTTCTACTTAGGTTTATCAGTGTTATGAAATATTTCACTCTGCAGAATGCTTGGAAATTAAGACCACCTTTAGTCTTTGCATCTGCCTACTGCTTATAGTACTCAAAAGTCTTTAAGAGCATATTCTGTACTAAACTGCTGCTACTAACCTATCCATAAAACAGACATGTCTGATGTGTTCATGGGGAATATCTTGCAACAACTGCAGTTCATTTGTGGATCAGAAAGGAGATCAGTCCATGTTATTAATGAACAGTTTAATATTGGGTTTATTCTTAGTCTTGCAAGTACTCATTTCAGATGTTTTGCATTTTTTCCCCCAGTCTTTGTGTTTGGAAATCTGCTCGCAGTTGGTATGATCAATAATGAGAGCAAGTTGCTTGGGAGTGCTAGCATGTAGATCTTCATCTCATTCTGCTACAAACTTGTGGGTATGACAGGTTACAGTCACCTTTCCTCTCTCCCTCAGTTTTGCCACTTGTAAAATCAGCAATATCAAGTATGTGTGTAATGTGCTTAAACACCTCAGATGGCAGATACCCACCTTACAAGTTAATCAGTGCTGCTAGAAGCAGAAAATATTTTAGACCATTTTCCTAACCCACTTTCCAATAAGTACTCAGTGTGCGTTTAAAAAATACTCTTACTCTGTCATACTAGCAACAAGAAAAAAACCTAGGTCTTTCAGGGAGGATGTGGGATCATCATAATTTGTTGGTCTTGTGGAGCCTGACTGTTGCATTTTTATTTTTAAGGCACCTCTATTTTGTGTGTGTAGCTAAAATACCTGCAGATTGGAAGTCCAAAGCAATTTCTGGTAATTGTCTTGAACAAAGCTACTATGCAAGACTAGATGTTTATGAGAACAGTCCACTCACTCCTCATACAGTAGCTGCAAATAAGGGGTTGTCATAGAGACTGTATGGTTTCCATGTGCTTTGTCATGGTAATTCTGACTAAGTAATCCATTAATGGTGGTCCCACTCTGGTTTACTGCCTCTCTTCATTGGCCAATTTTGGCACCAAAGCTCACCCTCAATTGATAGAAATCCCACCCAGGTGTTTGAGACTGGTGTGTTTCCAGTAGCTGCGTATGCATGAAGGACTTGAGCAAGTCTGGAGAAAACACTCTGCAGAGGGGCTTACTTAGATTTCTGGCATGTTAGTGTGTTCCCCTTTCTTGAAGGTAAAAAGTCTATATGATGGTTGTCTACAGTGTTACACCTTTTATTTTAAGATTACCCTGTTTATTTGCGTTTTTTAGCATTCACTAGAATTTACCACATGTCCTGCAGTACTTGTCTGAATGTAACTGGCAGTGACATCAAATGTTGAGATTCTTATACAAAATGCTGATTGCAATAAAGTTAGTAGCATTGTCATTTGGAAGGATTTTTTCTGAAGCCACTTAAAAAATCCTGGAAAATTTATGTAAGTCTTGGAAGCTTTATTGTAAAGCCTAATGCAATGGCATCTTTATACTTCTGGGGTTTTGTTTTCATCTTCAAGCACCAAATAGGGTGAGTTCCCTAGAAAAGCTGAGAAAATTTTATAGAAAGAAACACATTGCAGGGCAAGCACACCATGACAGCTCTCCTCTTCCATAAATATACTTTGCAACTGGACTGCAAACTGGTATCTAGGTTGTTGTCTCATTATTTATTATATTATAACACTGTGTTTCCAAACACGGTGTTTTTTCTAATTGCTGTGGATTAATTGACATAATGTTTTTCTGATGGTATTGAAATTGTTCTCTCCTTGTAATTTTGGAGCTGTCACTGAAATTTCCAGATAAATGTTTCCTGGGCTTTAGTCTTGAGAAAACAGTTGAGGTTTCTTTTGACCAAGTTTCATTTAAAACTGAGATGTTAATAATACAACTCCTTGCAAAAAGGAGCAGTAGCAGTTTGTAGAACACATGGGACACGATAATTGAGAAGTGCAGCGATACTTGAACATGCATCGTTTGTTGTGGTGGATTAAAAACAGACTGACTCATGTTCCTTCTTTATTATTTTTTTATTTTTGAAGACTGGAGCATGTGTTTGATGCCTCACAGTAAAACAAAGGCACAGTCTAGGATAAAAAGCTTTGATTTTGTTTCTTATGGCATCCTCAGTTGGTGGTTGCACATTGAACAGCAGTGAAACCCTAGGTCATCCAGCTGTTTGCTCCCAATTCTCTCATTGCCTCCTCTGTGGAGGCACAACAGCTTGGAGCTGGAGGCTGGTTAAAGTGGCACTTCCAGAAGACAAGCACAGATTATTGGAGCTTATTATGAAGATGCCTGCTTCAAGGAGGTGAAGGAGGGGAGACGAAAGAAAGATTCTGAACAGGCTACTTTTCATGAGAAATGAACAGCTTAATTGGTGTGTTTCTCTATCAGTTTCTAAATTGCTATCCTTTGTTGCTTCTCACTTTTTTATCTTTTGCCTGTGGATGCCATAATGTCTGTAATGTCTTTAAAATCAGGTTTCTGAGCAAGAAGAAAAGGAATATGGCCCTAAAAAGATCTTTGTGACAAAAGAAAAGAAAATAACTACAAATTAGAGTGTTTGTGTCTGTAGAAGACAAGAGTGATAATTACTGCTCAGATCATTTAATGGTGCATAAAAGAACTTGTACCTGAGAACTGGTGGCAAAATGTAAATTATAGTGATTAACTTTTACAGCAGAGCTTCTGGCTGGGTTTTATTTTTCTTTTCAACTCCCATTCCCAAAGTCCTTCCTGATGATTGTGCAAATTTTTCATAGCATCCCAGGAGAACTGCATTATGTAGGCCAGTAATTATACAGAATCATTACAGCTGAATGTCATTAAATGAAGCAGTATGTGCTGATGGCATGAATTCCTTACAAAAAAAAATTAAATCAAACTTTCATTTCTACCTAAGCTATACAGTTTCTTATGGTCTTCTTACCAAAATTAAAAGGATAATCTTGACTATTTGTAATCAAGTACATTTTTCATTACTTCGGCTAATTTTAAAATACTTAAAATATTACTTATTGTAGAGTGCTTTTATGAATGGCTCATTTGCAGTTCTTGCAGACAGTCATGCAGTATTTGAATGTTTTCATAATTCAATCCTAGGTGTCTCAATAATTGAGATGGGAGATAGGGGACCAATAGTTGCCATCTCTGTGTCCTGAGAAAGAGGACTGAATCTCTTCCAGATAAAATGAAGCTGGTCTAGGTATCTGTTGCAGTATGATGAATTCTCTGCATGCTTCCTGCTGTCAAATATTCCAATAACTTCCCATTACTACCATAGTGCTCCAGCTCTGATTTAGGTTTTTTTAGAGTTTATCCAAAGCCTTTTGCTCTCCAAATATGCTTACAGGTATGCTAACAAGTACCTTAACAGGTGTGTCTCTTTGCCTGTCAGTATCCTGTTGGCCTGCCTGTGTTTACTGGTTGGGTGAAAAGCTTCAGTCATGTTCACAGTTCTGTGTATAGTCCTGAAGCGGAATATCCTCCAAAAATACTATATTGTAAAAACCACAGCTCAAAATATGCAATGCACCTTAAAGAAAACCATATTTAAAATTGTATGCTAATTTTACTAGCATTTACCAGGCTGTTCTTGGCGTCTATTATATGATGCATATTATAATAAATATTCAAATAGTAATATTTAAAATGCACAATGGGTATTTATAGTACGTTACATAATAAATACTACCCATACATATGCATCTTATATAAATTTTATGTCAAGAATAATTAACATCAGTTGTTACCTTCTTTCCCCAGTAACATTAAGGATCAGCACCATTAGCCTATCCAGTAGCTGGATATTTATTTTTACTGGTTTTTATTAACAAATGGTTTGTCACAACTAGCACTTCCTTGAGAAATACCTGATGGGTTGAAGAATTCTGAAAAGTGAATGGAGATTCCTTTCGCCTTTTTCCCTACACTGAAGCAGAAAGAGTTTTCTACCTCTTGTGTGTATTTAGGAGGGGGTAAAAATGGCAGTTTATGCTGTGGTAGTGATACTTTACAGATGGGCTGGTTTACTCAGCATGTGTCGGAGATTTTTTCAGTATTGCAAGGACAAAGGGGGAATGAAGGAAAATATACTGCCTATTCCCCTAGCTCCTAATTTTCTCTGCTTTCTTGCTGTAAATTATGCTTACTTATATCTATTACAGATATGAAGGTTGTGCTGTGCAGAACCAAATATTATGGGATTGATGGACCTGTGGAGGGGTCCATCACTGATGGAGGAGAGTATCTTCCTGTATTTCCTCATTCTGCTGTCTTTTGTATAGGCCTTTCAAATGTAGAGATGGAGGGAAGGAAGAAATATAATTCTTTAATGCAACATCTGTATTACTGTAATTAGATTTGTATGCAAGTGGAGAGGTGCATCTTGCCCCTGATGTGATGCCCCTGGGCTGCAGCAGGCAGTAGAAGGCTACAGTCCACCCAGGCTCTTCAAGCACTTCACTGCTGGGAATCATGGTGCTTGAGTCACATGAAAATGAAACATGTTTCAGGGTGATTCTTTCGACTCCATCTGTTGTCAATGAAGAGAGAGAAGAAACTCCAAAGCATTAATTCTCCCTGCATATCTGAGATACCTAATTTACGACAAGCAGAACCACCTCCTTAGGGTATTTCTTCATTGATTACTACAGCAGTAGCCAGACAAGTGGCATAGATTAGATAACTGACTGCTTGAGACTAAATGTAGGTGGTATTATTTTCCCAGGTGGCAACATAAATTTAACCTTAAATTCTTTTTTCTGTTTTAGTAAGAGGGATAAATGTGAAAATGCATTGTTTTATTAAGTTACGAAAAGATTAATGAAGAATTTTCTGCTATGCTATGGAGGAAGAGATTATTCAGTGACTTTATTTAGCCTTCCAGCTAATTTTTATTTCTCAGTTAGAAGCTGTTCTTTACCATGGGGTCATCTGTTTCAAGTTCCTTCACTGCAGTGTTGGATTCAGGGATGAAAATGTGGATAAGTTGTGTAGAGAGCTGGTAGAAAACCGGTCTCTGGATATATAATGCTGTTTCAGTATTAAAGCTGTACACAATCATTTCCTGTTATTGTGCTTATAAATGACTGACCTTTTAAGGTTGTTACAGTAAAGACTGTCTAAGGCCTAGCACTCCTGATAGGAAGGAAGTTCCATCGGATTTGAGTATCAGCACAACTAAAGAGTATCTTCCATCTAAAACCCCTCTCCTTCTCCCAACAAGCTGCAGATGGTCTTCCCTGCTCCATTTTCTGTCTGGACAAATGGTGATATATGGTAGAGATCTGCTCTAATCTCTCAATTTGAGTATTTTTTTTTTCTTGCAAATGCTAAATAAATGCTTTTCAGGTGAAATTAAGGAAGCCTTTATTTGAGAGCTGTATTGGTTTCTTCTTTAGTTTGTTGTGGGGTTTTAGAGAGATGTTTCTTGTTGCTTTAATTCCTTCAAAATATGTTTTCTTTTGAAGCTAGCAAGAATTTGGACTTCAGTTGTTTTTTGCTCTTCAACTAAAATGTCATGTATTACTTTTAAACTGCCTAATGACAATGAACGCCTAAATTTCCCATTTTGTGAAGAGTGGTTGTATTGTATCTTTAGAAGTTGATGGCAAAGTTTTTCCATTACTATGGGAGGTATTTTTAATGAAACATTGGTGGAAAGCCCTTGAGACAAGGAAGCTGGTTTTGCCACTCTATCCGCTGTTGACAAGATGACATCTTGTGCCTAGAGTTCTGCTCTAAAATCAGTTAAACAAGGCCTGTATATACACATTTGAGGCAATTTTTTCTTTGTTCTTCTCCTAGTACCATGAGCTCACGACACTCGGCCAGCCCTGTTGTTTTCACCAGTGCCAGAAGCTCACCTAAAGAAGAGCTTCATTCTGCTACTTCTCCCCAGCTTGCACCTTCTTTCTCCTCCTCTTCCTCCTCGTCTGGTCCTAGGACTTTCTACCCTCGCCAGGGTGCTACTAGCAAGTATCTGATCGGATGGAAAAAGCCAGAAGGGACAATAAACTCCGTGGGGTTTATGGATTCAAGAAAGTAAGACTGTGTTTTTGTTCTCTTGTTTGATCATTTGCTTTAATTGTAAAAGAAGTATTTTGATTTGTGACCGTTCTCTGTAGAGAAGAGCTCAAGACTACTTAATACAATGCTTCATCTTCTGTAGAACTTAATCTCTGATCTGGTCGTCTTTGGAATACAGTTCAAATATTTGATAGTTGGCTAATCTCATTCCCTGTTAACTTGTAAAAGTTGGAGTTTTTATAATTTCTAGAAAGCTCTGTGGATTTCATTCCTATTAAAGCTTATCTTTTCTTGGGACTACTTAAAGGTGACTCAAAATGCTATTTGAGCAAATATTAAAAATCCTCTTATTGTAGAGCCTGAGTTTTACTTAAACCTCTCATCCATGTAGTAGTACTGTGCATGTTGTGTATTAACTCTGGCATTCCACGTTGCCTTGTTAAAATTGCTGCCAGTATCCAGTCTAACTGGCTTAAAGCTTAAAGCAAGCCAAGATATCTCAGCATTACAATATGCAAGCATCTCTTTTGGAGGAAAAATTGAGAAACTACTTACTAGAGAAAATATTGTTAAGTATGACTCAAAAAGCAAGTAGTTCAGAAAGCCCATTTCAAAGTAATTTATTCAAGCCTTCTTGACTATTACTGAGTCAGGCACAGTATCCCTAGATGATACCAATAACTGGCTGTCAAAAGGAGGTGGTGAAACTTTGTGATAACTACATTATAAAAAGCCAGTTGAAGTATTAAGGAAACTTGATGATTTGCTGCTTTTGAGCTTACTGAAGACACGTTTTTTAGCTTTGTACATGGTATTTTAATGAATTTAGTCCCTTATTGGGAAAATGTATTACATTAACCCTTGAATTATTTTATTGTATTGCTAGTTGATGTTTTTAAACAAGCTTAGTGCTTCCACAGGCATCCACTAAGGTGAGTCACTGCTGTAGTAGTGAAACTTCTTCCATCTTCTGTGCCCTCTAGTTAGTTTTTTTCTTCTAAAAACTTGAGGGTGCTATAATTCTTGTTTCATTCATGCCTCCTGCCCCAGGGCTTTGAGACCTGAATGTGTCTGTTCCATTTCATTTAAGACGTCACCAGAGTGATGGCAATGAGATGGCCCACCCTCGGCTGCGCGCGTCGGCAAGAGACCTGCGAGCGTCCCCAAAACGAGCGTCCAAGTCCACTGTCGAAGAGGAGCTGAAGAAATTGATAGATCTTGATAGCCCAACACCTGAATCCCAGAAGAATTTTAAGGTATGTTAAAGAGAGAGAGAGAGAGAAAGAGAATCTTTTGTATTCTCACCCATAACAGGAAAATAAAATGCGAGGCATTCCCTGAATTCTCACTGTGGACAGAATATAATCTCTTTGTAACTGATTACTGGAGAAATAATTTGGTGAAAAGCTTCATTATTACAGTCTCTGCAATATGACTACAACTTTGTGTGCAGATATAAGGAGACTAATATGCCAAACAGCAAAGGACATTAGTACTTCTGGGTTATGGAAAATCTTGTAGTGTTGTCTTACATATTTTAACTGTTCTTCTCTGATTGCATCACTAGACAGTGACTTACTGACAGTATTGAAACTCCTTCCAAAAAGCACACTTTTATATATCACTAACCCTGTTTTCAAAAATGATCCCTAAACTTAGGCCTATATTTTTGCAGGATAGTTAGAAACGTTTCCTGATGTATTTCAAAATACGTTGAATAACATGTAAGTGCATGTATTGATTTTTAGAATCCATAATTTGGAAGAGAATGTCTTGATTTCTAGTCTTCATGTACAGCTAGTGCTTGTCATCCAGAGCCCAAATAGTTTCCACAGCAACCATGCAAAAGAGAGAGCTGTAACTTATTTTTTTGCTAGTAAAAACCTGAAGTGGCTTATTAAAACTTGAAAGTGTGGGTTCTATACACAGATTATTTAAGATGTTGCTTTTGAGGCCAGAGATAAAAAAAACTTGTCATTGGCAAGATAACTTTTTCTTAGGTTTGTGGTTGTTTTGTGGGGAACTGGGACATGGGTGATACAAACACCTCCTGTTGGTTGTTTTGAGCAAGAGAATTGTTCTCATTCCAAGATATCTTCCCAAGTTTGCTTGTTTTCTGCTGTGGGGTTAGTGGATCAGTTCTTATCCTGATCTTTATTTTCTGGTTGCGCTTTTGATAAACTTCAGGAAGTTAAAAACGTTATGTCACACCAATAAATGCATCTTAAAAGTAAAATTGCATTTTAAAAGTAACTCAGTTCTGCCCACTATATGACTTAGATTTCATCTTACAGAAAAAGTCTTACAGCATAAAATTTTTGACACTTTAAAAGAAAAAAATAAAAGATAATGCCGTGCATTAGTTCACTGCACCAAAAATCCTCCTCCTTTCTGTCTCTTGGCTGACAAAGGCTTTGTTTGCCAGTAGAATTTGTTGTTCTAAGCTGTGATTTTGTGTGTCTTGTGCATCTTCGTATTATCTCCTGAGCCTTCCTTATCTACTTACCTACTATTTGGGCATTTTATATTCTCAGACAAATAACTTTTTCTCTTTTCCCTGCTCTGGTACCAGAACTTTTCATTAGCAGGAAAAAGAAAGCAGCTCAGTCTTCTGTATGCCTTAGTAACAACTGTGTACCAAAAGCTGTCATTTCTGTAGTATTAATGGTATATGCAGGTTCATATTGTGAGGGGCAAGTCCTGAAGGAGGCAACACCAAGAGGAGGGTTTGATAATAGAAAATTGGTATGACAAATAGAAAGTTGCCTTCTTTATTTCCTTGTCTTCTGATCATAGCAGGGTTTTGGAAGCAGTCTTAATAAATCTGATTCTTAAATCATAAACCAAACATGACTAGCAGTGCTCTCATATTAAAATTTCTAAGAGGTGTGGGGATTGAGACATTATCTTGCTTTGTACAGTATCAACAGTGTCTCTTCCGTGTCCTTCTCCCACCTTGTAGTGTGGGATTTTGATCACAGGAATAGAATATTGTCTGTTTAAACATTTTTTTCCTCTCTCCAGTAAAAAAGGACTATTTTTACATGCAAATGAACAGCTCTGGTTTTAATTGCTCTTTTTGGAAAACCCTTTTCTCCCTTTTTTGTTTAAACTCTCTTACAGAGCATATGAGACTCTGTAAAAATTTCTCCATGACAGCTTTTGGACTAAATTTCAACCAAACTGTGAAGAAATGTTATGCCTTAGAGATAGCTGTGTTGCTACAAGTTTCATGAAAATCAGTCTCTGCTGGTGGGAATGGTCATAGCAGGTCTCTGGCACTGGCCTGAGAGTGCAAAACTCCAGGCTACCCCAGCATTGCTTTCTCCTGTGTTGAACATGGAGGAAGCTGGGATGATGATGGTGGGGGTAAGACACAAGCTCTCTTATTCATGTGACTATTTATTTACTTTGGATTCAAATACTTTTGAAGACCCACAGCAGTGGTGGATGTTCCTAGTTGTTCATTATTAGGAGACGCTAATTAGTTGGTATTTGCTGCCTGCAGGAAGGCAGCCAACCCCGGGCAAGGGGAGAACTCTGGTTTGTGCAGCATTCAGGCTTTTTCTGTATCCATTTCTCTGCTACACATCAGCTCTGGAGTCAGCCTGAGATTTCCACTTCAGGAGAGGTTTGAAGGGTGTTTAAAAGTTAGAATGTGAGATGAGCTGATAAAAGATGTATATATGTTACCTATGTTATAACCTCCCTAAAAGCCAATTCCTTCAGTTCTTTTTACTGTCCACTCTGAAAAAATGCTATGTTAACACTTGGTTTCTTACTTTAAAAAAGTTTATAAAAATTATTTCAAAAGTTTCTTTATTGATTTTTTTTTTCCTCATTTCTTTTTATTTGTGTTTATGGATGTGTAGTCACACACTCTGTCCTGTCAGTCTCCCTTTCCCAGCACTCCTACCACAAGGCGTGCCTTGCAAAGGACTTTGTCAGATGAGAGTATTTACAGCGGTCAGAGGGACCACTTCTTCACCTCGCGGGCCTCGCTCTTGGACCAAGCCATGCCAAATGATGTTCTGTTCACCAGCACCTACCCTTCTCTCCCAAAGTCGCTGCCCTTACGGAGACCATCTTATACTTTGGGAATGAAATCACTACATGGTATGTGGATTTCCCATTTTTTTGACTTTCAGAGGAATCCTTTGTGAATTGTCTCAGGGGAAGATGTTTGTTACAGCAATTGGTAGTTCCACCTTGATTTTGCTCAGATGAGGAGAGTCCAGTCACATGACTGAAAATATCAAAAAAGACAGGAATTTAATTTTTTTTTCCTCACTTCAATGGGTGTAAGATGGCATGACTGGTCATGCATTTGCCTTGTGGAAGGAGCAGAGAAAAATGTCTCACTGGCTGCAAGTTTCTCTAATTTCTTCCAAGAGTCACATAGATCAGTTGGACCAATGGACGAACAGTGTATGCCTGGTTATCCACCAGAGAGAACTTGAGGTGTCACGTCTTTAATGTGGGATTATGGGAACAAAATACGATTAGGAAAATGATACAAAAGTGGATAAATACTAGTGGACATTTGGATATACAGCTTTTATTGTGCCAACTGTGTTCAACTGTTTTTAAATTCATTCCTTTACTCTATTTATTTTACAGCACTTCAATTACTTATTTTAGTCACACAGTTAACCAGAAAAAGTTATTTGTAAAGTGCTGTCAAGAAGACACTCAGTTTTCCCCCATTAGCTTGCTGAAAAGTCTCAGGATGATTATTTGATGGGCTGTGTGTTGATGCATGTGAATGTCTCAGTGAGAAATGGAATTTTCACAGGTTCCCACTGTACTTCATAACTGAGTGTGTTTTCCAAAAATAGAAGTAGATCTCAGGGTAGGATTCTGCAGTGTTTTCTGAAGAAGTACATACCTGCTCTGATTTATTCATGTTTTAGTATGTTTCAAGAGGAAAATGCAAGACTATCAATAGATTCCACTCACTATAGTGGGCCCTAAGCACAGTCTGTATTTAGCTACACAGGATACATTTGACAGTGAAGGCTGATGAAGAAATCTATTTTAAATTCTTTTCATCTGACTGTGATCACCAGGCATCAGTTTTCAGTGTTGAACCTGACATTTTCATGAGTTGTTGTCTGTATGTGTTTCTTGCATAAGAGTTAGGAAACTGAGCTCGTTTGATTTCTGTTTTTCATATGCACTAAAATAAGTTTGCAGACTTGGTTATGCTTGTAACTGGATGGAGGATTTGGCTTCTGAGGGCTTGGGGTCAGAAGATTAATGATGCCACCTGAGTGCAAGTGGAAAGCAGTACTTTGCCTCTTTTCATCTAAATGCTGTATTTTCCAAAAAGAAAACTACAAAACCTTCTTTTGCTGTCATGTTCTCTTCCACACTAAACTGATAACTCCTCCTAGTACATAACCTTTCTATTTCTGTCAACAAAACAAGATTTTCCATTTTTTATAAAATGTAGGAGCTGCATGATAAAACTACCAGCTATTTGATTGCCACACAAATTGTCTTCCCACACACACTTTGCTGAGAAAAGGATTAAGTAAGCTACATATTTAGTACCACAAGTATTTGTTGGCTTCCAGTTATTCAAAATTCTTTAAATGCAGAGATTCCAGAGCACATCCATTTTTTTAAAGAGGAAAAACAGTGAGCTAAAAATGCTTGTATTTATTCATCTGCCTTAACAATCAAATTCACATTTTTAAAACAGATAGTTTTTCAAATAGGTTTTCATCTAATTGCATGTATCTTTTCACTAATTGGAGATATTTTCATGTTAACAACCTCCAAAATAACTCTTTTGAGAGCTGAGACAAGAATCTTCAGTGTTAATATTGAGCCAGATTATATTTACAAAAAGTAAATACACACAGACACAAAAAAAAAAATAAAAAAATCAAGATTTCTGAGCAAAGAAGTGAATGCAGTGTAGATTTTCTGGTCACTGTTCCCCAGGCAACAATGTGATTTAGCTGATGTTCTTGCTTCAAGTTACATAGTTATTAGACTATCCAAAAAAAGAAAAAAAAAAAAGAGGAGGGGAGGGGAACTAACACAACTCATGGCATTTTGGGATTGTATCCTGCCTGTCACATTGTCTTTCTGTTCTGTATGATCCAAGCAGACTCTTCACTATAATCTTCTCAGCGGCTTCCTCCCAAGTGCCCAGTCCATCTGCTCACCCCTACACCTCTCTCTTCTAATAGTGTCTACAAGGTTTTCAAAACTTCTTTACATCCTGACAGAGGGCATGAGAAAGGAAGTTGTTGCTGCTTCTGAGCTCACGCATGTGACCAGGCATTGCACATTTTTTGCTTGTCCAGCTAGTAGACTGAAATAAAGTAGATAATTCTTGGTTGACAGTTTGGTCTTGCCCTAATTAGTGGTGAAAATCTAAGTGTTTCACTTTTGTTGTTTTAATTTGCACAAAAATTGCAGGGATTTTGAATCCTTCTTTCAAGCTTGTCAATGGGTTTTTTTCCATAGTGAGCCACGTAACAGCTTACAGGTGGGTGTGGCTATTTTTTAGTAAAGATCTGAAGGTTTCACTGAACTGCTGAGAGATGTGCAATGCTCTGGAAGTAATTTTAAGGGTTTTCTTGTTCTGTTTCATCTTGGTAGGCTTAAGTTGGCTCCCATTGGCTTACAAGATTGTAAAGAGGAAGGAAAAAAACCCCACAGTTTTAGGTTGAGCTCTTTTTGTTTGGGTTGTTTTGTTTGGTTTTGGGTTTTTTTTTTTACAGAAGCAAATAGGTGCCAGGGATTGAGGCAAGAGGCAGAGCCCTCTAAAGTATCTTCAGCTTGTGCAGAGGCAGGAATTGTTGGGTAGAAGAGTATTGTTCCCAGGCCCAGTGCTGGGGAATCAGAGGTTGACTTTTGAAACACTCAACTGCAAAGATTAAGGCAAGTTAGAAAGGAGCTGAATATGCTGACTTTAGAAAACTGCTTTCTAAAGGGCTATATCTGGTCAACTGCAGTTGATCAAACATTCTTCTGAATTTTGGTTCCAAAAGTGTTATGCCAGAAAAGTTAAGAATAGGGATATGCAATAGTATTAAGAAAGGAATTTTTGGATGTTTTTATGGAGTTTATAATCTATTCTACATCGCTCCAGGTGAGTTTTCTGCCTCAGACAGCTCCCTCACAGATATCCAGGAGCAAAGACGGCAGCCCATGCCAGACCCTGGTCTTATGCCATTGCCTGATTCTGCCTCTGATCTGGACTGGTCAAACTTGGTAGATGCTGCCAAAGCTTTTGAAGGTAAGTTTTCAGAATATACTAGTTAGGAAGCTGGTCTTTGTGCACGCTTCATTAAGAACTGCGGGTTTAGTGGTTGTTTGGGTTTATTTTAATCCTGACTTTTGGTTTTGTTATTCTTAATTTTCTACTTAGCCTGAAGCTTAAGCTCATTTAAAATACCAGCTCAAGTGTTAAGAGCCTGAAACTTTGTAATGTAATACTCAGATACCATTTCTTCATACTGGAATTCCTCGGTGCTATGGTTTGGCCAAATCTTTGTGAAACTGGCTGCTTTTAATTTAATGCAAAGCAGTTGTAGACAGCTGGTGTGGGAAAGGCATCTAGCACAGAAGTGCAAAAATTAATAGTAGGGGAAAAGCACATTAATGATTGCTTGCTTACTGCACTAGCGAGAAGTACATGTAGTGCAGCTGAAGTTTGCTACCAAGATAATTTGGGAAATAATGCCTTGTTGGTAAATACTTTTTCATTGTCTCTGCATACCACGAAGACGTAGATTTGCACGTAAGTGTTGTTTCATCCTATGGCATTTTCCATCTCCATGACACTTGGTAAACTGAAGAGAACTGTAAACTGCCTAGATACATTTGAACTTAAAATTAAATGCAGTTTAGATGAAAGAGAATTTATGTTACTAGAATCCAATGGAAAAGTCTTCTAGGTATGTGAAATGGAAGTGCCCATTCCTAATATCTGCATAAATGCTGTTCCACCTTCATGGAAGTGGTTTTTTCATGGATCTTGAATCTTTTAGACCTTATTCAGCATGGTTGGAGAAGGCTGTGAAGTAATTTGATTTCTTGGCTGTTCTCTGGTAGCAGCCTCGTATATTATTAGGACAGTGCATGTCTCTATGGGTGTTCAACATGTATTCGTGTCCTCTGTTGCCACAGGAGTTGTAGGAGCAGTTTGGCTCATATTTCTGCTGTGCAGTCTTGGGAAGAGTATTCAAAGTAAGACATAGTCCTCTCAAGAGGAGATGAATTTATAGTGATGGTTTTTCCATCACCACATATGGGTGAAACCCAGGTTTTAACACATTTCCCTGTGGTTGGCAGTTTCTCTTTAAAGGATATCCTGGTTTTTGGTGAGATTTGACTGTCCTCATTAACCTGAATACCTTACTTGGTAGGCCCCAGCCTCACTTGTGTTTCTCTTTAGAAGTGTGAACACAGTCACTGTGGTCAAGACAACAAACTGACAGCTCAGATGAAGAAAAGCTGGAGTAACGTGTTAGCTGGCAGCTTCATCTCACTGCTATAAAAATACATTCAAATTTGACTTGGAGAAGATCTCAATATGATTCCATTGGTCTTTGGTTGTCTGGTCTCAGTATAATCCCAGTCTCTGACAGGTGGCAGTAGGGATTGACATATACCAAGGAGCCTGAATTCTGATTTGTGATCCTGAACACCACCTCTACACCATTGATTAGTGTCCTCAGCACAAGCCCCTGAAGTTACAAATTGTAGTATCTGTACCACCTGAAAGAAAAACTGCCTGAGTCCCTGAGCTACACCAACCTGTAGAATAAAAATTTGCCAAACAGATAAAGACGGTGCTCTTCTGTTTCCAGTGAGAGCCCAACAGCTGCTGAGATTAATTTATTAAGCTAAATGTCTTTATATTGCTGTTTGTCACATCACATGTGACAGTGATTTAGAGATGTGTAAGAACACTTTAACAGTTACAGGACAAGAAATACACACACAAGGCAGGAAAGAGGTTTCATGTTTCAATCTGAAAGTGTTTTATAATGCATAAGAAAAAAACTTCAGGTTCTGAAAAATGACATTGGTCAAATTGCACACAGTGAGCTTTTCTTTCTTCAAGATAAAGACATTCTTTATAGAGTGAAGGAAGTTAAATATAGTTGCTAAGTTATTGGGTGGTATCGTGTGGTCATACCCAGGAAGATCTGCACAGTGGTGCTTGTGCCAGAGCCAGTACTTCCTGAATCCAGTACAGTGGAAAACCTGGTGCAAACACTTGCATTGACAGTTTGCTTCTGTCAAGTGGACATTGGTATGTCATATCCTCACTTTACCTTGCTTGAAACAGACTGCAATTGCTGAGATGCTGCAGCATAGCTGTTGTGCTGTGCATGAACAAATACTCATTACTGCTGTCATTGTTTTTCTCCATATGTTTGCGTTCTCAGTTCAGCGAGCTTCATTCTTTGCTGCTGCTGATGAAAATCACAGACCTGTGAGCGCTGCTTCCAGCAGTGATCAGGCTGAGGACCAGCTTACTGCACAGATAAAGCCTTATACAGGGTAAGTAAATACACCAGATGTGCAGGCTTTCCCAGCTATAAACCAAGGAAAAGAGTAGGGATGTCTTTGGAAGCCATCTCCAGGCTTCATGCAATAACTCTTTGCAAGTTCTCATGAAGATGGAATTGGGAGTTGAAAATAAAAGAATTGTAAGTCCAGTTGAACCTTTTCACAGGTTTTTTCTTGTCTGAGGTGTTCATGAACCTGTCCAAAGCAATGGTAATTCAAGGCATATACAGTGAGTTCAAGTAGAAAGAAATCAAGTGATGGGATGACCCCAAATAATCATGAGTTAAATTTGCTCTGTTGTTTAATGTGCTGCATGTGTTCCATGTGCTCTTTATTATGTTCACTTTGTGACCTCTTGGTGCACACAAATGTATACCTTTGTAAAGCCACTTGGTATAGATAAAGCTTCTAGCCACCCCATGTGAAGACAGTAAATCATACCTACTCCTGTTTTCTGCTTTCAACAGTAAAGAATCTCCTCCAACTCTCGCCTCTAAAGTGGACCAACTGGAAGGTTTGCTGAAGATGCTGCAAGAAGATTTAAGGAAGGTAAGCATTTCATCAACAGAAGGATTTGTAAGACACGTGTTTTGTGCTTGGTGGTGCTAATAACTGTGTAATCCTGCTTTGCCATGCCTGAGCCTGTGACAGTTTCATCCTTATGTAAGAAAAAGACATTTCTTTGCTACTTTTCTCAGGCTTCTAATTATGCACGGTTGGGATGTGGTGTCTGAATTTGTAGGCGTTTGATTCCTCTGCTTAAATTAGGAGGATGATTCACAGTACCTCCACTCCTAATTCAGGTGACACTGCAAAAGGCTTGAAGTTAGTCCATAAAAATATGTCCTGCTGATGAAAAGTTGACAGTGTTACCTAAACCTGTAATTTCTGCTGTGGAAACTTCCTATATTGTTTTAATGCCTACTTGGTTCAAGAAGGATCTGCCATAGTGAGATGAAATCTCTTAGCTGGGAAAGTGTTTGCAGGAAGGTTCCCTGCCCTTTACTTAGTTAACCATCAGCACTTGTACATACAGAACAGGTCGTGCCCAATTTTATTGGACCACCTGGGGAGCCAGCTTCTGTACTGGGATCTAATACAGAGAAATCCTGTTCATGCAAGCAAAATATGAGGAAGGAAACATCACTAATGTGACTTGGATATAAACCTGTGTGTTACTTAAATCCTTAAAAAGAATGAGACTTATGCTCTCTTAAGAGATTCCTGCTGCTCTAGATAGATAGGAAGCATGACCTAAAATTTCCACTAAGATCTTTATTTTCCCTTATGCCTAAGGAAAAAGAGGACAAGGCCAGCCTTCAGGCTGAAGTGCAACATTTGCGGGAAGACAACTTGAGGTTACAGGAGGAATCCCAGAATGCAACCGAAAAGCTGAAGAAATTCACCGAATGGGTTTTCAACACAATTGATATGAACTGAGAACGGTGTATGGGGAAGGAAACTATCTGTTATGAATATTATTACTGGGACTTAAGCTTTAATGCCACCTTAATTATGACATGTGAAAGTATAGTCAGAGCAATTTCCTGTTCTTCATCCTCCAATAACCCTTTTTTGCATCTCTGCGCGCACTCAGAACAACTGCAGATCAACAATCAATGTCTGCCTTTTGTAGAAAAAACAAAGTAAATAATTTTAAAAAGGTAAAATAAAAAATAAAAGTTTAACTGCTAAAATGTGAATGTCTATTTTTTGCACATTGTCTCTTTATCTGTTATGTACAAAATTATTTGGAGGCCAGGATGAGGCTTGCTGTTCCACCTGCCTCTGTTTCCATTAACTCCTTTCTCTCTGTTTCAGGTAATCTGCTTTTCCTTGCAGCTTTGGCAAATATTATGACATCTAGAAAATTAGAAAGAAATGTTTACTTTATTGCTCTTCTAACATTGTTTTCTGAAGTATGCCACAGACAAGGGGATGTAATGCAATGTTTTAGGTGTCTCCTTAGCAATTTGCGCTTGGTTACTAGTGCTACCTTCCCATACATTGCAGAGAGCGCGTGTCCATAGTGTATGGTACAGTACAACCAGCATCACAGCTTAGAGAGAGACTAGAGAGGTGAGCCATGGGTGAGGCATGTTATCACACATCTATTGCATTAGCATTTCTGGTGGCCTTTTTTTCCTGTGGAAATAATGGCTGCAAGTACCTTTACAAACAGCAAAATTAGGCATGCTGCAGTTCATACCACATCAGGCAGCTGAGACATAAGTGATCCAGCAACAGTGCTCAGTTAAGTACAGCCCCCTTCCCTTCCAGGGGAGTCTGTTGCTTGCATACGTGCAGGAGACTTAAGCTGAAGTTGTAAAGAGATAAAGATTTTTTTTTTTTTCCCCCTGAAATGTCACCATGAAAAACCACACAAACCATTACTGTACCTGCCCTCCCATTCTGTTTCCTCGGTTTTCTCAAATCACAGAAGATTTGAGAAAAGTTTATTCAAGTGTGTGTGTTTTATTGCATGAGAGATCTTATAAATCCTTTACCATGGAAGATAGAGGAATATGTAATGGGGAATTAGAGAAGTGTATTTTTCAAAGCGCTGGGACAGGATTGGAGCTCTGAAATCCCCAGTCCCCAGTGAAAATGTCTTGCATGAGATTTTCCAAACTGCTTCATGCCAGCAAAGTTGATTTCTTGTTCTTTGAAGGAACAGCTAACTTGCCACAACATGTTACCTCTACAGAAAATACCTTTTAGGTGTCAAAATAGAGCTTTTAAGCACTGCAGTCTGCACAGGCATTGAACTGTGCAGTGTGCTTAGAAACCTTTTCTACTCTCTTCTGAGGATGTAGTTATTACCGTAGTAAATATTGCCTTCCATAAAGTGCAGTGTATTTGGGGGTCAATTTTGAGAGCATCCTCTCACTCCCCTTTATCACTTTCTCAAATACAGAGATTAAAATCACAGGCACGGTCTCGTCACAGACTTCCATGCTCTCTTCAAATCCGTTTTTCACGCTCTTTAATCTTGCTGCACACAAGTACACACTACACTTCAACCTCAAACTTCATTTGTGATGCTAATCCCCATGGAGTTCTTCTCTAATGTTTTGTCATGGAAATGGATCTCTTTGGAACTATTTCTGGAGTGCTTTTGTAAAGGTTTAGAATGTCTTGGGTTTTTTAATGACTTGTATGAAGGAGATTTATATAATGCCTGATATTATTTGTAAATGGGAAATATTGCTAACATCTCTGAGCATCCTAAAGTCTTGCTTTTATTCTCTTTTATTTTTAAGTTTGGTTTTATTTTATTTCAAAAAATATTTTGGGACTTGGGGCAGACTATTTATTAGAGTTTTGCAACAGAGTTCTTCTTGTATGATGCCGCTGAAGGCTACTTGTAAAATTCTGACAATAAAACTCATTTTAAAGGTTCTTCTAAACCATTTTCTGATTTTGTTGGATTTGTTAAGACTTTTCAGTGTGTCCATTTCTTCCTGCTTTCTTCTTGTACCACTTTCCTCAGTGCTTATTGATACACAAGTTCCGTACTGTATTGAATTCCTAATTTTTATCCCTTTGAAGGCCATGACTTGGTATGTAAACAACATTTCATCCCTTGGCTTTTTACTTGTATTATTGCACAAGTGTATCTTCTTCCATGATTTACAATGGTTTGCTACCTTTAACAGTTATTCTGGGCTTTAGCAGAGTGATGTAAAGGAGAGGCAGGGTTTTTTTAAATAATTTATCAGGATTATATAACTTACTTGGACTGAAGCTGATTTAGGTGAAAACCAAACTGCCCTGGCTTATCTGCCCAAGGACACACAGAGCTTTCAGCATCCCAGAGCCAAACCTGTGAGCATACAACATCGGGTTTTAGGTTTGGGAGGCTGGGGCAGATATCCCTTTTGTTTTGTTTTCTAGATCTCCATCTTTCACTTGGGAGATGACCTTGGAAGTGTTTTGAACAGATGTTCTTTTGGCCCACTGGATCAGCATTTTGTACAGTTCAAAAAGTGGAACTAGGTCAGTCTGCAGGAAAGTGTCTTCCAGTTCACTGAATAAATCCCTACAAGGCACATGGGGAAAGAAAATTCATCTCTTTGTTGCACTGAAGTTACTGGACCAAGAGAGCTCTGAAGCAGCAAGAGCAAATGGAATCATCTGATGAAAAATTGAGGTTGAATCTTGGAAAGAAAACTAGATGCTGTCTTGCCATTTGTAATGGGATTCTGGTAGCTGAGTTGAAGGACAAAGCTTCCTTCAGGTCAAGGAGTTGCCCTGTCCACATTCATAATGAATTCATGCTAGAGGTTCCCACGCTCCACCACACACAGCACTAGGTCAGCCTAGACCAGGGCAGGATCTACCTTGCAGGCATCTCCTTGCAGCTGGAAGCAGTGACTGGCCTCAGCAGAAGGTGGGTGGCTGTGGGAACAGTGTGGGTAATAAGGGCCACCTTCCTGTTTCACCCATTTCTCCCACAGAGTAATGTTTTATGTTCCTGGAAACAATTTAGTATTCCTTGTCTACATACCAGTGCAAAGGTGCTGTTTCCCTGTGACAGTTTTTTGGATAGCTGGATGTGGCTGGTACAGCAGCAGAAATCTGCCTTCTCTCAAAATCCCTCAATGAGGATGTGGGGATGTCACCACAGGGGCTGCAGCTTGCATGATGGATAACTTCTCAGAAGTGGTGCTGGGCATGGGTAACAGGTCAGAGAATGGTAACCAGGTGTGGTAAGGCGTGAGCTGTAAGGCACACGGGAGCAGGGATTGCAAGGGGAGAGGCTGGTGGAAAGGGGCAGGGGGGAGCTCGTTATGGGGTTCAGGGAGAGGAGATGGAATGAAATGCAACACGTTCAGGTTTTACTCATCTGAAAGTATGGTTACTGTATATGATAGCCTGTTGTTTCTATGGGAGGCTGTGTTCCAACTCAGTGAACGAGTAGTGTGAGAGCCTTTTCCTCAGCTCTTCCTATTGAGGGAAAGGTCCCCATAAACCAGGCACAGCCTGGGAGGATTGACTGGTCTGCTTTTAAAACCTTTATATAATTCTTCTCTCATCTCTTAGTGCCCTCCTTTGGGCTGACAGCTAACAAATCCTCTTTGTAAGCAGTCGACTCTCTCCTGGCAGATGGTTCAGCATGGTGTTAGTCCTGTATGTGAGCAACTTGCTTTGCTGCAAGACAGCAGGGGAACAGGAGGTTGCAGTTTATCTGCTGGTATGGCATCCAAAGCTGAATTCCCTGGAGGAGAGATGATACTGTCCTTTCTCCACTGCTGCAGCTGGAGCAGACATGGGCTGTGCTGAGGTGGTTACTAATGGATGGGAGTTGAGCAATGAGATGATGAGGCTTGTACAGATGCCTTCACATCTTCCTGATAATGGCAGTGGTGAGAAAATCCTTGCTGGGTTTTTTAAGGCAATGCTAGGGGGAAAAGAAGCTCATAGAAATATTCAGAGCTCTGCAGTAAGATCCCCTTCCCACAGCAGCTTTGGTGGTGAGAGCAGAGTGGGGCTGGGAGTTTGTTTTAGTTGAACTTGCTGGAGCCCCAAGGCAGGCTGTGGCTGATGGCAGCCACTTACACCTCCTTTCTGTAAGGAAGACCAGCTGCAGCCACTGTCTGAGAAAGGCAGATCCTCCCCAACTTCGTCCAGCAGCAGCCTGAGGAGTCACGGTCAGCTTTGGGGAGACGAGATGCTGGGGACCTTGTGGGGTTTTGCCCCACTCAGTAAACAAGGTCTCGGGAAGCAAGTCCCTCTGTCCAGCTTTTCCTGTGCTTGCATGGATGGACCTGTCTCCTTTCAGAAGGTAATTTCAGTGTATCACAACCAGCTTGTGTTTTTCCCAAATGTTTTTTGTCAGTGATTTAAAGTGGACTGGGCTGTTAGTGGCATAGCAATGTGTGGACAACTGGAGAACTCCTATGGGAAGTGAAACCAGGGTGCTGCAGTAATCTGCACATCCTTACCAAACTGCAGGGCTCAGGGCTGCAGAATTTATGGTCTGTCACAAGGTATCACAGGTTGGAAGGATCTTCAGGAAGTGTCTTGTCCAGCCAGTTGCTCTGGACTTTATCCAGTTGGGTCTTGAATAAAAACCTTCAAGCATGGAGATGCTCGGTCCCTCTGGGCAATGCATTACTTTCTTCATCATGAAAAAGCTTCTATTAGGGTTATTAGAAGAAAGGTGTTACCTCAGCAGCAGTTGCAGGCTGTGTTTTGGCTACATTCTAAAAGCTTATGACACAGGAGTCTGTGCCCTCCTTGAAAGTCCACAACATGTCCTCAGCCTGGGGCTGGCAGCAGAGCACGCACATTTGCCATTTTCCCTTTGGTGAGCCTGGCAGAAAGGAGAACCCTGCAGCTTGGTGGATGCTGAGTGCTGTTTGTTCCACTCTATTAATCAACTTCCTACGGTCCATTTCTGATTTGTTTCTAGGGATTTCTCTTTTCTCTACTTGGTACTGCTTATTCATGCTTTAATCAGGGCCTAGATTGAGCTCTCTGGTTGTCCTTCACTCTGTGTGGCCTGCAAGAAGGACATGTGCTGGGGAGCCACAGCTGCAGGCAGAGGATGCTCCTGGCAGCTGAAGAAGCCTATCAGCTGTTGGCATGCAAAGAAGTCGGAGACTGAAGTGAGGATGTATTCCAGGACTAGGACTAAATGTAGTTTCCTAACCTCATGTTGTGATAGTGGCAAATGCCACCAACTAGTAACTAAAAAGAGCTTTCACACCACAGGGGCAAAAACCTAAGGATTTGTCCTTGTGCTGTTTGAAAATTCATTTCTGTTCTTTCCTCTTGCTTCCTCCCACCTCTCCTGCACTTTTCCAGCAGTTTGTTCGCTTTGTCTAGTGGCTGCTGACTGCTGTTCTGCCTCCTGGGATCTGATGCAGGAAGAGGGGCTGCTCCAATGATCCTGGCAGCAAAGCCATGTCTGTCTGTGGCTGAGCTGAAAGGCGAGACTGAGTCGAGCAATTGAAGGAGTTGGCTGAATTGAAGAGCTTGACTGCTCACTAACTTTGTGAAAGGAGCCAAGGCACATTTGCATCTCTTTGTATCTCACATCCAAAAGGAGTTTGCTTAGCTGGAGCTGGGAGGCTCAGTGATAACTTCCGCTGTATGGAAGGAGCAAGCTATGTCATGCCGAAATTGCAGTGTGCCAGGGATAACGCCTGGGATGTGTCTGCCCTCGCACAGCAGAAACGACGACTGTGTGCTTGCCTGGCCCTTCCTCCTTTGAGGCTTCTGGCTCAGTCCAGCTCTGCCCAAAGGAGCAGCCCAGAGTTCTGCAGTGCCAGCTTCGCTGCAGGCATTGCAGCACTGGATGGGGGATTGGGGACACTTCACTCTCTTGTTTCCTCCATGACCCATGGCATTTGATCCTAATAGTGGGATAATATATGTGTATGTCTATTTGCTTTTAACATTCTTTGTAGCACCTTTATTTTTTTAGAAAAGGTTAGGTGTTTTCAAGCTGTGCACAAGCATCTGACAAAAGCCATTCTTCCATGTTATGCTTCACATTGGTAGACTGGTCAGTTACCACAATCTGCAAATCCTAACAGCATTATTGACTGGCAGATGTTTTGTGACCTCCTCTGCTTTATATTCTTCCTCAGCTCAGGCTCAACACACAGCCTGGGGAAAAAGAAGGGTTGTAGAGGAGTACATACAAACTGGCTTCTTGCCTACTGACTATTTCCTGCTTGCTTGTATTCTGCCATACTTAAAGCTGTTGAAATTGGAGAATTCTACATGTGTGAAGTATTTTAGCTGATCTAGTTTGCTAGAAAGTCTCTCATGGAGGTCAAACATGTGAGAGCTGCACCATGTTCCGCTAACTGTTCAAGCACCAGACAAGGAATTGCCTCCTTGATGAAACTTGACGAGGTTACACCTATAGCACGGAAATGTGAGTCTCCCTCTTTGTGATTTTTCTTTCAGTGCTTCCGTGGCCTAAAATCAACACTCAAACCAGCATTAGTTCCACAGCTCTGTTTTGTTTGGTCTGATTTTGCAGTTAGATCTCAGTTACCCACTAAAACCCTGTCATTTTTAGCCATATTTGATTTTTAAGTAAGCCATCTTTATTGGACAGTCAAAATATGGGTCATAGCTTACATACGGGAGAGTCATCAGAATCACAGCATTTAGTGTGGGTCTCTGGTCTGCTGTAAGATGTTCTCCCCAAGTCCTGCCATCTCAAGCATGCAACCTGCATCCTGTTGTTTTTGTGGCTGGAATGGGCAGAAATGATGGGAAATGCCTCAGAGAAAGGTGCTGGCAGGCAAAGACATCCCTGTCTGAGGTCAAGAAAAGGCAGAGAAGCTCTTCACACAACAGTCACTGGAGGAGCTGCAGCAGTCCTGGACAAGAGTCCTTCAGGTGTTTTGTTTTCCCAGCAATCTAGGGGCCAGCAGAACAGGAAAAACCAGCGCTGCTCAGTGTGAGACGCCAACGATTTCATAACGAGAAAAGGGAGAGACAGAATGAAACTCTTGTGTGTAAGTGCACACCAGTCTGAAGTTTCTCAAGTAGGAAGTGGCAGAGTAGTCTTGGAGCATAGCTGTGGGAAAACAGAGAATTTTGCTTAAGCTTCATGAGGTGTTGAGCAGGGAGAGAGTAAGGGACACTTTCAGTGTAGTCTGTTTTAAAATAGACTATTTTTAGTGCTTTTATACAGGGCAGATTTGAAAAGATCAAGCGGCAATGTCTAAATGCACAGATAAAGGCTGGGTCAGTTTCAAAAGGTGCTAAATTTGTTAATCAGTTAACTGCTGAATTTGTGCTGGCTTCTGAACTTCACCTCTGTCCTCACATGAGGTGGAAAACCAGTAAGGTTTCCCCATACACAGCTTTGTACTTATGGGCTTTTAGCCACAATCAGTTCTAAACAGGAGGTTTGAAGGGAAGGTGCCATGCTTTCTGAAGTGCATCTCTTTGGGTTGGGAAAGAAACCAGAAGAATTTGAGTCCTTTGGGACCTGAGAAAAAGTTGCAAAATGAGAAAATGGGCCTAGATTTTTCAAAGGCACCACAGGGCTGGCTATGGAGTCAGAACTGAGATCTCCCAAGGGGCCTGGAGCAGGTGGGGTACCCCAGATGGCAGCAAACCCAGCAGGCCTGCCAGGAGCATGGGGCAGCTCTGTGCTCCAGTGATCCTGGGCCAAGGCTCCAGACTGAGCTCAGGAAAGGCTGACTGATCTGCTTTTTATCCCATTGCATCAGGTGCTGTGGCTGTTCAGCAGTTCTGCGCGCCCAGTCTTCAAGGCACCAGCGTTCATCATGTAACTGCTACTGGTACTCAGGGACATCCAAGCCTTGTATGTAAGGCATGACAAAAAATCCTTTCCTGCAATAACTTCACAGCTCAAGGCATTCAAAATTAGTAGCAACTTATGAGGACACCTTAATCTTAGTGCCTTCCACTTTCCTCCAAGTTCTCTATGGTCCTGGTCTGATAAGACATACCTGAAGCTAACCGACAGGCAGATTGTGGGATGTAGAGCAATCCACTATTGTCCATACAAGACCTTGGTAATCAAATTATTCAGTGCCCTTTAAAAGTATTTATCAGCCAGTCATGCAGATATTTCTTAAATCCTAATACTGTGTTTGCATTCCTGCCATGAAAAAATGTTCTAATGGATTTGTTTTCAAATCTTCAAGCAATGATGTAGCATCACAGAGAGAACCAGCCTGCTTCTGAAATATATTTTTTTTAAGAAATCAAAATATAGAGACATGAGATGTTATGCTTCTGACGTGTCTGCAGCCATCTGTATATTTAACACTTTGTCTGATGGCAGCTGAAAGTTTCTGCTGACAGCATATCTATGCTGTGAGGTAGTTCTGGTTTAATTTCTGAGACCAGATATATCAATAAATTAGTTCTTATTTAACTGAAAAATCTTTGTTATCCTTTATCTGGACATGAATAAATCCCAATAAAATAATTTTGTTTATTTGATCTAGTACTCTAGTTGATCTGAAGCAATACTCCCCATCTGGGGTGCAACTGAGCTCAGGGGTTGATAGTATCAGATGAGATAGAAGCCATCCTAGCTCAGTGTTCAGCACTGGGCATCCAGGTACAGATCCAAGAACAGAGCAGGCAAACAGGAGTATTCTCCTACAATACACCTGCAGCAATTTGGTTCAGTGACTTATTGACCAAAGGAGTCAGGTTTATAGATAAACACCTTCAGTTGTCTCTTTTCCAATCTTAGTCTGGCCTTAATCTTACTTTTTCTATGGAAGGACTTTTAAATCTTTCCCACTGCTCTTCTCTGAGCCCTGTACTTCCTGCTAAGCCCTTCTGCAGATGGCAGGACCAGAAGTGCACAGTCTTTGGGATGCAGATGCACTGCTGTGCTATCCTCACATTCTTAATTGTGTTTGCTACCCCTTTCCAAAGCATCACAAACACTTAATTTTCTAACTGCTATGGAATGTAAACTAAGTTGACATTATTTTAAGAATACACCCAAGAGCCCATCTTGATATAATGAGGTCAGAAGTGCTTTTCCCATGTCCTTTCTTTTGAATTTCTAGGTTGCAGTTTTCCTGCTGTCTTCTCACCTTGTCATTTGGTAGCATATGGTTGTTTTGCAGCTCTTCACAGATAACCCTTCTGTTTTACTCAGCATATCCTCATGCTGCCAGGAGGTTTGTCACATTTATTACTCACTCATTTGCCAGGTAATTTGCTAGGTTCACCAAACATCATGGCCTTCAACACTCATCCCTCTGATACTGCCCTGGTGAACTCCCTCTGTCAAGAAGGTTTGCTTCTTTTGCCTTTTGTTTCCTGTCCTTTAATCATTCATCCACTCATTATCCTGTGAGTTTATATTCCTAGGGAACCTTTGGGGAAGCAGCTTGCTTCATGGCCCTCCAGTAGTATAAGCAGGTTCTTGTACGCACTAAGCCTTTTTTGTCCATGCACTTCATGGCCACTTCAAAGGCTTCTAATAGTTTCCAGCAAGAAGACAACATGGGAGATGGAAAGTGAGAGACAAGGGAATGTGCCAGTATTACCCCTCTTCTACAGATACCCCAGTGGGTACAGGGTTCATCCAGGATGTTGGAAGACTCTGCTTCATTGCCTCCTCTCTTCAAGGTGATTTGATATTGCATCTTCCAGGGAAGCATCCCAACTACCAGACTATTGGCTTAGCTTTTTTTTAGCTATTTTCCCCCAGTTTTTCTTGATCGATCTCCTTCATTTGGCTTAAAATATGCATTGACTCAGGGATGGGAATTTATAGCCTGGCGACTGTCCTTTAGGTTTTATTTTATCCCTTGCTGTTTCAGTGAGCATTGGGTTTCTCCAGTTGAAAGTGAAACCAATGGCAATGAAATGACTGACAGAATTGCATGCAGCCCACACATGAGGATGACTGAGAGTGAGAGATGTAGAACTGAAGAGGCTTTTTTCAACTACCTCCTTCAAAGTGAAGTCCAGTCTCCACCATCCACCTGCTCCTTTTCCTCCCAGAGAACACCTAAACTATTGAACAGTCTTGCAGTGTCTTCAGACACTTTGATGCACATGGGAAAAAGGCTGGAGAGAGAACCACTGGAAGTGGAACAATGCAGGGATGTGCATGCTCAGAACTCCTATGATGGGGAAAGGAGTGGGGACCTAAATCTATCAGGTAAGTTGTGAGGAGAGTCCCAAGAAACAGGATTGCCAAATCCCATGCTGCACTTGGAGAAGTTGGAAAACCCAATTAAAAAAACCCCAAACAAACAAACAAACAAAACAGCATGGGGACAAGGCAGGTTTGAGGCACACACAATTGTCTTGGGTGCAGGACTTGCAAATAATCCTTGGAATCAAGAACAGGACAGCAGGCAGAAAAATAGGTGGGGAGCTGCTGAGGGTCATGAAGAGCTCCCAGGGGTTACGACGTCCTGGGAGCCCCCTGTTAACCCCTCACCATGCCTGAGATTCCCCCAAAGCTCTGATAAGCTGCAAGCCAGTTTCAGCTCCACTTTTTGGCCAGTGCCTGGGTTAGACCTTCAGACCATTTCCCTTTCTTGTGGATGTCACTGCTCTGAGCAAGTGTCTTGTGGATATTCACACCCCCCTGCAGAGGAAGGGAAAGCAGGGATGAACACTACCAGGTGATGGGGGGGACAGGGATGTAGCTGAAATGAGGCAGGTATAGGAGGGTTACAATCAAGTCAAATGACAGCTGACCAGCAAGGAACTGTTTTACCTTCAGGTTTACAGTAATGGTGTAAGGTTCTGGACAGGGGCCACTTACCCAGCTGAGCCCTTTGGCACATCTGTCCTTAGAGCCTTGCAGATGCAAATCACAGCTCTGTCTTGCCTGGGTAAAACAAAGCATTTGCACTTATCCCAGAGAGACTAATCCTGCTGTGTTCCCTCAGGATGAGCTAGGCATAATGAGACTTTTTCTGTAACTATTGTCTGTGATAAAACCAGAAACTCTTTGTAGGTTATTAGCCAATACAATGACACTCTGATGCACTTTGTAATTCACTTTTTATTCATGAGGCCTGACAGGCATTTCCACAATGTGCTTCAGGACTGTAGGGTCTCCATGGAGAGGTTTCTTCTTGCTGTGTCGGGTACTTTGGATATTGAGAGACAAGAAAAAATTGTTTGTGTGGCACCTTTCCTCCATGTTTTTTAAAAAGGCAGAATAAAACAGCAAGCTATTGCCAAGACGGAGGCAGGAACTTGGCTTCAGGACTCTTTTAATCTCCTTGGCCGCATAATAATTTGGACCTAGCTGCTTCTCCCATCACTACTGTGATTTCTTCAGATGTACTCAAAGCTCTCAGAAATTGCCAGGTCTAAGCGGCTTTTGGAGTGCCACAAGGTTGATTCTGTTTCATGTTCCAGTCACTGCCCTTACCAAACATCCAGTTCTGGGAACACCCTTGTGACAGCTGGGGGCTGCTCAGATGGTGGCAAAAACTCCTTGACTTGGAAAGGATTTTCAGCTGTGAAGAGGATTTCTGATCCATGCCGGATGGAGCTAATAAGATCTGCACTGAATTCAGGATGTGCTGGCTCACATTGGGTAGGATTTTGGCAGCTTGCATGGCTGTCAGATTGCAATGTTATATGCCTTCAATGGCAGACAGGAACTGGGAGAAGAGCAGATTGTGGCCTGCCAGGCAGCTGGGAAGTAGCCTGATAAAGTAGGAGGGATCACACATGGCTGAGAACACCAACTTGTGCAATGATGAATGGGAGGGAAGAGCCACGAAATACTAGCCTTGTCTTTAGCATGTTTTTCTGACCACGGTCTGACAAGGAAAAAAATCCCAACAGACCACTGGAAAGATGAAGAATGCAACATCTGAGAAATGCCCAACCTCTGCCAAGCAATATTTGCACATAGGGGTGAGGAAGTGTTAGAAATATTTTTCTTGTGGCAGTTTTGTCAGGACTTCTTCTAGCTGAAGTCCACTGGTTCAGTAAACACAGCAAGATCTTTGACCTTGACCAGAAAAAATCAGGCCATATTCTGTGTAAGTGCATGTCACAGAGTGTGACCAGAACGTGTGTAATGTATCTCACAGATGCTGTATTTTAGTCAGATTGGTGCCCTGCAAGAGCCTACTTTCAGTTGCTCCTGATTCAGCTGCCCTCAAGGTTTCAGGCACCCCTGAAGGCTTTTCTAGCTGGCCCTGCAGGGCACTCTGTCCTCCTTGCTGCCGTAGGTAGCTGAAAGTACATGTGGATTCAGACATGGAAATTCTTCAGTGACACTCGCAGCGCTTCACGGGGCAGCAGCGGAGTGCCAGTGGGGTCAGGCG
The DNA here is from genome assembly GCA_013399915.1 of Illadopsis cleaveri. Taxonomy (NCBI): domain Eukaryota; kingdom Metazoa; phylum Chordata; class Aves; order Passeriformes; family Timaliidae; genus Illadopsis; species Illadopsis cleaveri. Next base: position 549,048 of record VXBB01023979.1, read on the forward strand.
GGCAGGCCTTCACTCGCTGTGCCTCGCCGCCCTGCGGCGGCGGCAGCGGGGCTCCTCTCGCTGGAGGCCGCAGAGCGTTTCGGGAAGCGGCCCGGAGAAGTCCGGCAGGGCAGATGTGCAGAGCTGCCTGGCGGCAGGGAACAGAGACGCTGGTAAGCCACGTGGAGGACGTTTTCCCTTCCCACGAAGTAAAAGGAAGGAAAAGGGAAGGGAGGCTCCTGCAACCTGCCCTGCACTGGGAAGGGCCGTGAGGGCTGGGAAGGGGCGGAGCGCCCTCTGCTGGCGCCTGTCGTTGGCGGCAACGGGGGCCCCCGGCCTGGCCTGGCCTGTGCCGTCGCTTTGGGGGCAACAATCTCGGACAAGTAATTTCACGTCTCTCAAATTCCTTGTGAGGGCAGTGGACACGAGAGTTCGGCTTTGTGAAGTGTTTTGAAAACGCTTGTGAAAGATGTCGAGCAGGAGCAGTGCTCTCTGCTAATAAAAACCATTGTGCAGGAGCATGTTACTGCTGGAAGCATGAAAAGAGGTGGTGCAGCCACACTTGGGGACTGCGTTGAAGCTCAGATTACTGCAATAAATTACTCTCCTTTGCAGACCTAAATCCTGTCTGCTGGGAAAAAAAATACCAAAACCTACAAGTATCATTGTTAATCTGTGTGTCCACATGTTACTTCCAGAATAAATGTTGTGTTTTCTTTAAGAAACCAGGGCTGATTTATCTTTGAGTTTCAGCTGTGTTTCTGAGGGGTAATTGTGTTTCTCAGCAAGTAAATGCTCTTGATATTACATTGCTGTCATGGGAAAGAAGACATGTTGGCAGCAGCTCCCTAGTAAAAAAAAAGCATATAATAAGATCTTATTGCATGATTTCCCTATTTTCCACTTATCCCATATCTTCCACAGATGTAGGCTGGAGAGTAAAAGAAGTGAACAGCCTGGTTTTCTAGCAAAACTCACTTTCCTCAAGAATGCTCCTTGAACTTTTTATAAGTGGCAGCTCTGCTCAATCCCTGTTTCTCCTCCTACCTTTTTAAAGTTGTAAGGAGTTTTAGATGTATAGTGTGATTGTCATAGGCCATTTTCCTCCTGCTGTGCTGAATCAAGGCTGTAGACAGCAGAGTTTCTTCTCAGCGGGTAGAATCAGCTGTCAAGTGATAAGAAATGTGCAGTTTCTGCTTTTTACATTCACTGTTGTGGACTAATGGATATGGTTGCTAATCTTCAAGCACCAGCACAACATACTCCAGCTACACTTTAGTGTTTCTTGGGATGAAGTTTTCAGTTGTTCAGCTGTGTGTAAAGTGGAGGTGGGGTCACTTTAACCAATAAGCATCACCTGTAAAATTGCTGCTGCAAATGTTTGTCAGCTGAAAGAAAATTGCTGACTGTTTTTTGATGCATTTCAGTTATGTAAGTAAGGTAAGTATAAAAATAATGCTGGAATGCTTCATCTATATATGAAGAGCTGGTTCACTCACAGGATTTATGAAACAGAGCTTTTGCCTGATTACGAGGTTCTTTCCTAGGGGCAGCTGGCCGCTCACTGGACCCAAGGTGCAGCTGGGTGCTGCGTGTGGTTGCCACTGCTGCCTGGGACCACAAATTGGCAGCCCCACCGAGCACATTGATTAAAAAGAAAGGGCAACAGTAGGTATATACTTTGTATGCCTGTGCCCCAACAATATCCTGAAGGCCAGCCTGCTCTTCCCCCTGTCTACAACTATTGCTATCACCATCAAATTCTTTCAGCCCTTTTCCTACATAGGCTCAGAGCTGAAGCACTCAGCTGTATTCAGTTGAGCAAGCTGAAAAAAACAAGCAGTTTGATGAGTGGTGAAAAATTTGTCCTTACAGATTTGGCTGAAGAGCATGCTATCTCTGTGGTCCCCCCAGGGCACGACAGATATTCTAGTAGTGAAGTTGTATGTAGTGAGCCCCAGCCTTCCTGGCTACAACCAGGAAGAACAGAAGACAAAGCTTAATTCACCTGCTGCTGGAAGCTCATTCTTCTGCACCTATCTCATTTGTGCTGAAAGAAAATGCGGCTCACCAAAACTCTAAGTACTTCCAAAAACTGATTCCATTCCTACCTTCAAAAAGGAGGTGAAAGAATGCCAACAGGTAACCTGCCAAGCTACTGTCTTTCTCTGATGGACTTGCTTCTTCCATCCTCATCATCCTTATGCTTGTAAGAAATGTTTTGGGAATCTAATTCTTGGACTCTAGGCAAGCAAATGCAATTCCCTGATGTCCTGCTAATGCTGCTGTGGGAAAGAGACTGTATAATACCAGTGGCAATTTGCGCAGAGACCTTCCTGTCCTCCTGGACGCTGCAGCACTTCTCATCATCACTGTCTCCATGATGATGTGGGATTGGTCCTTATCCTGCATAATCTTTGCAAGTGCTGCAGCCAGCAAGGAGGATGCAGAGTATTTAAACACAGAGATCTTTCTCTCTGCTCAGCAAATGCAAGATATTACAGGTCCTCTAGCTGTTCTTCTTAGGGAGGCCATCAGCTGACCATGAGGAACCAAATGGCCTGTCAGAAGGCCAAATGTTATGTTCTCAGTAAGGCTGGTCCAGAGATCACATTGTCACTCACAATGATACATCATCTCATTTTCGTGCTGGGCTCATCCTTCAGTTCAAAATGATCTCTTTAGCCACCTCTGACAGGTCATGTTCTGCTGCTCCACAGTATTCTCAGCATTTGAAACCAGGCTGAAAAGGCTCATCAGTCCCACAAGTATTTGGCAGTCAGTGCATAGCCAGAACTGCTCAGTGTTACAGACTAGAGAACAAATATATGTGCAGTTGCAATTGGGAATATTTACACCTTCCTACAATGATTTGTTCATCTGGCCAGACGCTGTAGAGCAGTTTCATAACACTTTGCACCACAGGTCAGAAATAAACATGCTTTTTTGTACATCTATATTGCCAAGGTTAATAGATTATTAATTATGTAAACGCAGTCAGTTGAGTGAGTGGCCCATGCCAGGCCAGCTAGCCCAAGTCAGAAGCACCGTTAAAGCGTGATGTGAATTTGGAGAGGAGGAGTGGAGAGAGACTGCCCCTGCTTAAAACCTTACATTAATGATGTAATCACAGCATGCTTGGGATGGGTTCCCCTGGCTTCTTACCCTTCTCCTCTAGCTCAGGTCCTCTCAGGGGTAAGAAGCCTTTTGTCTGTAAAACTCTAATCCTGAAGTGATCCCAGGCTCCAGCACTCCCCCAGATCTCTGCCATGGTGTGTTCAGCATGTTTGCAGAAGCTTGGGGGACAGAAAAGTTGCCTGATATTGACAGGCCATCTATGTACTATGAGAGAGCAAGGTATCAGAGAGCACAAATCTCAGTTTCTGGTCAGAGAACAATGCCTGCCATGCTTTGTTATGCACCAAACGGAAGCACCTGGTGTAAAACATTGGAGATGCTTCAAGGGGGCACCATCAATTATAAATTACCTTGTACAATTCAGAGAAACGTTCCTGATGCTCTCACAACCATTGCAGTATAAAGCTGTAAAATAATAATAGTAACAGTACTCTGCTTTAACACAGGAAACAGAATAATGTTGTGAAGTCTTGGCTAAAAATACAAGGATTAGATCATGAACTAAGAGCTGTTTTGGCAGAGGGTGGCCTGGAGTCTTTCAAGTCTCCTGCAAAGTATACTTGAGGGTCAAGCCTTAATTGGCTGCTCTACATGAGGAACACAGAAGTCTTTTCTTTAGATCCAGGGCTGATTGTGACACAACATACTTTGTAAAATCTCCCTTAGGTTTATCCCTTTGCAGAAAGGGGTAGGTAGAAGCCCAACTAATTCTCAGTAGCCTCTGTTGTTCAGTGATTTATTGCCCAGGCTTATTTCCTCCCAAAATAGTGCTGTACTTAGTTACAACCTTGAAGTATTTCTATAAACTGCGTGTCCTCTGACCTTGTCCCTCCTGTGAGTTGTTATCCTCCCCCCAAGGGACTCAGCAGTTAACATTTCAGAGCTGATGTTCATGAGACTGGCCTGGACTGCCTGCTGAGGTGAGTCAGCAGAGCAGGACTCACATCTTCTGTTTGCAGAGCCCCTGGTACTGACTGATACAAAAGCCTGCCTGGCTGTGCCTGGTGCCAAGCATATGAAAGGGAAGGGCCAGGGTGTGACAGAGGCAGGTTTTCCTGGCCCTCATCTATTAGTATATTGTGGTGATGTTTTATGGGAAAGTGTGTTCAACACGCAAGCTTTGATACGCAGTACTACTCAAAGTAAGGACTTATTTGATTTACAGCCTGGTTTCATGCAGTCAGACTAGCTCAAAAATATTTGCACTGTGCTACTTTTGGTGTAAGGAGCCCTGCCTTCCTCCAGCTGTGGCAGCCCCATCATTCCCTTGCCAGGGCTATGTGCACCATGTCTTCTTGTGGAGGGTCGACTGACCAGGGCTCCAGACCCGCTGATATCAGCCCAGGGACCCTTGGATGTCCAGGACAGGGACTGTGCAACTGTCCAGCCTTTGTGGACAGGCCCAAGGCAAGAAGCCAGCATCCCGCATTATGAGTAACACTGGATTGGGTGCAGCTGTTCTGTGGGTTCAGACCTGATTTCCCAACTGCATCGTGTCACTTGGAACAGCTGAAGAAGGGATGTGATGGGATGTTATCTTCCCAAAGGACAGGGGTATACATCCTTTGCTCACACATCTCCACACTAGGTTTCCTACACGCTTTTCTGCCAAGGAAGCGAGTGGTGTGTGCTGCTTGCATCCACTGGGTGGAGCAGCTCCTTGCTTAGTGTCTGCTGCCTGCACATCCCCGTCCTGAAAGAGTGGGCTCCAAAAAATCGCGGAGAAAGCAGAGGCAGACAAGGAGCAAGGCAACATTTAATGAAGAACTGCTTCTGGCCAGCTAGGCCAAAGCTGGATTTTACCAGAAAAAAAGGCTGGCATATAGTATAAAAACAAGGTAGGGAAAACAAATCTCCATGAACAGCTATTGATCAATCAAGAGCCATTACAGGGCTCTAAAGCCCCTTTAAATCTGTCTTTAAGAACAAGCAAGCAAAAATAAAAGCTAAAGTCCTCAGAAATGTTACTATTGTAAGCCCCATGACCGCATTAACTCAGTGCTGTAGCACTTAAGGCCTGGCATCAGCCACAAAGGGCTCCATGGCTATGAAAAGAAATAGTCAAGATGGTTTAATCAAAATAATTTTCTGTAAATTTTGGATATTAAGGTGAATATTTAGGAAGGTTTTAAGTTTTATTTTAGCAACCAAAATTAAAAAAGAAAAGAAAATCAAAGCAATTTGACAGGAAATTTTTAAAATCTTAATGTAGGGAAGTTGCTTTATTCATTTGTCTAATAAACTCCTGATCCCTCCATTTATTCTCATCTTCGGGCAAAAGATTGCAGGGAATTTTTAAAAATGTTGGCTACCTAAAAATGTCAACTTGGATGAATTTTCATCTTTGTTATGATTACCACAAAAGGAATGAACAAATTCAAAACATACTTCTCCTTTCCACAGTAGGGTAAGGAAGATATCCCCACATGCATCCTGTCACAGACAGCAGCATTTAAAGAATACTCAGGAGCTTTTACAATCTCTTCTCTTTCTTTTCCCCTGAAGTTGGATGAAGCATCTAGAGAAAAATCCCACAGGAGCAAACGATGCTGCAGCCACCAACATCTCCATCCCATGGAGAAGGTGTCCAGAGAAGCACGACCCAGGATCCTCAGGGCTTGCTGAGCACTCTAGGATCAGTGGTAAGGAAGTTTACCTTCAGTGTTGACAAAGAAATTACTCTCCCCTTACTACTTTCTTTTTCTGGGTAGCAGCTCTGCGTCTCATACCTACAGATCTCTTGAACCAGTTGTCCCTTCTTCTACTTCTAGACCTTTTTGTTGAAGCAGATCTAGCTTAACTCTACCCCAGCCAAACCCAATGGGAGCCCATGAACTCAACCCAGCTAAAAATGTATCTTCATGTCTCATTAAAAAGGTATAGGTATCAAAGTCTTTAAGGTGCTATGAGTCTTCATTAATACCAGTGCACATTCTGGGCCCAGAGAAACTACTTTATCCCCCTTATTCCCATGACAGAAGGACCATAAAAGATGAGAGAACAGCTGTAACTAGAACATTAGGAGTGCTGCTGGCACTCCTAAAATTCTTCTGGCCTAGCAGTTGAAACCAGAGAGGATCATATTCTCTTCCGTCACTACTTCATTTTTTCCCAATGCAAGCCAGAGAGGTGTCAGTTCCTTTCTAAGTTAAACTTCAGGCTTTAAAACTAGACTGACCTGTTTGCTCTCTTTTATGCTGTAGGAATTTCTAGTATCACGGGAAGAGGAAATCTAACCCACCTACAGTTCTGATTTAAGCCCTTTCAGAGCAGGAAAAAAGCTAAAAGCATTTCTTTAGCTGAGGTGATCAATGTGGAGACCATGGCAAAGGTCCATTCTATGTTTTGAAAAAATATTTCTTGTAACTTAATTCCATGCTTTTGTACTGTAACACATTATAACTTCTGGAAGTAGATTTTCCTGAGGTGGGAAGTAGGAGGTAGTCATAATTCATTAATGGTCTGTACAGGAGTGAATGGAGTTATCCCAGAGCAGGATGTCATACCCACAAGTGGAGAGCAGCTTCTATTAACACATAGTTGAAGAAGGCAGAATATGCAGAAATCAAAGGAAATGGCTTATCAGGGTGCTGTGTAGGAGCTTGACTACCTGGGACAGGGAGGCAGATGGGATTCTGGGTATTGGGCTGTAGAGAAGTAATTAGGAGATGTACTTCAGGGGCAAGCTTTCTTTATGGACCCAGGGCAGCCACTATGTCCTGTGCAGGGAGTAAGCAGAGACCCTTTGCATGACACTGAATGATCTTCTGGCAGTTTGCAAATGCATTTCTATTGTCACAGAATGCCTGTGTATCAACACCTTCATTACTTATTCAAGAAATTTGGTTGCTCATCAAATCCTCCTTGAAGTGTGTGGTGCAGGCAAGGGAGGACATTGTGTTAAAATTCTTCTGCTGCCTCATTTCCTTCAGTGGATCCTTCCCTGAAGAGCTTCTAATGAGACTGACCTTTATTAGCTAATTAGGCTCATTGAAATGGCATGATTGCATTTAAGTTTTTTTCCTTCTGTGGATACTCCAGATTAAGTTCTCATCATTAGGCAGGTTGGAAGGGGACTTGTAACCATGTGTGGAGGTGAGCAGTGCATACTCCATCTCACCTTTCTGCCACAGCTACTGAAATTGGCAGAAAAGCTGTGCCACATGGTGCCAAATAATGGGTTTGACTACATTGTGATAGTGTTGACTTAATTCTGTAGCTATTTTTAGTGAATCGCATGCTGATGTGTGTACAAAGCAGTTGCTGTATTCTCGGGGTTTTTTGGGTTTCTCTCTCCTCTCCTCACCCGAGATTTAGGTGGTGGTTCGTGGTGGGCTGTTCGAGTGATGCTCTCTTGCCCTCAGCCCTCTGAAGGTTTTGAGTCTGGCGCGAGAATGAAACGAAGACTGCAAGGTCTTGTTTTCTTGGTTTCTCGCGTTGTTTATTAATTCTTATCTTAAAAATTTCTCTGTGCCCTGCCAAGATGTTCACAGCAGCTCAGGCACAGGATGACTCCTTGACTCTGCCTGCAAGTTTCTCTGTGCCCGGCCAAGGTCTTCACAGCAGCCCGGGCACAGGATGACTCCTGCCCACGATGGGCTGTCGCTAGCTCTTATACAGATAATTACATGTACCTTATTTACCATTATGTGCCAATGCCTATCACCTATACTAAAAGGGTCATCTCTGCCTTAATCCAATCCTCTAAAACTACTTTGTGCCCACATCACTGCAAAAGATGGATGCCAAGGGAGAAGAAGAAGAACCCAGGGCACCGCCCTAAAATCTCCATCTTGTCCCCTATTCAGCTCCATTCTTAAAACCCAAAACTACTAAATTTTCCATCTAGTGATTAGCTACACTACTATCTTTCACACATTTGTGACTTGCAATTCTTCTCTGTGTTGGAAGCTTTTTCCATGGACTAAAATCAAAGCCTGTGTGTTCCTGGGCTCTGTGCCAGGCAACTCCCTTGCACAGACCCCCCTGGACAGAATTCAAACCCTCTTTCTCGGGTTCCAGATCCCTTTACCGAGGTCTGTGACCATCCAGGGCAACCAGAGGAATGCCCTGGACTCCCACACTGTATGGCAGAGAACAACCCAGATTTTACAAATTCAGCATTTATAGTGTGAAAAATTACAGAAAAATCACCCTGTTACAAGATCAGTCCAGTCCATCAGGCTGTGCTCTACTGTCCTGCTTGAACAATGAAGTTCTGAAGGTTTAACAAATAATGGAGTCCCTTCAAGTTGTTCTCAATCCAGCTGCCCCGTGGGCAGACCCCAGGTTGGTTATGGTAGGCACTGCTTTCAATCTTTGACAGCTCTTCCAGAAGATTCCTTCCTGATTTCGTCTGTCTTTCCCCATATCCAGAGATGGAAGTGGGACACACAGTAGGGTGGCATGTAGTACTTGCCAGCTGGAGAAGCAGTATAACCATGAGATGATACTTGAGTCCTGCATTACCCTCTTCTTATCCAGGAGCATCAATGGAATAACTACTGTACCATACTTTACCACTTTACAGGGAGCAAGAAAATCACAGCATCTATCAAATGAAGCCAGTTCCACATATATCTGTCAGTTTTAGAAAAGAATTCTTACAGGATTGCCCCATTCTGAGGAAAAAAGGAAAAAATGGGTAAGTTTCCTTTTTATCATTACTGCTAACTGAAGTCTTCTGATGCTGCTGGTTTTGGTTTCTTAAAGACTTGTTGGTTTCCTGAGGGGCTAAGCATGAATCAATTTCATAATCTAACCTTGGCACCTCTTGCTGTTGAGGAGTTTGAGTTGTGCTGTAGACACTGTCACAGGACCCCAAGGCTGAGCTCCCCCTCAGGATGCATGGGAAATTTTCTTGTGCTCAAGACTCAAAGCCAGTAAATTGGGGAACACTTCAGTCACTTCAGAACACTTCAGAACACTTAGGGGCATAGTACTCCTCTTGCCTTTCTCGCTTGGCTATCTTTTTTTCTTCATAAGGACAACTTATAACAATCAACTGGAATAGGAAAGTTTTCCAATAGCAAAGCCATTAAAAAGAGGAAATTACAGCAAGTGTAAGAAAAACATAGTAAATATCTTGTGCCTGGTAGTGACATACACATTAAGTCAATCTTAAGGGAGTTGGTTCTCCACGGTCTCAGGTTTTTGCTTCATCAACCTACCTTTCCCTGTGCTCATCTTGAGCTGCAGGACTGGCAGCATCCTCTTGGAAGGTCCAACACCAGGTTGCAGCTAGTCCATTCTGCCCATACGTGGCTACGGAACATCTTCCCTGCTCTCTCCTTTTTAGGGGGTTTGATGTATTCCAGCAGTGTTTGCCTGCTGATAGTAAGTCAGATTTATATTTACATGCATTCATGGAGCAGAGAAATGAATAACTGTAGCTCCCAATCTGCTTTCTCTAGGACATTTGCATTGTTAATGTCATTCCCTCCCTGGTGTGTCCACTCCTCACCTCTGGAGCAGCATGGCAAGTGGGGTAAAAGGATAGAAGGTCTGAACCTCGTGTCAGTAAATGACTGAGGAGCAAGGCACGTGGCAGGAAATCCAGGGTGTTATGGTGACGTGACTTACAGCACAGTTGAATTACTGTGAGAAACCCTGGTAATGTGCAATTAGTTCAGCAAAGTTACTTAGATTCTGTTAAATTTCTCTATTAAACTGATTGCTATGATTTGCTGGGGACTAGATGTACTTATGGAAGCTTTCCCAGCAATTTCCTTACTTAGCAGTTCTACTTTTTGGAAAGACAACAGAAAGCTGTGCGTTCAAGGAGAGGGTTGAAAGCATTGTAAGGCTGACAATAAATATGGGCCTTTTCATGCCACAATCCAATAACTGTAGAAAGCACAAAGATTTTCAAAAAACTGTCAGAGTTCTCTCTCCATGAGGTGGGGGAGCTACAGCATCTGCCACAGCCAGTGGCTAATGCAGGTTCCTGGCAGGGCTGAGCAGCCTAAGAACATTTTACTTGCTGCTGGCTAAACCAGGGAATCATTTCACATTTGCATGTGTCCCCCAGAAACAGAGGGATGGATTAAGGCACAGACACGGTACCATTTCAAGCACATTCCCATTCTGGGAGTGAAGTTATCTGAATTAAACCAACTTGGAGGCATCCTGCTGGGTCTCCCTAACACAGCCGGGAGAGCTGGGCACTGTCACACACAGAAGTCCCGACGTGCATACCTTCAGGAGGAGCAACTGTCTCAGCTCCATCTTAGGGGGTCCTAGGAGCATGGCACCAGTTCATTCCTGGCTGATGTGACATCACCTGGGAACCCTTGGAAATGTTTATAACATAGGTTGTTTTTATCTTCTTTTCAGAGTTGGTATAAAATTCCTCTATACAAGTATTTGAACTCTGATATGCACTCTTAATTTACTGGCCTTCTTCATACTTATCAGAGAAGTGGAAGACATTCTCTTATTTAATGTGGGACCTGAAAGATATTCCTGTTTTGCCAAGAAAGTTTATGGAAATGGTGCTTCCTAAAAATACAGGGACAATGGCAAACACTGTCTTTATAAGTTATACTCTGCATAACTCATACCAACCACTGCAGCAAAAGAACTCATTTGCCATTAAAAAAGCTTAGCTATCAGTTTGTTTTTATGTTCTCTTGGCAACATTCTACTGTGGCTATAATAGAAGTTTGTTATGATCTACAGTTTAAATTATTACCCATTCCACATCTCATCTTGCTGCTGCTTATTTGTTTCACCAAAATCTTAGACCTCTTTCCTGAATATCATCCATCAGTGAACCTTCTTAGTAAAAACACCAGAAGGCAGTTACAGATACCATTCATCAGAGTTCAGGGGTACAATACATATTTTTATTACCAGGGAGTACCCTGTTTACACTGAATTCTTTTGAACATTGTTGGCAGTGATGGTCATGGCTGATTTCTTAAATGTAAGTTAGGTCATCCGCAGTGTCATCCCACTGGCTTTGTTGCTTCAGTGGAGCTCCCTGTAGGGGCAAGGGATGACCCCCTGCCCCTGAAACTATGCTCTATCAGTGAATGTTTCTCCTGCATGGAAAATTTTCTGCATGGATCTTCTGAAATGCACAACTCCCAGATAATTGCTAAATATTGCCTGGGTAAGGAGGAGGTGAAGCAAAGAATCAGGCTAAGGGACACTTGTAAGAAGAACTGACAGGACTTGTGTTGGGGTTTATATTGCTCATGTTGTTACTGCAGTAACTCCCACTTGAATGTATGTAGATTTTGGAGGTGATAGCCTTTATCTTGCCCCTTTCCTCAGTGTTCCTTCACAAAATCTGTTTGCACCAAGCCCCAAAATAAATATAGCTGGTGACTGCAGGTTGACAGCAAAGATTTTTTTTCTCTTTGTAGACAGACCAAGAGGTGCACGTGGCTCTATCTGAACACAGAACCTGAGACACAATGCAAACTGAGCTCTGCAGAGATCTTAAACTTCACACTAGCATCCCTCTTTCATCCTTTCCGTTTTACTCTCACCCCTTTTGTATAATTATTTCTTTGGTTTTTCATCTGATTTATTTTGTATGAGTGCTACTGTTTTTGTTGTGGTCTGAAATATCTGGAAGTTAGTACTTCAGCTTAGTATATTTGCTATCTTTTGTATTTACAGCCCTTCTGGATCCATTCTGAAAACTGTGTTTCAAGGGTGTGTGTTGAAGGAGTTGTGGAGGGTAAATACCAGAGATTCTACATCAAACAATTGCAGTCTTTGCCCACTGTTTAGATAAAGGCTGTAGAAAGCCCAGGGATTTGTTCTGAGAATTGTGAGCAGCCATTTCCAAGACTTACAGTCTTATGGGTTTGACCTGCCTGAAAGGTTTTTGAAACTCATTTGAAATCTGAACTGGTTTTGAGGTCAAACTATAAATAAGTCACTCAACAGTTCAGTAAAGTGTTGAAAAACCACTTTAGCAATCTGAGGTAAAATACAGAGCTTTCAGCTACTAAGACCTATGATGCCTTTGGGTTTTGTCACTGGAGTAACAATGTAAGCTATCAGTACAAGCAGGTCTGGGCTACTTTGGGGTCAACATCTAGGTCATAGATTTGTTCTCACCTAGAGGAAAACCTGAAATTCTCCATCCTGAGATGTCACATTAGCATCAGGCATGTAGTTTCCGAGGTCTGATGTTGCTTGAATGGGATGATTTAATATTTGCTCCCCACCTGCAGTATTTGGCTACGGCACCATTTGCACTTTTCTTCATGTAAGAAAATGACTTGGCTTCCAGGGCAGAGGGTGCAGGTGGCGACTGGCTGGTGCACAGCATCAACATGGGCCCATGATTTTGGCTGCAGGATGGCTGAGCCACCACAGTCCCTTTTCACAACACCTCAGGGAGCAACGCCAGCCCTGGGCTGACCATGTGGCAACTCAGTGCCAGTGGGATGGAGCTGCCTGCCAGCATGTGGCAGAGGGGGTAGAAGTTCTCTTTGTCCTTTGCCATCTTTTCAACCCTGGAAAGGAAACTGGCCCTAAAAGTCAAGGATGTTTGATGTGCCAGTGGTGGCAGCAGAACTGAAAGCTGGACAGGACTCTTGCGATAGAGCAGATAAGCTGACTTTTGTCAGAAACATGAAGAGGTACTATAATCCCTACTTCAACCTGTTTTCCACCACCAGCTGGGATAACACAGAACCAAAACAAAACACAAAAAACCCAGATGTGAATCATTTTTATTAGGGCACTAATGCTTAATAAAAGTGTAATGCAGAATAAATTGTCTTTAGGTCACCTCTTAGAAGAGCTCACAGGTGTCCCCTGAACTGGAAAAGGATGGCTGGACCTTTTTCCCCTCCATACACTGCTTAGCCCTGCAGTTCTAAAGGGCAAATATCTTCTCCCAGCTATCTGGAAGCAGGCTCTGCCCTCTTTCCAGCACTGGCAATAGCTCTTAAACGTCATGAACAAATTCAGCAGGGGAACACAGGGAAGCAGTTTTAAGGGAGCATGTGCCTGCTCTGCCTGTCTCTGCCCTATTATTTCATCCTATGTGTTGCCTTGCTCTCAAATCATATGCTTCTTGTATCTGCAGCAAACTTGCTTCAGAGTGGACCTTACCAGCTTTATCCCTCTGGCCAGCACTTCAGTTTTATAGGGCTCTTCTGTGGTGGTTTTGCTATTCAGATAATTCTCTGAAGGGAGAGCTATCACTTTCCAAATTTGCCTGTCTACCCTCTCTTCTTTTTACACTATAAAAATATATATATATATATGAAAACACATATACATATATGTATATTTGCCTTCTTGAAATATGCATATATACCCTCACCAAGGGTAGCAGCAGAAGTTTGCCAGTGTTTCAGCTGGAACTTCCTGCAGGCCAGTAAGTCCTGACTGTGTTTGCTCCTTGTGTTGAGGAAGAATCACAGGATTCACTGGCTGAAGATGATGTTTATAACACACTGATTTGAGCAAGGGTAAAAAAAAAAAACCAACAAACACCACAACATTTTTCTAATCTTCACCAGTCAGGACTCTTGTACTCTGGTGAAATGATAGGGGAAACTGGAATGCTAAGGAATACTAAAGAACACTCAATTCACCAATAAATATTTAAAAGTGGATGGTGAAATGTCATTCTTCTTAGAAGAAAAACAAATCTTTGCAGCAATGGGTAGAAGCAGGGAGAGGGAAGGAGGAGTGAAAAATGGATTTGTGTTCTGTAAAATTTTGAGCCTTTGAAGAAGGACAATATTTCCTTTTGTGATGGGTGGTACACTAGCAGATAACTACCTCAGTGCTTTAGTTAATTGTGCTGAAAGTCCCTTCCATTATTTAGATCTTGAGTTGTATATGCATTTTTTTGTTGCTGCTTTAATGCCCAAAGGGAAATGCCAGACTCTGCTTGATCAGTTTGCCAAATGGCATTATCTCATTCCACAGTTATGACTGTAGGGATGTGTTTTAGGTAAATGAAGAACAGATTTTCTACTCTTCATAAATCCCCTCTGTTCCAGTGTCTTGGCCAAAGGTATTTAAGTTGGGATGATGCAGATAATTCATCTATCCTGGCTTTACAGGATAGATATAAGCAAAAAGTGACAGGAGCATGTTTTTTGCAATAGTGTACAATTTTACTTGAAATACACAGCCTTAGAAGGTTTGTTGGCTATAAATACGACAGGTTTTTTCCCAGTTAGCATGTGTGTATGCAGAGTGGCACTTTGATCTTTTTGGTTCTTGAATTGGTGTCACTCACTTGAACTCCAAATATAAATGACTCTTTTTGTCATGTAATCTTTATATTTGCTTGTAGTTATGGAAAATAGGTTTTGAGCACATACATACCTATTCAGAGTTTTCCACTCACTGCAGATGGAGGTCTGTTATGTGCTCATTTTGAACTCTCTTTGGCAAGACAAATGTCAGCCAAACACTAAAGATGATGGAGAATCAGATAGTAAAGTGTTTTTGCATTACACAGCTTCTGTCAGGTCACTTTATTACTCTGTCACCCATACACAACACGCCCCACAGCTGAAGTGTGTGATCTGCTGCTGTCCTTAGAATTACTACAATTTCCACTACATGTTTTAGATCCATAAATCAGTCAATCCTTACCCTCAGCACCTCACTTTGTGAGACCTATCTAAGCTTTGTGACAGACACACCACTTTTACCAAAAGGATTGATCTTTCTTCCAGATCACCATGCATGCTTTTATATGTACACATTCTAAAATTGCAAATGGCTGACTTTGATCATGTTGGCACGCAGGCCCAAGAATTTCCCTTCTAGGGTGTCAATACTGCAAAAAATTCAATTCCTCAAATTTTATCGTTTCACTTTTTATTTTAAATAAAAGCTCAAGCTGACAGTAGCATTGTTTTTTCATGAGTGTAAGGTCTACTTTTTCATTCCCAAGTGCAATTACACATCCCTCTTTGAATATATTTTTGTGTCATCTGAACATGTTTCTTCAGTAATTTGTTTTGGATCTTTAAACTTGACTGTATCTGATGAAGGCAAATGACGAGATAACTGCCGGATTTCCATTACTTGCTATTTTCTGAGTTACTAAGTATAAAATTACAGGCAGGAGGAAGGTGAGCTTGGAGGACACTGGGTGTGTTTGGAGACCTCCAAGGCTACTGCAGGGATCAAGGAATTAAAACCTGGCATGGTGTCAAAGAAGATGAAAACACCTTCAGGCCTCCAGAAAGGAGGATGTGGGAGGTGAGTGACTATTTTGAAACACAGTTGTAGTACTGACTGTTCTGGGAGAGACCACAGAGGACCAGCAGGGTTTGACAGCAAACCAGGCAAAACTGCAATGGAGAGCGTTCTGCCTCAGCAAGTGCTTGTACCAAGAAGCAAATAGAGATGTTTCCCCACAAATTCAGACTAATCCAAGCTTCTCTGTCTGAGCCTGTGCTAGTCACACACACAGACCATGTCCAGTACTTCCTAGCACTACACGATGCCCGTGGGAAACGCTTCTGGTTTGCTTCCCTCGTTCAGTTCAACTTAAATAATTAGTTGAGTGAATAGATGGCTGCACCTCTATTGCTGAGTATTATGTTGCCAGGCTAGGTGTAGAAAGAGGGTTGTGTCCTGCAACAGCTTGGTGGATGTGGAGTAATATTTCCCTGCATATTTGGGTTTCCTTTTGCACAGAAGCACAGGATTAGCAGAGCAGACATGAGCCCTGGGATGTTTCAGCCTAGAGCACTGTTGTAGTTTTGGTTTGTTTTTTCGGCTAACGCACCATTTATGTGGTGGTTTTATGTTTGCTGATTGAGAGACAGGATTTTTGGGAGGACAAAAAGGCGAAACAGGCTCAACTTAGAAGTAAAAAGATAGTTTATTAACACACAATAAGAAAAAAAAATGAAACTTTCAAAACCCCTCTCCTCCCCCACAAATACTCACTTTTTTACAAACCACATAGAGACAAAACTTATGACATTCAGTCAGTTTCATTATTTAAATATAGTCTTTCATCAATTTTTTAGGAGAGGAGTCTCTTGTTTTACTATGGATTTTTTGTCCCACTAACAACTTAAGAGAAGTTTTTGTGGGTTGGAAACCCTCACAGAAACAGCTGCTCGGGGGAAAATCTGCTTTTATGTGGTCTCTTCCCATTAGCAGTTGCCCAAGCTGCTTATGGGTTGTGGAACTTAGGTATTTTTGGGGTGTCACTTTTTAAAGATAAGCAGCTTCAAGGCACAGGATTTTTCATTCTACGGAACAGAGACGTCTTCTCACCACTTTCACTGGTGCAGGAGTTTCTCATCTTTTTCTCTCTGTTCAGGCATCTCATGGGACTGTACAGTCCATCCCAAACACCTTTGCTCAAAAATCCACAAATTATCTCCCCAAATGCTCATTTCCCCATGATTTAAAAGACAATTGACCAACAGAGTTCATTTCCATAGTCCAACAAGAAAGTCCAGCCAGCAGACCACTCCTTCATCCTTCCTCTGATTAATCTTTCTCTCACTCTCTCCATCTGACTGTTATGCTAAGTTCTCTCTATGCCCAATCACGTTATCTGTCCTCACTCTGGGAAGAGCCAGGCCCTTGGAAGTCCCATCTTCTGGTAGAGAAAGAGTTAAAGTGTCCAGGCCTGCGGTGGTCACATGATTTTTTGCCGGGGCAGCAGCCGGGATTTTTCAAAACCGGCAGGAATGGAGAAAAAACTCCGACAGATTTCAAAGCAGCCTGGCTGATGAAAAGATCTTTGCCTTCCACCCCTGGATCTCATTCAAGGTGGGGGGCGGCCAGGCCCTCCTCCCCCTGCTTGGGAAAGGGCCCAGGCCCGCGGCCAGGCCTTGGGCCAGCTCCTCCCCCCATGGGGGAGCAGCAGGGTGTTGTCCAGCTGCTAAAAACTGATCCGGCCGAGAAGGGGCACATCATCCCCCGTCCCCAGGCCAAGCGGGCCTCTCGTGAAGGCTCGGGCCCGGGCCTGGGCAAGCCTGGCCCTCCCGGCCCGCCCCCTGCAGGGGGAAGAGAGCCGGGAGTGCCTTACCTCTTGTGAAGCCGGAAGGAAAGAGAGTGAACTCAGCTCCCCTCCCAACTTTTAAGCTGTGTGTTTCTCAGAGGCGGATTCCTACAGACAATTGGCTATTTTGGTTGTCAGTTTAAAAGAATTCACCTATTGAACTCCACCATCTGCGCTAAACCAGCACAAGCACAAATACCCAGTGCATGCCCCAGTTCTACAGACAGCTGTAGGTAGCAGTGAGGTAATTTGAGGCTTTTAGTGATTATACAGTAAGGAGATACACTTCCTCCTGCCGCCCTTTGGCTTTCATACAAGAGGATGTCTTGCAGAGGGATGACTATCTGATAGTATCCTTTAATGAGAAGGGAGTGGTAAAAAAACCTGTAATCTGTAGGGTGAGAGTTGTGGTTGTTAATTACCACAGCAGGTGAGATGATAATCTTGTTGCCTCATTGCACCTGGTGTCCTCTTATTTGGTCTGTCTTCCTATAGCTGCCAGTGGTATTTCTTCAGCTTGGTTTCAAGTGCACTGTGCAATGTGACTGAGACAGTGCAATTACTCCCATTACTAGTGTATATGCATAATTAAATCCAGAGAGCTAATTTGCTGCTTTGCAAGCTTTTTATTACCCAAGGGGAAAAATGGGATTCCCAGGCAAAGCGCACTTGAAAAGAGAGGCTGAGTGATGCAGAAAACTCAATTTTAGTGCCGCAGTGCTTAGCTCTTAGGTGCCCTGATGCCCAGTGAAATGAAAAGCCTCACTAAGTGGATATTTAGGTGCCTTATTAGAGCTACAAAAACTACCATGCACTCAGAGACTCTCTGAGATGGTCAGCAGCAAATACCAAAAAAGGAGCAAGAGCCACGTGTAATTTTGAAGGATGTGGGCACTTCCCTTCGTTCATGCCAAACATTGATTACCTAGGCAGCTGGCCCAGCTTTTACCAATCATATTCACTGGTTAAATATAATCCTCCTGCAAAAAATCCTTACCAGGATCTGCTGGTACATTCAGGAGTGACAGAAACACACCACAACCAGCTCTTTGGAAATCCATTGCCCTTCTTTCTTCCCCCATCTTCCTTATTGTAGCAGTGGTAGTTTATACCACCACATACCCCCTTCTTGCAGCTCTCTGCTAGCTCTGGCTTGAAATTCCCATGGGATCCCAGTTAGCAGATACAGCTGCTAGAAGGGAGGTGCCTTATATGTGAATCCCTATAGAACTGAAATAATGAGTTTTTCAGTGCTGTCAGGACTTGAGTATATTTGGGCAGGCCAGAAGCAGAAATTTAAGCAACCAGAGAGCTTTACTGGTGGGATCTTAGATGTCATGGGGATACAACCAGTGCCAAAGCCAGGCAAAAGAAGAAGGAGGGACTCTGAGGACCTGCATTTTGAATGAAGGAAAAAAAATCTCTGTAGATTTAGACTGCATAACTATGCAGGATGGAAGGCAATGAGGAGGCAGCATTATATTGTATTAATTGTCTGAGCAAAGTGAAGACTATAATTCCCCTCAGTGCTCTTCTGTCTGTCAGGCTTCTTGTTTGAAAGTTGAAGACTGTTTAATCTAGAAATGCATGTGACTAAGTTCTCCAAGATGGCCTGTAGCATTCCTTTCCTGGACCTCTGAGGACTGACTGATGGAAATTAATAGGACTTCCAATCATGACCCTCCATGACTCTGGGCCAAGATACAAGATAAGCACTACAAGTAGTTGAAATAAATAAATCTGCTGCAAATTGATTCCACTTCACAGAAACTTAGTTGCTTTCCTTTATTCCTGTGTCTTCCAAGGTAATTACATTATTGAACTGGGAGCATTTCTGGCACCAGAAGACTTTAAAGGCTAATATAAAGATGGACTATTAAAGTCTAGATTCCTGCAGGAGATAACTGTGGAATATAGTGCTATATTGGGAACAGTGCAGTGATGAGAAAAGCAATCAATGGTCCTTGGAGGATGGCAAAAAAAAAAGTGTCTGTGAAAGACTCATTTTTATGACCCATTTGGAGGACCACTAGTTGGCTGAGGTTAAAAATTGAAGTTTTAGTAAAATTTTATGAAATGTTGACTAAAGCAGATGAAATACCTGTCAGTTCCCATTACAGATATCCATGAGAAGGGCTGGCCCAAGGTCAATGATTTGTACAAGGCTTGGCTTTGGTGTCATAGAGGAATAACTTATTCTGCTGGTTTAGCTGGCAAAGATGCAAAGATGGGTGGAGGAGGATGAGCAGCCAGGGAGGTCTGGTCGCTTGTTTGGTCTTGGTGTCCCTCTGCCTCTGCACTGGAGTGGCACCCTCCAGCTGCTGTGAGCCTTGGGGATCTCCCCCTCTTGGATCTGTGTTGCCCTGGGAAAATACCCAACACGACCTTTTCCTTAGGTCAGCCTTTGGGACTTCCTGCCACTTGTTGTCCAGCTGAGCTGTTTCACACCTCAGATTTTTGGAGAGGCACTGCTTCTGTTAATCAGGTCCTGCCTAGGTATTGGTGTTTGGAACCTAAGAACAGAAGGACCCACCTTCACATTTAAGACAAAATATTTCTCTATCAGATTCCCTAGCAGGGATAAGGAAGCCAGCAATGGTGGGAACTGATCCAGCAGATTTCACTGCCCACACTGACAGCAGTGCAGTAATAGACTGATACTAGCAGGGATCAGCAACCCTCTTCAACACAAATGAGTGCACTGTTTCCATTTCAGTCCTTAAAGATGAGCTCTCTGTGAGTGAGAATTTTCACCTTGTCATTCCTGGTACCACACATATTAGTATCCAGGATCTGCTGTTCTTCCATGTTGCTTTTCTTATAGTTACAAAGTGTCAGAGGTCACTGTGCCCAAGTGGGTCTTTCAAGTTGGAAACTAAGAAAATCAGAACAATAGCCCTCTGGCATACTCTGGCAAGATTAATGATAATTATGGTTTTTTCTAATGGATTGCTCATAATTCTTAGAATGGCATTTTCATTCTGGCATATATTATCCTCACCTGAAAGTGGCTGGGTTGGTGAAGCACAGAGACCATCATGTATGTATCCTAGATGAGGCTGGTGCAGGAAGCATGTCATAGGTGATGCTCAGTGCTGTGCTCCTTTGCTATCAAACTCCAGAAGAGGGGCCCTGTATTTACCAGAAGTGGGAAGTAATGGCTGAAGATTATCAGAGCAAGTGGAAGCAATGCAAGTAGGTCAGGAAGATCCTGGAGGCTGAGGAAAAGTAGAAAACTGAACGTCCTGGAAGCTTTTGATTAAAATCTTTTACCTGAAAGATTTCTGAAGTTTAACACTTCTCCATGGATTAAGCCAAAACTAATGCCCAGAAGCAGCACAGAAACAATCCCAAAATTTGGGGTTTGCTTTCTGAAGTTATTATAATTATTACTATATCTTTCTATCTACATCAATCAGTAGTTAGATTTTTTTCATAAACCATGTTATTACTCTGCATACTCAAATTTTATTGAAAAATCTGAAGCATAAAGAAATGGAAAATACTGTGTGCTATCTACTTGGCTTCAGGTACAGTATCTGCTTTAATTAATAATGATGTATCTCTGCAGATCAAGAATAAAAATACCATCCCCACTATTAATCCTTACATTAAATTTTCAAATCATCAATATTAACCAAATATAGCTACAGTAAAACAGAGAAGCAGCATTTTTTTGTTTTTACAGGACATTATTCTCTGTGTTGCATCAAAGATTTCCTTTCAAATTCACCTGATTTGAAAGGTAGAGTTTCTCCTGACTGTGCAAATTAGCAGAGAAAGTGTCAGTATTTTATCAAATTCAGCTGCACCTTTTTTGCTGAAGCATGTTTAAAAGCCAATGGGTCTACTTTTGTGAGTCATTGCAGTCCATTCTGCTGCTGTTCAGTTGAAGGAAGCTATTTTTGTAATTTTACTATTTTGTAGCAAATGTACCAATTTAGTTAGTAGTGAAAAAGTTCCAGACATCTGTGATGAAGGTTGATAAATCCAGAAGAAATCTGTTCCTCTGCTAAAGTGAGTGAGCTGGCCTGGGAGACACTTGCACAGAGTTCTGAACTAGCATTGCAAAAATGAAAAGCTCTGCTTTGAAACAACGGAAGGACAAAGACTGTCTTTTGCATATGCTGAGGCATATGCATGTAAATTATTTGGTATTGTATTAATCAACCTATTGTATTTATTATGAGACAGGTCTTGAAATGGATCCCAAAATATGAGTCTAAGGGTTTTAGCAAGTTCAAAGAAAAAAACCCAGGGCCACACTGAAAAATGTCTGAGAGTATCCCTTCTGGCTGCTTGAGGGACATGAAGCTTTTTATTTATTAAAAAAAAAAAAAAAGAAAATCTGCCACTTCTCAAATTTAACTATGTTAACCATTAGAGCAAAACCTAACCAGCATCCTCATGGCTATTATCCTGCCTCCCTTGTAGGCTGAATAACCATGCCCCCTTCCCAGAAGGACACCAGTTACATCACAGTTCTCAAGGCCAAAAGCAAGCAACTTGTTATCATTATATTTATCAAATAAGAAACTTTCCTTCTAGAGTTGTTAAAAGATTGTAGAACAGAGGTGAAAATGTGTGAAAGGGTTCACCTTTTGAGATGATTTCATCTACAGTGCTTCAGAGGTTCCAGTGACTGAGGATAGCTGTGCCCTCCAATTCTCTCTTCATCCAGTAGGTTAGTCATGCCAGGACTTCTACAGGTAAGGGAATACAGCTCGGAAGATTGCCCCAAGGATGGTGATAACTGGGTCCTGCTGAGATGGTGGCCTTGCTCTTGGTTGGGCTAGCTCAGGGTGCAGAGGTGGGGCTGCAGCCTGGGGCACACCAGCAGCACTGGATGGCAGTGTTACACAAGTTCAAACAGCTTCTTTTAGGTTTAGGAATAAAGGCAAAAAGCATACCATGCCTGTGACTGGAAATGTGTGGGGTTTGGAGGGGGCGTCTCTAAGTCCTGTTGGGATGTACTTGACCAGATTTCCTTCATTTCCTTCCCCTATCCTGTCTCTGTTCTTTGGGGGCTACTTCCCCATGCTTTCTTTTCTCACAGTTCTCTTTTTCTTAGTGTGTATTGAGGTGTTTCCCATGTCTCTTCTGAGCTGGCCAGGTACTGAAAAGGTCAGAGTAAAGAGCAAAGTTTTGCTCATGTAAAAGCAGTATATAAAACCCGAGGATCATAAAACCAACAAAAAACAATGTATTTTTCCTCCTTCCAGTCCTTTATCTTTAGGCAAAAATGACCAGGAGGGGCAGAGTGCCTCGACATTAGCCCAGTAAATGTGCATTTAACATTAAGCTTGATAGAACCAAATATACTGCAGGGAAAAAATGGAATTTGTGCGGCTGACAGTTTACTCCTGTTATGGAGTTTGCCTGTCACTGCTAATTCCTCAGAGTAGCAATTCCAGGGATGATACTAAGGCAGAGCAGTGTGCATGTAATCCCAGTACTGATACATGCACCAGCACTGTCCCTCCAGAGATATGTGGAATATTCCTCTGGCAGGGAGATGGCAAGGCAGTAAAAGCTGCTGAATAGGTAACATGGTGGCTTTGTTCCACCTGATTGGATCCTGAGCTGGGATTTTTCTTCTGCTTTTCATCTCATTTATCAGTGTAATACCTGGGTCACTCTTTCATACAGCAAATATAATTACAGTACAGTTACACTCTAAGACTCTGTTTCATGATACCTATAATTACTGATCATTCATATAGCTAGGAGGTTAGTTAATTCAGTGAACATATTACCTATCAGTCTGCTTTCTGAGTTACTATCTCACATTTTAATTGCAACTGTATTTTTTGTACATACATCTGAGGGTTGACAGTGTGACAGTCATTTGTATGAGGTTAAACTTCTGATTGAATTCAGCCTATTTGCAGCTACATGGGGTTTTTTGTGTGGCAGTAGTAGTTAAATCAACATCCAAATTGGTAAGGCACACGTATCAGTCCTATGTGAAATCCATGCCCTGCTGAAACATGAGTTGCATGAAGAGCTTAAGAAGGGCAGTGGGGTTGACTCTTAGTTTTATGAGCCTCCCTGTTTTATGTGCACTTCTTTAGAGGCTGCCTACATTTCAAATGATTGGCAAGGATTGTGACACATGGTAAATCCTTGGAAATGGGAGAAAAGTCATGAAGAACATTGCTGTACCTCTTCCTGCCCATTTTATACAGCTCAGGTATTCTGAGAATTCTTTTGCTGGATTCAGCAGGTCTTGACTTCCACTCATGGATTATGGCTTTGCATTTGCAGTGGTAAGATTAGTTTGATGATTGTTTTGTTTTGTTTTGTTTTGTTTTTACTGAAAAAGGTTTAGTAGCTTATGAGATCTTACAAGATCAATCACACTTCAAAGGCTTCCCAGGCTGGAATCTTGCAGCCATTTGATGTTAAAAGGTGGCAGGAGGGAGTTCCCTGCATCCTTGCTTCCCCTCTTCTCCTGACTTTGTTCTTTATCTTCAGATAAAGTTGCTGGCAGAACGAGTAGCAGCATCTCAGACAGAGAGATGATCTGCCCTATGTTGATGCAGAGCTTCCTCAGCCATCCTGGACCCACTACAGCATGTCCATACCAATGAGCCTTTTCCTTTATGCTTTTCATCTGCTTCACTACCCCTCACCCAGGCCAGGACTTTCTCCCAAAGGACTGTGCACCTCACTCCCTTTCCCTTGCTGCTGTGTCTTCTCTCCCCTTAGTCCCTGCCCCTCTTTTCTTCCCTCAGCTTCCTGAGCTGGGTGTCCAGCACAGATCAGAGGGGAAGGGGTTTTTAGCTTCTCCTGCACAGCTGACATGGGAGCCATCAGAATTTGATTGCATCTATTCTGTCTCAGACCCCTCAAATCCTTTCCTCTTGAATGCCTATAAAATTTTCAGGCAAAGAAAAAGTATTTTTCTCCTGGGGAATTAGATTTCAAACCCAGAGACAAACTGACTCTGCACAATGTAGGAGATTGTTGATCGGTTTTTAATTTTTTTGTGTCTGTGACTGCAGGATTTTCAGAGGATCGGTCTTGGAGCACAGAGGCACTGACATCTTTTTAAAAGCATTGGGAGCTCATCCTCTATATCTCTCAGGACTCCAGGACCCTGTCTGAAACAGGTGCTGTGAAAGGACAGGGGGTTCATGAACTACTCCAGTTTGTCATGCCAAAAGGCTTGGTCTCAAGTCTTGCCTTTCCCCTTCATGAGTACCAGCTGCTTTCCAGGAGGTTGCCCTGGGGTAAGGGGAGGAGAAAGGGGCCAGTGATGGTAGCTGTGCCTTAGCTAGTTTGGAAATTGTCTTTGTACATGGATGAAAGTTAAGATAATTATATCTCATATAAAAAAAGGCTGTTTGTGTGCTTTTGCTGTTTATATGCATTTAGAAAGAAATTGCAGACTACTGCCTGCCAAGTATATCCCCAGAAATATTTTTGAAACTGTCATCCATCGGTATTGGATACCAGAGGCTGTTTAATCTCTCTCCCACTTTCTTTCTCTCTCCAAGCCCCCATCTCTCACGCTCTGGCCCAGTTTTTGAGTAAAAAGAGTTTGGCTGTTTATTGCAGTGTAAAGACTTAGTATATCACTTATCTGGTCCCATTTTGGATCCACTAGTCCAGCTTACCTATGGATCTCCATCATTGTAAGACAGATGGATTTTTGTAATGGCTCTGCTTATTCTGTGGGCATCATTTGGCCTTATTCATGATTTGCAATCAAAAGATACGTGGAAACATGAAAAGAAACCTAGAGAGGAATATGTAAGGAAACTGAGTCAGTACCTATCCCTTACATCCATGTCCTGTAGCCTGTAAAGCGTCTGTTCATTAAAGTGAAGGTGCTACCTTGAAAAGCAAACACAGCCCTCTTCAATATGCTCTGATCAGTGAGTTATACCCCTTAAAAACACAACTTAGAGCATATTAATTATATTTGAATGTAATGAAAATATGAAGTGTGATTCTAAACTGGAAGCAAGCATAGATCAATTCATTGCAGAGGTAGACTATGGAAACAGTGCATCTGGCCTGCAGTGTTGGTATTATGATATGTTACCAGGAAATCTCAACAGAGGAAGAAATACTAGAAGTAGAACTTTTTATGACATCACTGTCATTAGCATTGTGACTTCAGTTTAAGAAAAAATGAAAGGCAACTCTATGCACACTCTTCCTTGCACATTTCCATCTCTGATTTGAGACAGATACTCCAACATCTGTTGAATTTCTTCCTATTTTTCTGTGATTCAGTGCTTCAATTGTTACTATTAGTAACTTGGATTCCTGGAGTCCACAGAATCCCAAAACACAGAGCAAGAACTGCTATGCTTTATGCTGTCTATGGCATATAAATTGTGCAGTGTACAGTTAAAAGCACAATCCATCTGTGGTTTGGAATCATGGGGATTTTTCTCAGGAATAAAATGGATATACCAAGTCAGTCCAAATGAGGTGAAAACTACTTAAAGAAGAGAGAGACTTAGACATTGCTACTTCTAATTGTGCTATTTTAAATATTTCATCAAAATTAATTTCTTATTCCATCTGAATTAATTTGTCCATCTTTTGTTCTTTCTTTATTAAGTTGCAATTCATATATTGGCAATTTCTGGGTGAAGCTAATAGCCGTGAATCTTGGATTCATAATTGGTTACAATGCACAGAGGCAAAAATCTTAATGGTCTTTCTGAGGAACTGATTAATTTGCTCTCAAAAGTGGATATATAAACATTAATTGTGTTCTGAAGGGCTTTAGCTATTAAAACCAAGTTAGAAGAAAATACAGGACTGTTTAAATTATCAGTTCTGCTTTTACCAGAGATGGCCAAAATCACTGGTGTCCCTAGTGTTCCACACAGTACTGTTTGGCACCAAACTCACCTTGCCTAAGTTGAACATTTAAACAGTTGCTCAACAGATCCCCCATACAAAACTATCACCAGGCTAAGGTGATTTTGGTCAGCGGCACTTATCTACCTTTTTCTCTACAGTTCTAGTTTTGGAGAGATGTTATCTTCAATATTTTTATTGTTCAATATTGTGCCTGTTTGAGCAGCTTTTATGACTAAGTATTTATGAGTGCTTGCATTGTGATTGTTGCAGGCCTCGAATAGGACAAGAGAGTATCCAGAGAGTGTACCTACATGTATCTGCATTGCAGGGGCTGGGTTTGGAGAGGTGTGGCACTAGGTGAACCTGCCGTGCCTGGGAAGGGCCCAATTTCACAGGGCCAAGGCACTGTGAGCACAGTGAGACCCTGCAGCTCTGACCAGTAGCAACATCTGAAGGCAAAGAATTTTCCCTGGAGCATGGAGGTTTTCATCTTTACACAAATCACAATTAGCAGTTATCAGCCATAACAATTGTCTGTACCTCTGTCATCCTTTCCTGAATGAAAATCAAACAAACAAACCCAGTCCTCAAGCCACTCCTCTGGTGCATGCATTTTGAGTAAATTAAAAGACTTCAGTTATTTCTTGTTGGGGTTAATGAGCCTTTCATTTGGGCAAAGTGGTATGTATCAGGACAGTCATCAGCTTGTATTTCCTCACCCAGCCTGTATTCCCCAGCCCATGCTGCTTCAGACGAATGCCACAGTGGAATCTCAGCTGCTGCAGTTGCTGCTGCATTTCATTTGGGCCAATAAGTCTGTTCTCTCCTTGGACCAGAGCTGGGTTAGGATGCTCCTTTTTTAATTAGATCATCTTATAACATTCCTGGTTGCCTATGTTTTTTCCTCTTGCTCTGTTTTAAAGTGCATTCTTGCACTTCAAGAAGATGGAGATATATTCTGGATGAATGATGTCTGTGAGATAAGAATACAGCCATTTCTCATCCTTAGTTTACTATGACAACACACTGTTGATACATCTTCTTCAGCAAGCAGAAAAGCAATTTTAGTTTCTTTCAGCTCAACATTTTGCAAAATGTCAAAGCAGCATTGAATCAGAGTAAGAGTAAGGCTTATGGTAGGTTCCGGATAGCCTGCCTTCTGGATGGGTGTATGATGAGACAGGTTTTGCAAGCTCCTGTAGGAACTGGAACATTAGGAAATGATTCTCTGATCTTTTAGGTTCTACTGCTCTCCCTGGGAACCTATTTTTTGATATGTTGTCCAAGAATGATCAGAATGGAATATATGTGTATTCCAGTTTTTAGCTTCTCTAGAAGAATGGTAAGAAAGAGACATAATGTCTAATACATGCTATGTTTAATTAATCCCCAAATAAATTCAAGGAAAAGATAACTGGTCTGGCCCTATAAGTAATAAAGCATGTTAGAAAATGGATCTTTATTTCTGATGGTTTTATATTTACCCTTTTTGGATGGGGGGCCCTGAGTGGAAAAGAGGGATAGGGTTTTCTTCTCCCCAGCTACTTGAAGTACTAAAGAAATATTCCCACCCATTATAAAAGTACAAAAAGTTGTTTTGAAAATTTATTTCTTCACAAATCTAGCACAGTATGGGACACTGGAGTTTTATTCTAAGATATGTCTTTCTGTGACATTACAAATTAGAATGCTCAACTTCTCATATCAAGGAGAGAAAACTTGTTTTCCTGTTGATACAAAGAAGGGAAATAGTTTCAGAAATAGTTAATTGCAGCTGTTCTGAGAGTAGTTGCATTTATTTATCCTCAAAATAGGTAATGGGGAGGATGACTGTGTTCCTGCCATTAGCAATCATTTAACCCCCTTCTCTTTAGACACAAGGAGTCTCATGCTGGTTTGCAGTATTCAGGCTGTAGAGATTTGGTTCTGGTAGTGGAGGGCTCATAGCAACAGCCAAAAACTTGCACGTTGCTTTTTGTCAGGCAGAGCTGCTGATGTTCTCCATTAGGTCAGGCAATGTGTGGGGTCTGCCAGTGTCTGCAAGGTAAGGGCAATCTTGGCCAATGTCCCAGGGCTGTGGCATGTCTGGAGGAGATGCACCACAGCAAGGAGGGGATGTGGTACTGCTTCTACTGGCTCTGAAGTCACTTTTTCTTGTCGCCCCGTTGTAGCTGCTCCCAGGCTTCTCCTTATATCTGGTACAGAAAACTCCCTTTGGGACTGGGAAGACAGGGGCGGGGAACCAGAAACACAATCACATTCCAAAAGATTATTTTTGAAAATTGACTAGCAGAAAACACAGCCACTGCCCCTGGGAGAGTGAAGAATACAGCTGCCACTGGAAAAATGCTTGTATTCTCCCAGGATGCAGCCTTCAGTTATGGCTATCCATCAAATATATCCACGAAACATAGAGTGCCTTAAAAACAGGTAATAAAAACAATTTGGAGAATGGCAAGATTTCCCTTTGATAGTAGATGGAGGAGCTGAAGTCTGAGAAGATGAGTTACAGTGTATGTGGTCTGCAGGATGCTAAATAATACACAGGAATTTCCTGTGAGTCCTGTGGAAGCTTCCTGAGTGCACTAACAGGGGAGTGCTGAAAGAAGAGACAGACAACCAATGAAAAAATACGAGAAAAGGGGATACTTTAACTATAGCGTAGGTAACCTGTCTACAGAATATTTGCGGAGTTCAAGCCCAGCAATCGCTAACAAAGTTCCAGTTGGTTTCCTTGAGGCATTTAAGTAACTGGATGACCACAACTGGTGTTGTAACCAGCGAGATTATATCAGAATCCATGCTTTTTGAAAACACTGGAAATTATGGAAGTGCCTTCTGTGATTTGAAGACTGCTTAAAAAAATTGCCATCTCTCACTATTTACAAGAAGCCACGAGTTTCAGAAGATTCAGATACCAGTTCCGTTTAGTTGTGGCAACACACGGGA
>VXBB01023980.1:9607-52646 GCA_013399915.1 Illadopsis cleaveri
ATCCACAAAACAACAACAACAAAACCAAAACCAAAACACAAAAAAGGCCATGTGATTTGATAATTTCTTACGTATCCCAGGAAGGACTACTTAAAATGAATGTAAAACTGATGAGGAAAATGCATTTTTGGTAATATCAGAAATCTCCTGTAGACATTGACATGTATTTTAGGGAAGGAAAGAGGAAGCAAAACATTCATCAGTTTAAATGCCATTTGGCCTTTGAGAGTAAAAGCACTAGAACAACAAGGAAAAACCACCCAGAATAGAGCAATTACTTCAACTTTTATTGTGGAAAAGGTTCCAAAGCATTTTTAACTTCACTGGCAAGATGCAGCTGCAGACAGAAATGGTCCTTGTCTCTTCCAAAGGGCAGGAGCTATGCCTTTATTGTAGCAGTTTCAGAATGTCTGAGAGAATTTTAGGGATTATTTGTAACAGGAAACAAAATACCAGACAGCAAGTGCTAGATTAATAAAATGGAGAGGGGAAATATTTTCCAGAAGGAGCCCTTCAACTGTGGTTTATTCCTTAAGAGTAAAGCCCTATAAAAGGAAAAAACTGTTTGAAACAGCCCCATGAAGGTGAAAGCCAAGCTGGCAAGTGCTCCAGTTTATATAAAAATGCCAGGAATGGAGAAGCTGCTTCCCACCAGTGGTTGGGAATCCTCTGCTTTCTCCCTCCTGTGCCAGTTGCTGATAAAGCACCTTCCCTTTGCACTTGTTCTCCTGGAAATCTCCTGAAACTCCCCACTCATCTGAATGGATTTTCATACTCCTATAGCACTGAGAGAGCAGGAATTTCTGAAACCACGCTAAACCAGCCCTGGCTCCCCCAGCACTCTCTCCTTTAGTGCCTTTCTGAGCCCAGCTCTGTGCAGCTTAAACTGGAGTAAATCCCCCCCAGCTCAGGGGTCACTGCTCCAGCTTTGTGTGTGTTCAGAGAGCTCCAGCACAAACCCTGCTCCAAACCACAGGGCTGTTGGCAGATCTTGTTGGGGCAGATGCAGGAATCCTCCACAGGAGCTGTTTTGCCATTCTGGTTGGGCCACTGACGCTGTTTTACACCACAACGACACAGACTCTGAGTTTCAGAAGGCTGAAAATGACTCCTTTATTTTTGGGATGTGTCTCCCTTTTATACTATTTTACACAGACCAGTTTGATTGGTGAAACAAAGGCAAACCTCTTCAATCACATTGCTCAGAGCAGAGGGACATCAAGAAGTCCCTCCTAGGAACAGGAATGAATAACAAAGGTACAGTTACAAAAACTTTTCTCTTGTTTACAGAAAATTCCCTGGGAAAAGAATTTCAGAAAACCAAAACACCTCAGGCACAGAACCAGGGCTACAGGCCACACCAGAGCCTGGTGCACATGTCCAGTCCTTGGCAGGAGCACACCCAGGTCCATCTGCTGCCTGCACCAACCAGCCAGCTCCCATTGCAGAAGACACAGGAAAACAACAAAGCCAGAGCTGTAAAAACATGGAAAATAAACCCCTGAGAAATACACTCAGTAAGTTTTCAATTATTTTCTTCTTTAAAAGGAAATAAATAACTCTGTATAATCACTGCAGTGACCAGGTCCATCTCATGGGAAGGAAGGAGGAACTACATGAGGAGTAGTCAAATAAGTAAATTAGTTTTTTACTGTCTGCCACAGGAAAAGTACATAGTTATAGGGGAGCCATTAGCTTCTCAGGAAAAAAAAAATAATGTGTACCATTCTCCTGTGCTGTCTTTTCATTTCCAGGTAAACTCTCATCTTTTCAAGGAAGCAGTGTTGCTTCCAGGAAATCTGATTTCAGAGAAATTTGATGTCATATCTCTTATTTTCTTTCTGTTCATTTCCTAGAATGATGACATGTCACAGAGCAACTACTCTTGGTACCAGCAGCAATAGTTGGGATCTTTATTGTCAGAAATGGATTAATGGAGGAATTTTACCATTTTTTTAAGCTTTTTGTAAGACATTTACAGCAAATGCCCATTGCTTTTGACATTACTGTCCTTGATGGAGATCCTTTGCAAGGATTTGTTTCCTTCCAGCTGCCTCTCACCTAACCTGTATTAAGGAAAAAGTGATACTATTCATGAAGACTCACATTCTGATTAGTAAAAAAAAGATTGATGCTGGTTTTACTTTTGATATATAAACATCATGTGAGATGCTCAATTTAAGTAAATCAAAGGGGAAACTTCAAAGCTGGCACTTAGGACACTTAAAAATGTCACTGACATTTTACACAAGACAAGACTGAGGCAGAGATGCTCTGGAAAGACAATTGCAAATTGCCGTTTGATTTTGCTAAAATTTTGTCATCATCCCCCAGGACTGACAGGGAAAGAAGCAGGAGATCAATATGGCTCGTGGATGTCTTTACCCAATATATTGCTTTCACTTAGCTAAAGCTGATAAATACTGCAACTGAAATGCCAAGGAGGAAAAAAAGAGAATCTGCAAGACTCACTGAAAATTAAAATGAAGAAAGCAAACAAAACAGACAAAAAGATGGTTTAGGACGTGTTTTAATATGTGTTCAGATATCACTATTATCATCCACTATGGATGAACAGTCAGCAGAGATATGAATGTGCAATTTTACATTACAAAAATTTTGGAAGTTATCAGTTATGTGTCATCACTGAAGAGTGGACAGAACAGAAAATTAATTGTTAATCCCTTTCTTCTCCTTTGGCATGGAACATACCAAACTGAACACAGATCTGGTTATCTGCCCACTCTGTCCTGG
Source organism: Illadopsis cleaveri (assembly GCA_013399915.1). Taxonomy (NCBI): domain Eukaryota; kingdom Metazoa; phylum Chordata; class Aves; order Passeriformes; family Timaliidae; genus Illadopsis; species Illadopsis cleaveri. Next base: position 12,362 of record VXBB01023980.1, read on the forward strand.
AACCTCAGATTCCTTCCTTAACGTAGAATTAGCAACAGATCCAGAGACAACTGCTCAGTCTCTGCCCAGGAGCAGCACCACAAGCACCCAGGCCATGGGGTACTCTTGTTGTTTCTGCTGAATAAAAGTTTTCTCTATGAAATCACCTCAGGGTTTGAACGGTGACAGGAGATAAAAGTGGCAGAAATCAGAGATCTGTGTATGGCAACAACCATGGCAGAGGCTTAACCACCCCTCCACTTATTTCAGCTGCCACACAGAGAAACACCACTGAGTGTCAGGGTTTAAAATGAGTTAAGATTTCTTTCTTTCTTTGCTTATACAGGCAAATCATATTCTCTTCTCCTGAACCAGGCAAACAATTCCCAGAGATTTTGCTCAGTAAGAGTCCAGTCTCAGAGCCCAGGAGCTGTGGGACCCTCCAGTCTAACTCATGGTCAGAGGAAATCAGAGAAAGAAGAAAGTCAGAATGATGTTTCTCTCGCTATGTAATTTGCTTTCCCTTGATATCCACATATTTATAGAAAAATTAATTTGGCCTGTGCTCTAGAAATTAAAATTTCCCCATATGTTTTTCATAGTCTTGAAATATAAATAACTGATTGAAGCTAGATGGTAAGGCCTGAAATAGTCCCCAACCCCATCCTGTCAAAGTAAAGACAGATAGATCATTTCTAGGTCAGGATTTATCTCCTCTTTCAGTAAACACTGAAGATAAGTCAGATTAATCTCTCCTTCCAGGTGCCAACTATGAAAGGACCATGAGGCAGCAACTCAGTGAGCGACAGACATCTGTTGGTGGAGGGTTCCTGTCAGGGGGACCTATTCCCACTTTTCTTGAAGGAGTCGTTCCAAGTGGAGTCCTATCAGGGAGACTTTTCAGCAGGACACTTTTTCTGCTGACACCTCCCACATGCCACTGCAAGTGTCCACCAGCTGCAGTAACACGTCCCAGAAAGCCTAAACTGGAGTTTCTTTCTGTTGCTGTGAGCTCACTGAGCTTGACTCAAGGGTCATCTCAGAGACACATTTATCCTCTTTGCAGGATAGGCCACCTTGTCATTTACTGGTGTCTCTATAGTTTTCCAACTGCTTTAGTTCTACCCACCTGCTTTGGTGTGGAATTACACCAGAAGTCACCTGGTGTTTGACCAGTGCTGGTGGTGACATCTCTGCTGAGCATCAAGAGGTTTAATGTCAGCAGGAGCTTTGCAGCAGCCATGGGAGGATACTGTCAAAATGCTCCACACCAGCTGCTCTGCTTTCCAGCCAGCACCAAATTAATGTTTAAACCATGTTTCAGTTTAATCAAATGGAAAACCCTCCTGCAATGTATTGCTTTCTGAAAATGGCTGAGTGACCATTATGTTTTATGTTAACTGTTAAAACATTATGGACGCATTATACAGTTAGAGTCCAGTAAATAAGGATTTCCACACATATTTATTTGATTGAGCTCATCTTGACAATTAAAAAGGTGGAAATTCTTTCAGTTTGACAAACAGGAAAAGAAGAAGCATAAACGCATTGGGACTGACATTTTCAAAAGTCCAGAAAAAGTGTGATGCCCAAGGCTGGGAGCCAGGCACTGACATTTGTATGAGTTGTTGAAAATCCCAAGCTCTTTTTCTCTCAAACCACTGGGGATCAGTGATCCCCACTTTCCAGGTAATTTCCTCTAACAAAATGAGGTTTTAGCACTTTGGGTAAAATGAGAGCTATAACAAAAAGGAGCTTTATAGGAATGGGCATCCATCCTCATTGACAGTCTGGTTTTTAGGGGACTGATGGACATGGCACAGACACCAGTTCAGTGACACAGCTTTGGGTTTTCAGACAGGGACACGAGATGTGTGATTTGGCTGGAGATGTGTTTCCAACGAATTTTGGACAGAATCCCTCTGTTTTGCTTCTGTCCTTTGTGAGGCCACATTCACAGTGGTGCAGTATAAAATCAGTTTGACCCAAACAGTCACAACTTTTTGTGGTCTGCTCCTTTGTGTTCAGGCCAGCCATGCTCCCAAGGCCTGACTTTATGAACATTTCAGGGAACAGACACACACAGCCCCTGTGAAAGGCTGCACCAGTTCCAGAGTGCTGAAAAACTCTTTAATATGTGGATTGTGATCAGAATCAATCACTGGGCTATTCATCTGATGCTATTCAGAGGCCTCATAAAGTATGCAAGTAACTTTCATTTTAGGATTTTAATCAAGGTGTTTATTGAAAACTGTGCTGCATCTTCTGGTTTTAAAACTTTTTTAAGGGGTAGAGCGGGGCTAGAAACCAGTCTAGCCCCCAAAATGGAAAAAAGTGCACTGATAATGAAAGTGCACTAAAAAATAAGAAAAAACCCAACAAAAGTGTAGTCTAAAAATCCCAGAAATTCACCTATAGGAAATTTGAATTTAATTAGGTGCTTCAAATATCAGATTTCACCTTAAAAAAAGCAAATAGCCAATAGAAGTGGTGACTTAAGATATTTAAAGCTAGAATATAACATATAGGCTAAGATTTTTCAAATGGAGCTAAAATCAGTGAGAGGCAAATTCCTTCAGGGTTTTTTTCATTTTGACATGATCCAGACAAAAAATATCTGAAAGTTGCTTAAAAGTTAAAAGCGACAGTGGTTTGGTTATCAGAAGTACTGGTGGAGCAGGTCTCTCAGTGAAGCCCAAAAGAGCTTGATTGATGAAGACCTTTCAAAACCAGATTTTAAGGGCATCAATTGGCTCTTTTTTTTTGTTTCAATATGCTCTTATTTCTCCATTTTAATTTTCATTCCTAATGGTACACTTAATTATTGCTTGCCAAAAAGTCTATTATTTGAATTATATTTAGTGAAATAATCCTTTGTTCCTTACTGTCCCCATTGAAAGAAAAATTAGATTTTTACTGTTTTTCACGTGTGATTGGTCTCAGATGAAGCATCTGGTGTGGGGTTCATAAGTGGTCAAAATTCTGGTTTGCCTTAAAAAGCAGGAAACACTGCAGGAAAGCAAATGGAAATGTTTTCAGAATGGAAAACGCTTTTCAGAATGGAAACTCCTGTTTGGGTATCTAGAAAGTGGTGACTGATCAGGCAGAAGAGAACAGAGCAGGTCTAATTCCGAGTAGAAGTACGATTATTTGGGCTTTTCATGGTAGGAAAAGTCACTACAAGTTGCCCAGAGTTAAAATAAGAGAGATTAAATGCCAAAAGATGACCCAAGGACCTGCTCATCTTGACCGTACTTTGTGGAAAAAAAAATTGACGTTCCTATAATGCTTTGGAGAAAAATAGTGCAACTGCTAGCACAATTATCCCCAGAGAACAGGCTGTACCCTACTTCCCTTCCAGCTGCTGATCAGCCTGTCTGCAATAAAAACACCCCCTCCAAAATCTGGAGGTCCCTGCCTCCACACAGGCACAGTGTCAACCCCACACTGCTGGTGAGGACTGAATTCTTAACCCAGGTTCTTAAATCCAGATGCCTAAAATCAAATACCTCATGCAAGACTTGACTCCGGGCCTAAGTAGAAGTTTTAACCCAAAGGTAAAGGATGGACAACAAATCCAGCCATGTCTGGCTTACCCATCTCAGGTCAGAGATTTGAAATGGGAAAACAACATAACAGATTCCATACATTACCCATTATTCTCTTAAAATCCTAGAATTATTTCCCCCTCCAGCAGTAATCAGAACTTCACTGCAGCCCTTAGTTTGGGGAAGATGAGATGTTGTAGTTAAACAACCCAAAGTTAGAGAAGCAGAAACATCAAGGGAAGAGACATCAAGAAGGACTTTGCATCATTCCATCCAATTTTCATTGTAAAAATGTAAACTTAGGTCTCAAGTGTCTTATTAGGCAAGCTCAGCAAATGGGAAGCTTGAGCAAAGGAGTTTCACTTTTGCTGGCTGGGATTGTTTTGGCATCTGGAAATATGCTTTGGATGATTGGAACATGGTTGGGAATTTGAATACTTTTTTTTTCCCCTCAGTCTTGTAATAGCCTCTTTGGGAGATGTCTTCAGACTGTTGCATTTATATTACTGGCCTCAGATCATTTACATCTAATCTTCCAGTGCTGTTAACAAAAGCTGGGCTAGCATGTGCAAATGTAAATAACATATTTTTTTATGTGAGGTTCCAGTTTAACTACACAACAGACTTCAAAGCAGGTTTAACATCAGCAGTGTCTGCCACACTGGTTATTAAACTGCTTTCTGTAGGAGTTATGGCTTTAATTTATTCATCTGTTTTGGCTGCAGCAGAGCCCTCCATGCACTGAAATACTTTTTGAAAGAAGCTATTCCAAAAGTGATGTGTAAGCCAGCAGAAAGAGGAGTGAGTAGAAGAAAGCACCAGTGGATGTCTTTGTGCCTCACCTGGCTGCTGTGATCTCAGAGGGGCTGGGTTCAGGTGTCCTGCTCCATCCCTGACAAAGGAGCTTTCCTGCACACTGTTCACTCAGCCCCATCACACCCTGTCACAGAGTCTTGTGGCAAAGCAGCTCAGGAAAAGCCATCTGGGTGCAGGAGGGGCTGGAATCCCAGCGTGGGGGTCCGTGACAGAGCCCCCCAAACGGGCTCTGGGGCTGCACAATACCCACAGGACACAAGAGACCCGCTCGGGTGTGTTCCAGAGACTGACTCAGACAGCTACAGACAAAAAATCAGCAGTGGGGAGGGAAGTGAGGGAAAGAGAAAGAAGAAAAAACATACTCCCATTGTTTCAATCTTTATTATATTCTTTTGATAAGTGCCCCTTGCCCTCCAGAAGTTGGATTTTCCATTACATAAAGTGGAAGGGAAAGAAAGAGAATTATGTGAAATTCACTAGATTTTTTTTTCAGTAAGACAGCAAAAGGAACGTAAAGGCAAATCCAAAACAATTCATGTTCATATTTCTCAAATTCAAAATTTCAATAACTTTGTACTTTTTAATGCTCAATTATACATCAGCTCATGGGAAATCAAAATAAAATGCAAAACTGTTCCTTGCTGTCCATGAGAAACAAATCCAGCTACTTCAAAATATTTTTCAGTCTTTTGCTTCACAGAAAAAACTGGAATTTGAAAGGAAAAGAGGATTCAAAGGAAGCTAATGCTTTCTAGGTGGGAGCTCCCATTCTCCTCACAGAGTGGTCAGAACAATCCTTATCAAATCAATCAGAAATATTAAGAAAACGTATTTAGAACAGGTAATTTCAGACAAAAACAGTGGATGATACATTCCTGGTGCTCACTGCAAAGCTTCCCTGCCCTGTGGAAAGTGGTGGTTTATTGTAACACGTAGGTTTCCATGGCAAACATCTTATTTCAACATAAACAGGGGAGGCTAAAAATGTATCTGCTCGCAGCAGTTAATGCCCGAAGGCTGCGGAGATCACCTTCCTCGTTTCAAACCAGTCACAGCTATTTATTATAAACAGATGTTGGAATGGATGCAGAATTGTAAACTCCTTAAATGAGGATCTCATCAGCATTCAGCAGGGCACAAAAGCTGAGAATTTCACTGCATTATGCAAATATGCAATTTTTTCCAAATGTATTCCACCTTCTTCTGAATAACTCCCATGAATGTTTACTTAATGTGGCAAACTGCATGAGCAGAAGCAACTTAATTGTATTATTTTGTACAAATCTCCACCTTGTTAGTGCTTGCATCTGCTTTGGTGTGGTAATATTGGTGCAGGGTAACTGAGTAATAGTAAAAAATATGGGGTGCTCCACAGGAAGTGAACGGTGAGGATGAAGAAAGAATTTTCCTGTTTAACACTGATTACTTTGGAGGATTGAAAGGGAGGAAAAAGCCCCAGAGGGTCACAAGTGAGATTCATGCAGTGCCTTGTCTTCCACTTATTTTGGAAAATACAAAGAAATAACTTTATGATTAATTTAGCTTTGTGTGAATAATAAAAAAAAAATAATTACAGATCTCTTACCCTATTTGTGTGTATGGGGCAACCACAGTTTGCAAAAGCCAACACAGCAAATTGGTTATGGAACAATTATTAAAATACAGACTTTCCCATTATTAGGTCAGCATCACACCAATCAAATCACATCACGTCCCACAGGTAACAACACTGCATTTTATTTTTGTTTGTGAAGTACCAGAGAAATCAGGATCTGCTCAGTTCAGGGCTGTGAACTTAATTTCTCTCTCAGAGATTTTCACTTACAGCTCCAGAAATCACAGAAAACACTTTTAATTTGCACTTTTGCACACAAAAAACCCACAGCAGGCAGTGATTACATGCGGTTTTTAAAAAAACCCAAAAAACAACAAACCAAAAAACAACAAAAAGGAGCTTCCACAACTCTCCTAGACATAAACAGCAACTCAGTCCTTTCAGCTTCATGGATGACTGGCTAAATTGGTTTGGGAAGTCAGCAGTTCAAGAATTAATTGAGGATAGTTTCCAGTTTACTCTTCAAAACTTGTCTGCCTTTTTAATCATCACAGCCCTCACAAGCTTGTTTTTCCTTGCCACTTTTTTCACCAACCTGGAAAGTTTTGCTTGTTGATAAAGAGCCACATTCTGCTTGTCTCCAGCTGAAAAACTGGCATTTCTGAGCAGAGCAGCACCATCCTGGGGAGCTGAACAAGAGACAGGTGAGAGCGCAACCTAAAAAGGTGATTTTTGCTCCAGTTCCAGTCCTGGGGCATCGTTCTGCTCATTGCTGGAAACAACAGTCACCAGTGGTGGAAAAGGACCAAGAAATCAAGCAGAATATTTAATAAAGGAGCCATTTTCAAGCAACAAATTTATCCCAACAATCACGACTGCAGGATGGGAATAAGATAATGAAGGAAACACTTGAAGAGATGAGACAGCCAAGCAGCCTGAGAAAAGGCTCCCAAAGAGATGTGTTATTTTGTTAGTGTATTTCATCATCAAAGAGACAAAAAAAGTGGAATTAGGCTCATAATCATCGCTGGCCTTTATACACAGTAAGATTTAGTGGGCATGTAAATGCATCGTTGATTACTTTTATTTTTTAATCTGCTGTTACTACTGTCAACATTTCAGCTCGTTTGTGCTCCTGTCTGACAGCAATACCTAGAGCTGGTCAAACGCTGCCAAACTCTGTTTACAGAACGGGTTCATGAATTCTGAGCAGCTGTTTGGTTCAGCCGTGTTTGTGCCCTGTGTTGTTCATGAATATTCAAGAAAACATGTTTTGTTTGCACAAATGGTTGGGGAGTGGCTGTTACTGTATGAATATATTCTCATGCAAGGAAAGATATTCCCGGGGGAGCCAGAGTGTTTGCTAATTCACCACTAACTCCTTGTTTAAAAACTTTGGGGCATTTAGTCAGAAATCAGAAACACTGTGACCTGACTCAGTTAACCAGCTGGATGCCACCACACACAAGCAGCAGACAGTAAAAAGTGAACAAAACTCAGGTACGGCAGGTATAGATTTGAGCAAAAACGTCCATAGAAAAAAAAATTCAAAGCCTTTTGTGAACAGAATAATAGAACTAAATAGTGACTACTGGTCCAAACGGATGAAGAGCCTGATACTCATGATGCATCTCCATTTGAAATCAGGTAATAATTGTTGTTAGCATATTTAAGAAAGGAAAAAACCAAAACCAAGCTAGGCTAGCAGATGTTCTCCTTAAAACTCCTGTCTTAAACTATTCTATTTTTGGGTTACATATGGCACAGGGATCTATTTTTTTCTTTAACGTTTCTTCCAGCAGAAAAAGCAGATAAATGATGTATCAATGAATCCCGCTCAAAGATGAGTCAGCTGTGACAAACGTGGGCACGGAGCAGACAGGGAGCGTGTGGGATTGGGATGTGCTGCCTGGCCTGTGCTGTGTTTACCAAGTCACAAACACCTTCTGGCTGTTCTGAGAGTTAAAACACTCAGCCAGGATGAACATATTGGGAGTTTGGTTTGGGGAGGATCCCGTGGAGCTTCAGGCAAGAACCTCAGGAGTTCGAACACAGAGGTTATGAAGTGCCTGAATTTGTAGGATTCCTCCACGAGTTTTTTCTGTCTGGGAAGCTGGACTCGGGGAAAGAGAGAGACAAAACACACACTGGGGCTATTAAAAATGTAGATGCATTGCTAATTAGCAAATGAATAAGTTGCATGTTTCTATAAAGACAAAGGAAGTGGCACAGGAGTGTAAGTCAAATATCAGCGAGCAGTAACACCAAGACCTGACACTGGCTGGGGTGGCTCCTTCCTGTAGGTAAAACCTGCAGGTTTTATTTGTTTTATTTCCTGTGAAAAAAAAAAACACTCCCAAACGTGACTTTAGCATGTTCATCTGTTGCTAAGAAGCAAATGAGTGCACATAGTCATGTTCTCCACAGTGTGCAAAGTTTCTGGAGGTTTTGGGTAATGACAGAAAGGCGCAAACCCCACATTACATCATTTTTAGAACAGCACTGATTCACCATCACATAAATATTATTATCTCGCTGTTGCTCAACTTGTAATGATTTTGAAAATTACTGCTTTTAAGATACTAATCAGGTTGTTAGGGAAGTAGAATTAACTACACAGAACATATCTGGTACAGTAATGTAAAGCCCTTCTTGCCCCACAAAGCCCTTTTCTATTTCTCTTTCTTTATGCCAGCAGCTGTACATTGTGATATCCTCCTGGCCAGAGGGAAACTTCGAGGAGCATTACACAACTCTGCAGAAAACCCTCCTGCTGGCACATATCTGACTGGTAAGACACCCAGCTAAAAATTATCTGACAGAAGTTAATTAATATTCCAGCTTCTGCAATTAGATAATTTTATTCACACCTAGGGACTCAAAAGCACATACATATTGAGCAGAAATTAATATTTATGCTTATAAGCATAATTATTCTGAAACATGAAAAAAAGATATGAAGATATTATTTGATTTTTGACCTAACAAGACCCAACTCAAAAGCTAACTACTTCACACATTTCAGGGCATGGAGTTAATTTGTGAGGAGGATGGGATTTAGCATCTTGTATTATAAACCAGACAATTTAGCTCAAGTGTTGTTCAAAATGCCCCATCCTTTAAAGCTTAGAAAGTATTTCAGCCTCAGAAATGATAAGTATTCTTCCTCAGGGTAGACACTTTTATTAGTTTATTCCTTCCCAGGCACTCATCTCGGAGAATTTTATTCATTTGCAACAGACTTATTTTCTTTTTTGGCTTGGGGAATAACTGGACAAGGTTTTCCAGCTTTTTATCCAGCTCTGGCTGGAGGGATTCAGCCCCTGCAGCTTCCATGCAGTGGAGAGCAGGGCAGTGGTGTTCATTTCATGCTACTGCACTGGGGAGCAAAGATATTCTCATTCCCCTTTCCTTGCTGCCAGGACAGGAGAACAGAGCCATTCCTGCAAAAGCCCTGCACACCCCCAAATTACCCCTGGCTGACCAAAAACCCTGACTAGAGGGACTTTTGGTGCTCTTAGGAAATTTTCTATTGTGGGAAACACTGTCAAAGGGTAACGAGACTCTTTTGAGGAGTTGAGGAGGCCACCTATGAGCCAGGAAATCAATCCCTCAGTCCCAGGGTGGTTTCTCCTCTTTCAGCCAGCCTCCCTCTATTCCACTGCAACAACTGGATGCTTCATCTGTGTCAATATCCCCTTTTAAAATCCCACTTGGAATTTTTGTTAGCAGCCTGTCCAAAACAAGGCTGACAGAAAGGGGCAGCAAGAGGCTTTGTGAACGACTGTGAAAACACCAAGTACCTGCACAGCACTGGCTGCAGGGCACAGGGGCTGCCCTCGAGCAGCAGTGACAGAGGGACAGCTCTGGGGTGCCTCCACTTGCAGGCTCTCCCTGCAGCTGAATTCCTCCTATCACCTCTGTTTGTGCCGGTTATTTGACAGGAGAAAAGGGTCTGAACTCTCCATAAAGCCCCTTCTTCAAAAGAGAGCTCTCAGTGACTTCACCCAGCCACCTCCTCCTGTGACATCCCCAGCAGGTGATTGTCTCTCACACATTTTCTACCAGCTGGGCTGGACCCACTCAATGGACTCAAATCATGAAGGAGAGAAGTGGGGGATGAAGGAAGAGACAAGTATTGGTCCTTTAGGAAATAAGGCTAAAAATGAAACTCTTGCCATAATAGGAAGAAATAGATTTTCTACTCTTGTAGTAAATAAAGTCTCACAGGATGAAGAATAGCAGTATCAATTTCTATTTTAACAAATTCAGTTCCAGTAGATTTAATTTTTTATCCAAAGACACACCAGAGAAAATTAAAAGTCATTGATCTTGTTCACCTATCTCCCTTTCTTNGCAGCACAAGAAACCTCAGTTCTGGCAGCCTTATTTCCTAAAAGGAAGCCCATCAAAGACAGCTTTGATAGCCAACAGAGATCCCACCTCCCAGCCCCCAAAGCTTCCATTGTTTTGGGAAAGTTGTGGCCCTGCATCCTTCCCAGCCCTCTTTAACTCCTGGATTCACACTTGTGCTGACCCGAATTTATTCCCCAGGGCCCTCCTGGGTCATGTTGTTTAGTTTGATCTTATTACCCACTCATGGCAGATAAGAGGGTTGAAGATTTTTAGTCTTTCTCTCTCAATTGACTCATTCTGAAGAAAAACAGTGATTTTTTTATCTCACCCTTTTTTATGAGTCGCTGGAAAGAAGGATGGTTTTCAGCTTTTTAAAGTTAAAAAGTTAAAAACAGAAAAGAGCAAGGATGTCCCACTTTTCAACCAAAAATCAGACTGATTTAAGCAGTAATACAAATTTAGAGGAGCCAACTCCATAAGAGAACTATTTTCAATTCCATCTCTTGAATTGCACAAGAATGCAGTTTTAATAGTTTTTTTTCTAAAGTTACTTTATCAAAAAGAAGTGTTATTGTCATGGAATATCTGCTCATTTAGGTAACTTCTTTGTGTACATTTCTTTTTTGTTTTTCCCCTGTCCCTAGCAGAAACCTCAATTACAGCACTGAACATTTGGGCAAGATCTCAAATTAACTGGAATACATATCCTTAGAGAAATCAGCTGTGCATAATGAAGTTTATGACAATACTGGAAAAACATCATCCAGCTGAGTAAATTTTTGCATTTTGTGCTATTTTTTATCTCCCCCTACTTGTTCCTATGAACATGTCAAGATATTCCTTTATCAAATAAGGGGAAAAATGGGACAGGTTGCTGATTAATTCCTTACACAGCAAGTTGGTGATAAAAACAGAACTAGAAAAGTCTGAGGATCAGATTTTTTTCTTCGAAATTGAGCTGGATCATAGTAGACTCAGATGATTCCATACAAACCTGAGAAACTCCTGTGATGCCATCAAATCAAATTGTTCCAGCTTCTGGCAGTAACAACCGAAAAAAGAAGCCTTATATACAGTTCAAGTGAAGAGGAGGATGATGGGCAATGTCTGGTCTGCCTTTTACAGTTGGATTTTTATTGAGGGCAGTTCACTGGGAGATCCTGTGGTACAAACAGCAGAGTGTTTTTAAACTCTCAGCTGAAAGAGAATTCCAATTGCACATTTTCCCCAGAAAGCTTTAGGGATTCTTATAACCAGCCTCAAATTATTTTATTTTCCATTACTCTGAATATATTACTTTGAATATTTTCTACTGCAAAGGTGAAATGTTTAGTTTTGCAGCTAGATAGTAGGAAAAGTATCATGTTAATTCATTGCTAAATGTGAACATAAAATTCTAGTTGAGATTAAAAGTTACAGGTTTTTTCTATTAAATTATATTACCAGAATATGGCTGGAAAGTATTTGCATATTCAGGAGGAGGCTATGTAAGGCCACAGCAACTAACTGAAATAACAAATATGTCAGATGAAAATCCAAGTAATATGTTATAAACCTAAAAAGTAGTATCAGGAGCATGGAAATCACTAGTTTGTAACCAAAGAGATGATTGAAGAAACCCAAAACTTAATTCTTTTGTCTGAGAAAGAATCCTGAGAAGTGTTTTAGAGTTGTGGAAAGTATTAGGTAGAAACCCATAAGGCCGAGCTGTTTCATAGGGTTGTTCCAATGAAACAAAATGGGTAAAATATCAGCAAGTTTTATTTCCATCTACAGCTTATCTGCAAAGGGAAGTTAAGGCTCAACATTTACTACAGCTAAAAATACCAAAGTTACAAATGGAATATCACCACATAAATCCAGGAAGAATGGTCAGGTGCAACTAAAGTTTAAAACATCCAGTCTGCCCTCATGGAGACTCTGTGAGAAGGAGGGATATTGAACAGGAAAATTCTTTGTGTCATTATGGAGTCACACAATTTAGAATTAATTATTTATATTTACTTATATTAAAAAAAATAAATTTTGCTTCCTATTTCATCATGTTACGAGGCAGCAGCTTCTGTCTTTTGTCTCAGGGATGTGATCTCATGCAGATGCAGCCTCTCCAAGATTTTTTGGTACAGAGGTTCTATTGACTTCAGTAGGAGTTTGGTTCTTAAATTCAGCTGTATCCAGGCCTGAGGCAGAAAGGGTTTCCTATCCTTTGGGCAGAGGTATGTGCTGGCATGTGCAGGACAGAGCAGCACAGAACACACCATCCAGTGAAGCTCAAAATGCTGCTTTGCATGCAGGAGTCATACAGAAGAACTGGGAGAGAAATTCTGTAAAAAATTTATCAAAAGGGTTCAAAAATCCCTCTCTTGAGTGAGGCTGGGCTGCTCACCTCTCTCCGTACTGAGGGTGAGTTGGTAGAGAAATGAACAAATATCATCTGTTTTATCTCGGGGTTGGCTTTTCCTCTCCCCAGCTGTGTAGTGTTTTACTGACAAAATAAAAACCAAATCAAAGAGAAACGAGCCATCCATGCAGCCCTAGCTTGAAGACAGCTTTGATGGCCCTCAGAGGAAAAACAGCCCATTTTTTTCTCCACCAAAGAATGAGTATTCTGATATTTTTGTGACAGTCTCTTGTCCACAGCTGAGCAGGGCATGACCACGGGGCACTGGCAGGACCCTGAGAGCACGAAGGAGAATCTTCCTTGGAGAAACCTCCTGAGGGCTGATAGCCCTGCTGGCCCCACTGCTGCCCCAATCCAAGCCCTTGCCAGGCTTGGGCTGTTGTTGGATGGTTCAAGTGTTTCAGGGGACTTTTTAGGTCCACTCAGTTCTTTCAAGGTTGCCTGACTGAGGCACCAGTGGGAAGAGGAACCTCACCTACCAGTGAGGCCTTGGCTATGGAGAAGCCTGAATGAACATCCCCAAACCTTTTGGCTGATTCTTTTTGGCAGCAGAAGGAAATGAGAACAGCCTGTGGGATGTCCAGCCCTTTACAATGTGGTTTAGTGGGTGCTGGTTGGATTGGGTCAAAAGTTGGCCTTGATGATCTTGAAGGTCTTTTCCAACTGTAATGATTCTGTGATTCTGTTCTTTTCCAGCCTTAATGATTCTGTTCAATGTCTGGTGAGAGTTCCTGTGTGAGCCTCGTGTCAACTTCTCCAGTTTAGGTCCCCAATGCCCTCAGCCATGGCATTGAAAATGGGCAGGTCAGGTCACCTTTGGCACTGCAAATTACTTTCCACACCACTTTTGGATGTGCTGCTCAGCACAGTTCTCACTGCAAAACCCACTCAAAGAGAAAATTAGAGCAGGACAAAACCCATGTCCTACACCCCTCTGCACATGTGAGTCACTGCAGGAATCAACCAGCAGAGCAAAATGCCCTTGAACATTACTGGGAAACTGCACTGCTGTTAAACAGAGATTTGCACTGACTTAAAAATTAGCCCCAATTCCCCTCACTGGATAACAGAGAATGAACATGGGAGCAGTATGGCTTTGTTACAATATCTGGATTTTAATGGTACACGTATTCAGAATTATTCCTTTGGAGTAAAAAAGGCCTCTAAACACATAACTGTTCAGCTTTATCAACTAACAGATAATTATGTATCAAAATGCACTGAAAACGTGTTGCAATTTTTACCTAAACTACAACATAATTACAGCCTTTGTAGCGTAGGTTACAACTGCAACACAATGATGAATTAAAGATGAGAAATAAGCATATAGACCAGTTTGTGTTTAGAGTAGACCTCTCCACCATATTCCCCTTGTGAATCCACTTTCAGAAATATGATTTAACTTTCCTCTCTACCTGCTGGGCCCAGAGTGGAAGATTTGGGAACCACCAATCTGCAAATGAGGAGCAGAGCAAGCCTGTTGTTCTGTGCAGCCAAACACAATGTGCCTGTATTATTACCAATTTCCTGAATAGCCCTAAGAGGGGTAATTTCTCCCTGCTCTGCATTTCCCCTTTGGAAACAGCTTCCTGGATAATTTGAGGCTGGCAGTTTTCTCCACCACAGTGCAAACATGAATGGGACCTGCTGGTGTAACAGCACTGCTTGTTAGGCAAATGTTTAAAATTATAGTTTTTTAAGTGGAAGAGAGACTATAAAAAAGTTGGGCTTTTTTCCCCCATTTGGTACAAATATTCCAGTGTATCCCAACTAACTCTTCAGCTACAAATTCAAAAAATGTGCTTTGCCAAGAATTTTAACTGGTTGTGCAAATCTTTGCCATCTGTTGCACTGTCTAACTGCAGAGACAAACCCAGCATAATTTGCCACTGTAGCATAATAACATTAGGTGGATGATTTATGGGGCCCTGAATGTTCTTTACTCAGAGCTGTGAGCTTTTTTTTGGCCTTTGCACAAATTTCAAACGCAAACTCAAACATGGGGCTGCTCCCTCCCTCCACTGCAATCTCTTCATGTCAAACACAAATCCTCTAATATCAGTTACCATATCACCGTGCATGCAATCCCCAGCTTACAGGGTAATAAATCCAGGGGAAGGATGCTATTATACTCTGCTATCTTGGAACACATATAAATAATTCACACCTTTCCTATAAATATTTATCTTGGTAACCGCAATGCTCATTCAAATAAAGGTTTCGTCTTCATCCATGTCCGTTTGCCATGTATGAGCCTAATAAATGGAGTTTTCCAACTCTTTTCCTCCACTTAATTTATATTTTCTTAAAATTCAGATGTAAAACTTTTCTCATAAAAAGTCTTCTAATTTTCCTTTGTCTTTTTCCTTTTTAACTAATTCTTTGGCTTCCATGGAACTGCTGTGGGTTTACATGAAAATGAGAGACAAGTCCGGGATTGCATCCTTCTATTAGTATCCCATGGTTCTAAACAGAATCATCTTGATATTATAAGCACAGCTGTATGGTGAAAACACACCTGAACTGTAACCCAGGAGACAGAAAATTTCCATGAACTTTCCACACCTCTAAATGCTAAACTGACACAATTTTTTTTTCTTTTTTTCATCTGCAGTCTCTTCAATTCTCACTTGAAAAGAACACCCCAAAAAAAAAACCCAAACAAACCAACCAACCAAACAATCCTGAAATGTGGCAGCTTTAAAAGCCAAAATTAGACATTTATCTCTTATTTGCCTCAGGAGGAAAGGGGAAACAGGGGAGTGAAGCAACGGAAGCTATGAATGATCACAAGCAAGAATAGAACAGTCAATCAGTTACAAAATGACTCCCTCCAGGCTACAGCAGTTTGGTTTTGCCAAAAAGTCATCACCAAAAAAGCATCCTGGGAGAAGAAAATTCCTCCAAGTGGGCACCTTTTTCCTGAGGAGAGATATTATGAACCATAAAAATTATGTGCTGCTTCTGTTTCATGAACATTACATAATTGCTAGGCTAAATAGCCAGAATAAACAGAGAACAGGCATTTTTATTGAGCTTTGAAAGAATAAAGCCATAAAGAAAATAACTCCATGAAATTTACAGGAGAGACCCATTTCAGACCATATGTTGGGAAGGAGCTAGATCCAAATGTATGAGTCAATGTGTTAGCAAAGTGTTGCATGTGGAGTTTGTGAGCTTGGGACTGTTGGGGGCTTAGGTTTCTCAGCACTTTCATGCTGGTCTGCTTTTATCTTCCAAAAAATGACACATCTACTTGACTTTCTGCAGCAGGAATTTTCCCTCAACTATTCACTGTGAATGTGAGGAGAGAAATTAAAAATACGTGACTTGCCCACGATGTGGACACTTCAACATCTGTGTAATTCTTTTTTAAGCTCCAGAGCCCTGATTGATTGGTCTGGGCTTGACAAGTTCAGAAAGTTGGGGCTGTTCAGCCTGGAGAAGAGGAGGTTGTGTGGAGACCTCAGAGCACCTTCCAGTCCATTCAGATGAATGGGCTGCAGGGAACTGGAGAGGGACTCTCCACCAGCAGCTGTAGTGGCAGAACAAGAGGGAATGGCTTCAAATTCAAAGCGGGGAAATTCAGATTAGATTTACTGAAGAAAATCTTCATCCTGAGGGTGGTGAGGCCCTGACACAGGTTGCCCAGAGCAGCTGTGGCTGCCCCATCCCTGGGAGTGTCCAAGGCCAGGCTGGATGGGGCTTGGAGCAGCCTGGGATAGTGGAAGGTGTCCCTGCCATGGCACAGGGTTGGCACCAGATGACCTTTAAGGTCCCCACCAACCCAAACCATTCCATGATTCTATTTTGCAATCACATGACTACATAGCCCAATTATAGTCAGCACTGACTGTGCTTCTCCAGGTATTCCATCATCCAGATCTCCAGGTTTTTTTTCTTTGTTGTCTTCAGACCACACTCGTCTCCATTTATTTTTATGGCGTGATTTATACAGCTTATAAAAATATTATTTCAAACCTGCCTGCAAGCAACAGCTGTATGACGGCATAATTACCACTAAAAGATGGCAATGCTAGGAGAAGATACTCTCACACAAAAAAACTCATCTGGCATAATCACTCATTTATTTGTTTAATAGATGAAATTAGTGGGAGAACAGAACAGGGACAATAATGACCGTGTTACAGATGAGTTTTGCTGCCTCACTCTGCCAGGCTCTACCCACCAGCCCACCAGCCCCTCGCTTGAACAGAAACTGCCAAGTACAGCTGGCCCAAAAATGAGTTTTACAAGCTTTTCTGTAAAAAAAAACAAAAAAACCCACTAAAATTTGTTTTTCTTCCTTACTGAACAGTGGAGCTTTTCAAATATATTTTTGGTTTTTTTGGGAAACAAACTGAGCATTTTTGGGAATGTTCACTAGATAAGGAACAAGAAACAACCATGAGGGGGATGATTTGGGAAATGTTTCTTTTAGCAGTCAAAAATCCAGGATGAACCTCAAAAAGGTCATCATTAAATGGGGAGCTGGAGAGTAAAGGTTGAGCTCCCTTGGGTTATGTAGGGGGCCACATGTAGCAGTCACATATGTGACACAGCTGGGTGCTCATGTCCTGCCACCAAAGCCCTGGTGTCCCTGTGGCAGCTGTGACCCCAAGTGCTGGTGCTCAGAGGCAGAGAAGGCCAGAGGGACCAACTGCCCAAAGGTGGGAGGCAGCAAAGTCTGTCCCTCCTCTAAATGCACCAAACATTGTGCAAGGCAGGACAAGACACGGAGAAACTCCTCACCCCCTCAACCAGGAATTTAGATTTGCTTCCCTTTTCCTAGCTTTCCAGCAGAACACAACAATGAGAACATTACCACCACCCCATCAAGAAATATGAATTTATTCCACTTTTTCTACCTTTCCCAGCATTTTACAGGGTATTTCAATGTCATTTCCAGCTGCCCTCCACTCCATAAGGTTGGCTAATTCTGTTGCTGGACAAGTAGGCTCTAGTTTTCCTCTTGCAAAAAAAACCCCAAAAACCAAAAAGCAAAAAACCAACCAAACAAAAAAACCCACCACAAAACAAAAAACCCCACATGTTTTCATTAAATTGTAATGCAAAAATATGTGTGCACATGTTCTTCAGCTTCTGTGACTCCATGCTGAGGATGACAAATGTAAACAGAGTACTTGACTTGTCTAATTTGGGCATTAAGCCTTTTATCTTGAAACTGAGTATCAAGAGAAAGAGAAAACATTCAGCCTTGTTTTCTAACATGAAGCTATTTCACTGACAAGCAACTCCAGCTTTGTCTGTACCTCTGTTACAACTCCTTGAAATCCTAACGTTCGGTCCGGATTAAGGGAATTTCATTTGCAAACTACAAATACTACTCGAACCAGCCTAACACGTTTTCCATCCACATTTACCAGCACAAGGCACAGTAAAACCCTCCTTACACCTGAGCAAAGGCTTCCCAAAGCCACTGCATATTAGGTGACCATGGTAACTAACCAACACAGGCTTATCAAAATTATTTTGGCTGTTGCAGATATTCACAGCATCAGTGACAAAAATACCCTGAAGTGTTACTTAGAAGCTGGGGTTTTACTGACAAGGCAGAGCCCAGGATCTGGCACGTATGCTGAGGAGGAAAACATGCCAGAATCATGTTCCCCTCCCTCCTGTGTGGTTCCAAGCCTGGCACGAGGCTCACTCCATTAGCATCACACTCCATCCTGTTAATTACTTCTTGGATTAACACACCAGGTACTGAGCTGGAAGAGACAGTGACAACTTCCAGACCCTGAATTAGACACAGAAGTGTTTACCCGCCTCAGACTTGCTCAAATGGATAGCAAAAAATTATTCAGGGGTGACACTGCGTGGAGGGGGAGAGGCTGTGGGATACCAAGTGCATAAGAAATTATGGGAGGGGATGAACAGAGCCCTTCTCAGCAAAGAGCTCCTGCAGTGACCCTGTGTCTTAACTGGTGAGTGACCCAGGGCCTGGTAACATGGAGGTTTTTTAATTCTAACACAAAAAGTAAAGGAAATATTCACTTGCTAAAAAGTATGGTGAAAAATCAACGTTTTCTGCCACGATGCAGCACTGTTGCCTTCTAGGGAAGGCGTGACGACTTGGTTCTGAGAGCCAGCACAGCAGCCCGGCCTCACCCGGGCCTCTCGGGCCACAGACATGCTTGACACCAATGTGGTGGACGGCAAATGGCCTTTATTACCCTACTTTGTGGGGTTAAATAGTCAGGGGGCTTTACTACGTCACGGGGGGCTGGTTTGGTCTAACTAGGGTTAGTAAAGGAATGCAAAATTACTGGGGTTAGGGGGGTCACATACCAGAGAGGGTGATAAGATACCACAGGGGCTGATGGGGGAAGGGGCCCTATCTTTCCGTCACATCCCGAGATCTTGCGAGCGCCTGTCCCTGTCTACCACACAGCACAGAAGGGAAGGATGGGTGACGCTGTTGTACACTACAACGACACAAAGACTCTGACTTCAGAAGGCTGAAAATGACTCCTTTATTCTTGGGATGTGTCTCCCCTTTTATACTATTCTACACAGACCAATTTGACTGGTGACAAAAAGACAAATCTCTTCAATCCCATTGGTCAGACCAGAGGGACATCAAGAAGAAGTCCCTCCTAGGCAAAATATGTCTCTTGTTTATAGAAAATTCCCTGGGAAAGGAATTTCAGAAACCAAAACATGTCAGGCACAAACCAGGGCTACAGATGGGCACAGGTCAACCCTTTAGGCTTCAAACCAGCTTTTTAAACTCTGCTCACAACTAATTAGGTAGCAACCAATACACACCACATGGCCCACACCAAAGTGCTGCCACCCTCTCCAAGTGGGACATTGCGTATTGTGGTTTCCAATGTAGCTCCCCCTATTCAACTCTCTTCAAAAAACAAAAGGAAGGAAACAAACCCAGCCCCACCCAGACCCCAAACTCAGCTTTTTTTGTCCATTTAGACAGTTATGTAACTGCTCACAAAGATCAGTTCTTGCAATCATGGCTTCCACAGTGCCAGGTGGGATTGTACCTGTGGGACAGGTGGTCTTTTATTTCCTAAAACAAAGTGCTTGATGGCAATTCATCCCCATCAAGGTAAAATCTTATGCCTGGAGGGTGCCATTGGATCAGTCATTACTGAAAGGCATCAAGAAATGACAATAAGTCATATCAGAGGAACTGCCCTTTCCCGAGTGGTGGGAAAGTTTCTGTTCAGAAATAAGAAGAATGTTTGCTCTTTAAACTCACATTTCAAAATTTGCCAGAATTCATGGATATTTTTTTCTTAGAATGGCTATTGCTGATCTTGTCTTCCTTATTTTTAAGATTTTGCTTCAGCAGGCTTCACAGCAAAAAAAAAAAAAAAAAGGGGAGAAAAAAGGTAGTGGAAACAGTACGGCAAAAAACGAATAAACATTAATAAAGCACTAACACATAAGCATTTACACAGACCAATTTGATTAGTGAAACAAAGACAAACCTCTTCAACCACATTGGTCAGACCAGGGGGACATCAAGAAGTCCCTCCTAGGAAAAGGAATGAATAATGTAAGAACAGTTACAAGAACATTTCTCCTGTTTACAGAAAATTCCCTGGGAAAGGAATTTCAGAAAACCAGAACACCTCAGGCATGGAACCAGGGCTACAGTGAAACACTGCAGATGTTTTCCAGGATGGTATCCATGAAAGTGAAGGCACACATCACTTTTGTTTAACAGAGGAACTTCCTGAACTAGAAATCAGGGGCTGGGGCAATTGTCTGGGGTCCTGTGTTCCCTTTCACAGGGACCCTGAGGCCACCCTCCTGCCTTGGAGGGACCCAATCCTTGAAAGGGTTCCAGCCTGAGGCAGGTCTAACATGCTCTGATTGACTTGAACAAGTTGCTCTACTTATGACACGTATAATGCCACAGTTGTGCTGTGTTTTGCAACTTTTGCCCATTTTCAGATACTTTTTAAGCTTTAACTAAAAAATAAAATCACACAGGTACAGTGTGTACAGAGTGACTTACCACAATTTGCATGTGGCACAGTGGGAAATAAAAGGGTTGCTTGTTTCCAGCTTGCCTTAATCCTGTTTATGGGCAATAACCAGCAGGTAAATATTCTGCTTGAAAGGGGAGGTGTCTTCACAAACAAACTGTGGGGCTGCTGGTAGATAAAGCCAGATATTGATAGGTGAAAGAAGCAACGGGGAGGAACCAGAAATTCCACAGGAATTCCCCAAATTGACACAGACTGTTGCCCACCCAAGGCCATGCTAAATTCCTGGACTTAGAGAAAAAGAACAGAGACACAAAGAAAAAGAAGCAGGGGGTGCAGATTAGAAGGGAGTCTGTATTAAGCCTTTACCAGTACTTTACCAAGTAAAGTACTGGAATGGTTTGCGCAGGGAGGTGGTGGAGTCACCATCCCTGGATGTGTGTAAAAAAAGACTGGATGTGGCACTGGGTGCCGTAATCTAGTTGAGGTGTCAGGGCTGGGTTGGACTCGATGATCTTGAAGGTCTCTTCCAACCTAGAAATTCTGTGATTCTGTGATTCTGTGAAGCCATTAGGGACATCTGTACTGCTCAAGCACCTCAGCCAGTGGGGAAGAGAGAGAGAAATGCAGATGGGAAATTAGGATAAAAAGGAGGCTGTGTCCTCCAACAGCTTGAGAGACCCCATGGCAAATGTGCATGGCCTCCTCCTTTATTTGAATAAAATTACAGGACTCTGTCTCCTTTTTGGACATAAACTTCTGACATCTTAGATTAATTTTCCTGACATCGTAGGTTAATTTTCCTGACATGCTAAATCATCTTAATCTATGCAAATGCTGAACTTATGAATGTGACAAAATAAAAGCAATTTCTAAATCTGTGCGGTTCAGACATTGTGGTAATTTTCCTTAAGTAATTTAGCACAATCATTATCACGTTTGATACGTGGCTACAGCTTGTGGGATTCCTCTTTCATTTTTAATGCCGAGGGAAGCTCGTGTTTATGTTCCTGAATGGTTTGAAATGTCTCAGTGTTTTCAGAATCTCTACTGGCCAGGAAAAAAAAATAAAATATTCAATATTTTTGTGCTATTCCCTTTTGATAGAGTGGAATGCTGAGGGCAGAAAGATGGGGAGTGCACTCAGTTAACTCCGTGCATGATTGAGAGAGGAGCACAAACTTGGACAACAGTGACCAAAGAAAACAAATTAAGTGGCAGCAACTTACATAGCAAATGATTGGAGAGACAGAAAACCTTTCCTTCCTCCCCCAGGCAACTGTAAATTAAGACTGGGTGGAAAACATGGCAAGGAGACAAATTGCCCATTTCCAAGGCACTCACCAGGCTGGGTCCCCGGTCCAGAGCAACAAACCCTGAAGTCAGCAGGCACAAATGGTTTTCCCAGCAACCCTGACACACAATCTATCCATCCTGCTTGTTTTCCAAGGAAAGCTACTGGTGAAGAAACCCACCTTTAAGTAAGGAGAAAGGGCAGAATTAATTGCTGCTGCTGTAAAACCTTTTTATTTGGTTTGTTCTGCAGCCTTGGGATTTGGGTCACAGGACACGACCTTGGATCACAGGATGCCTCAGCTCCATGAATTCCAATTTTGGACATACTGTTTCTATACCATTCTCGCTATTCCACATCAGATTTTGCTCATTGTTCCTCTGGGGAAAACAGCAGGACTCTCATGGTATCAGAAACCCCACAATTTTGACAAAAATTGTGAGAAAAATCAGCCAGGAATGCTGTTTGCAGTCTGTCACCAAATAACTGTTTCAGTAGATGGAGTATTTGCTGTATGGAAATGAGAAAGAGGGTTTTTTTCCTTTGAGTCAATAATTAAGTCCTTTTTTTCAGGTGCTTTTTCTTACCTTCTTCCCTCTTCACCCCTCTGATCAACTGTCCTCTGAATCTAATGGATGTTTTCAAGAGAAAAGAGAGAATTTTGGATCTCGTATTTCATGGCAGATGATATAAAGGACTATCAGCAAGGAGCACTCCTTACTTAGAGGTCAGAGGACACCTTGGCATCCCTTTAAATGGCTTAACAGCTCGGCAAGAATAACAAATCTGTTTAAAATAGGAAATCAGAAAGAAATAAAGCTGTGTCAGGCAACATTAACACTCCCATGTGCCATTTGACCTTGGACAGCTCGTCAGATCTCTTGTTCAGCTCATTCATCATTATTCTGAGCTGTCACCATGAACATCCTTTCTCATTAATTATACATTAACCTCATTCATGACTTTTAATCTATAATGGGTCAGGATGTTTAAAAATAATTAAACAAGAATGTGCAAAGGTAATAAGGATAATACAAATACTGGAGCTTAGGACATCTGCCTGCAAATCAAAAATAGGCGATGCTAAACAATTAAGTGGGAAACAAAAACAAGAAAGGAGAAGTCTCCAAATCTCCAGTCTTGCATTTAGAACAGCATTAGTTTTAAAAGGTTCCCAAAATATTCAGCTTGTAGACTTCTGACCATTTTTTAAAATGTAACTTTCAAAGTAAGGGAAATATGATCTGCTGTAAGCAGATTAGGGGATCCAACAGTTAGGAGCCAGCTCAGATGAAATAAGGATTGGCTCTTAACAATATCCAGGCTCTCTCCTGCTGTTGAACTGCCCACATTCCTGGGTGGGAGGGTCTCCACTGGGTGGACAGTGTTTGACAGTGTTCTCAGGGCACGCTGTGTCCCTGCAGCTTGATGCATCCATCTCCTGCAGGTCACACCAGTTCTCAGACGCTCCTCTAACCTCTGCAGTGGCCTGATTTCCCAGCAACCTGGGATTAGAGCAATCCTCTGAATCTGTCAGTCACTCCTCTGCTCTGAATATTGGATTCAGCAGAGGATTTACCTCTGTGCTTCCAGCACTGATAATGTTTTAATTCTGAAATTATCATATATTGTTCCTTCCTGTAATTAATTGAGTTTTCACATCACACAGCACTGGGGCACCTTGCTTTTCCAATATCACAGAGGACTTCTCATACTGTGGCAGTTGACTGCAGTAAGCTGAAAGTGCCAAGGTTTCCGAAACAGGCTTGAAGCAGAAATAAAATTTTATGCCCCAGGAAGAATTACTACATGCCACACAACACAACATTTCGAGCTAAAATAATGTTTCATCAAAGATTTAGGGAACAAGGATTAGTTTTTTAAACCCAGCTAAAGTCAATGAATCTTGTATCCCATATACTGCTATACATTATGTCCTGGATGGATTTCACAATGCAGTTTGAGGTTGTTCTAGAGAGGTTGATTCAAAGGAAAAAAAAAAAAAACAACCCTCAGCAGAGAGGACATTTCACTGACCTACTTTAAAAGAATTTGTGAAACCCACCAGCTAAAGGATACCCAGGAAGTTGCTCAAAGAATATTGCAGTGAATTTTAGAATGGTAATTTATGGAGTTCACAAATGATCAATTATGGAGCATAAAATATATACAGAGGGATTCACCGGAAAGAGAAATAACAGAAGAACGTGTCCCAGCTGTAAGTGGATCCCATTTGAAGTATCCAGACTATGCTTTATTATTTCCTAACAATCTAAAAAACTTTTGTAAATCAGTTTTTACCAGCTCCAGGATTTTCAAAGAAAATTAGGACTAGCATCTCGTAAGCCTCAGCAGAAGCTGGGCACCCAGCCACCCTGGGGAGCTTGGAAAATCCCTGCTTCTTTCAACAGCTGGATACTGCTCAGCTCTAGAAAAAGACATGTATTTCAAGTATTTTTTATAGGATTTTAACCTCAAAAATATCCAAATCCAAAAGTAGGTGCTTAATCTGGTTGCCTGCTGAGGATTCTGTAGAACTCTCCTGGGAAAACGCCTCACCCAGAAATTTACTGCTGAAAGTGAACAGGAGAAATTTGTCCAGGTAAAATGTCAGGCATCCACAGAATCACTGCATCCTTCCAGGCTGATTCCTGCAACACCAAGGAGAGATTCCCTTCCCATCCTAAGCCCACACTGAGACTAGCTGTGACCAGCATTTCAGCTGTTCCCTGAGTGTTCTGTTTGAATGCAGAACATTTTTCTTAATTATTTCTGACTTTTCATCCAGCGTGCTATAAGCTTCTTATGAAGAAAAGGAAATAAATAATTCAGCTTCCACTTATTCCAGGAGGAGACTGGCTGCTCTAATCTATCCTCTGAGAACAAAGGAGCTGGCTGTTCACATACAGCTTGTTAGAGCATGACAGATAAACATGGGCATGATATTGCAGTGACAATAAGGATGGGGAATACCAGAGCTGCGTTTTGGGCTGGCATCTGATGCTGGGACCATTTCCAGTTCCCTCCCTGGGGCTTGGAAGTTTGGTTACACTTTTTGCCTGTAGCTGCAAGGCAGAGAGACTGGTAACAACTGTCAGTGCAATGAGGAGTGAGGAGGGAAGGATGGAGCCAAGGAGAGTGTGAGAGCATGGATTAATTCCCCATCACGAGTGTGCTCCAGGCTGCTGTGTGCAGTGTTTGGAGAGAGCCCTCCAACCAGCTACAAGTCTGACTGAGAAGTGCATTTCCTTGGCCACTCAGCAGCAAGACTGTCTGGTTGGGGTTTGGGGAAGTCTGTTGGAAATATTAATGTGTCAGGACAGCAGGCTGGGAAATCTCCACCTGCTTCAGAGGAGCCTTTCAAAACACATATTACGTGCTGCCTCCAGGAATGTTCCTGTTTTACTTGGAACAAGTGGGGAATGAAACACTTGACACAGTTTTGGACCACAATCTAAGTTTTCCCCTCTCCCAGGGATGGAGTCTCTGAATGTCTCCCTGTCTGGCTTAATGAATCTAGAATTCCAGGATCATTATTAAAGTATGATCAGGGCCTCACCCTGGAGGAGCCTACAGTTTGATGGATCTGGTGAAAGACAAGAAATGAGCTTGCACCCTTTGAGTCCTAAGCAAGAAGACTCAAATCTATGCTCTGGCACATTGATTATATGAAAAAACAGAGAAAAACTTTTGACGGTTTCCCTGAAACTTCCCTGCATCAGTACCTGGCTGCTGCCCTGGAGCCCTGCAGAGCTGTGGAGCACCAGCCTTGCAAGGAGGCTGGGTTTTGTACTGGACAAATGGGCTGCAGCCCATTTACACCACCACCAGAACAGGGCCCATTGTCCTCATTTGAAAATGTTTTGGCAAAATATAAAAACTTTATATTCTTTCCTCTGAGTTAAATATGCAGTTTGGCTCCATGAACAGGACACATCTGACAATCTCACTTGCTGAGAGAGAGAGAGTAGCATGTGTCACCAGACAGAAAGATGGAGTGTCTGGAGAAGAGGAAACCATCCATCTTGCCACCCTGACCTTTCTGATAGCCAGCTAGTGGTATGGGCTGAGCTCAACTGATCACTTCAGACTTTATTGCTCTGTTAGTCCTTTTTGACTGACAGAGCACCTAATGGATAATAAATTACTGCCCTCCACTCTGATTGGGGGCTGCCTGCTTGTTGCTAATGCTGAGTTTTCAGAACCTACTATCACTCACTCCCAGCTTTTGCCATTTAGAGGGATGCAACTTGAGGGACAATAAATGAATACAGAGGACTTGAACCTCAAGGAGACGTGTGGGGAATTAACAGCACAGTGCCCTCTGAATTCAGTATGACAGAGGCTCCCACATCCCTTGGGTCTTTTGAAAAACCTTGCAGCTTTTCTTTTGTGCCTGCTGCAAACTCAGAGTCCTCTCCCTCAGGCATCTGAGGGTGGGAGAGCAGAGCCATTTTCCTTGGCTCCTCCACAGATCCTGGTAGCCACCAGGAGCTCTCTTAGTTCTTCACCCATGAAACCGTCAATTTTTTGTTCACAAAAGCATCTTTCAGTGCTTTTATGAACAAAAAAAAAATCTGCTCCTCTGGGGTTTGGTGCCTGTCTGCATCTCCAGCCCCTCCAACACTGCACAGACTCAGAGCTTTCATTACACACTTATTTTCCCTCTCCGCTGAGGGAACTGTGAGATTTCCAGAACCTGTTTATTTATAAAGTCTGTGTTACTTGTTCCTATAACTTTTATTTTTCTCTCTCTTTGGAAAGCACAGAAGTTCAACACAGGCCCTTAGAAATGCAGCTGCTGTTACGTTTCAGCTGGGTGCTACTCTGTGGAAAAATCTTAAAAGGGAGGCTGGAGGGTAGAAAATTAGAAGCAAGTTTCCGTCACTGTGGACAACAATACATGAAAGGCTGTAGATTTTAATCCAAGATTTTTAATAGGAATATTTCATCCTGCAGCCTTTACAGCTGCCTGGAGGTTTGGAAAAGTCTGTTTATGTACAGATCCATGGAGAAGTAGACAGTATTTATTCTTGGGATGGAAACCTGGTGGGTTACACAACAGCCCAACTTTATATCCTGAGTTTAGGAATATGCTGTGGCTGTTAAAGACAGCATTTATGTACCCAAGTGAACTCTAAGTGTAAGCTGAATGTTTAGCACATACTTCAGTGCTCTTTTCACAGCAGGGTCTATAGGCAATGTGCTCCCTTTAGCCATGCTTCTTACAACTCTACATCCTTATATTACAGCTTATGGCTTAAAAAGAAGGGAACTATGTTGCTTCACTTGCCAGTACCAAATATTTTTGCTGAGAGTAATTGCTTATCCAGAGTTTGCTTATATAAGAATTAAACACAGTATTCCATTAAAATTATTAAAATATCTTTCTAGAGCTTTGCTCTTTCAGTTTCTCTTCCAATGTTCAGAATCACATAAAATAGTAATGAGCATACATAGCCTTCTGTTTTCATAGACAAGGCAGTAAAAGAGACAGTTGCTGTTCCCTTGAGTGCCAGCCCACGAATCAGAAAGTCTAATCAGCCACAGAGTCTGACACAGTTGATAGTCCCTGTATTTCATTACTGCTATATTATAATCTTTCCTATTTGAATTCGGCATTCTCTATTAAAAGAAGCAAGAAATAACAGAGATAATCAAATTAGGGAAGTAAGAGAGGAGTTAAAGTAACTCTCCTAACTCCCCCAGCCTGATGCTTTGGAATTCTCTTTCCAGTGCAAGAGCTGGTCTGAAAACACCTGGAGCTGGTACCTGGCACAGTGCAGCCCTCACAGTCTCCTGGGGCTGGCTGGAAGGGTTCAGCTTTGCTGCTCTGGGCAGGAACCAGCCCTGGTTTGTGGTTCTGCCTCACAGCAGATGCTCAGTGAAATCCATGGGCAAGGTTTTGTTCACTGCCTGCCCTCCTCACTCACCTCCTGTGCCTGTGCCTGCAGTACCAGGGTTTCCTTGGCTCTGGGTGGGGATGGCAGAGGGCAGATGTTCTGCAGCTGCACTGTGGGGCAATGCCAAGGCACATTTCCTGGGAGAATCCTCTTCTGGGTGCTGCTAACCTCTGGCTGTCCCCAGGGGGGTGATGCAGCATGGCTGGTGTGACATGAAAACAACATCTGCTGACACTCTGAAACAGGAGACGCTTCTCTCTGTGCATCAGCCCACACTGATCTGTAAATTAGGCTGTGACAAAACAAATTAGGTTTAATTTTGCATAGCTGTCCAATGGCATCACTACATGTGCCGTTACCTAATTCTTTGAATCAATAATTTGACTTTGCATGCTTGTACCCTACGAAATTGAGATAGTTCAATACCTGTGTGCAGTTGCTAAGAGTGGCACAGATGTATATAATATCAAACAATAGATGTCACTGTTATGCCAATAAAAACGGGTTATATTTGCAGTTATTGGTAGTTTCAGCCTCCATTGCACAAAGCTGCTAAGTCAAAAGAGTAAAGCCAGAGCACTCACTGACACACAAGGCTTTTCTACACATGAATCCTGCACCTCTTTGTGGTTTTTCATCTATAAAATTACACACAGAAATACTTAAACAAAATAAAAGGCAGTTTAAATAAAATTAAAAAATCTATTTTGCCATGGCTTTATGCAAATGGGTCACACAAGAATAGCACCACTGCCCATAAGTGTGAGAAAAAGCTAGAGGGATGTGGGAAGCTTAACAGAGGAAATACTAGAGATGGAAACAGTTCTGCTTAGACTTCTTTCCTTCAAAGAGATAGGCATTATATTTATTCTTCTCTCCCTGGAATGATTACGTGGAGGATGGAACTGACCAAAAGGAAAGGATGTAATTATAAGCACTGAGAGAAAAGTAATGAAAGAGAAGCATTACAGGCAACATCCCACAGCAATTAGAGAGGGGGGCAGTCTGCAGGAGGATGGAATTAAGTAGCAAAATTCAGGCTCTAAAGTTCGATTTCAAAATTCTTAACACTGCTTGAGGTGATGCAAAAATATGAAAACTAGGCTGTGAACAATATGTGAAGCTCCAGAGCAGCGTGGTTCCCTGTTACAGAGACCTGTGCAGAGCCAGCTTCCGGGTGATGAACAAAACCAGCGAAGTCTAACAAATGAGAATGAATTTAAACATCAATTTCAGGGTGAGACACAGAGGAAACCAGACAGGTTATTACACAGCAGCTGTTCACCAGCCACCACTCCACTCCTTAATATCAGGAACACAGTTCACACAGAGACAACAAAACCTCTGCGCTCAGTGGTTGCAGGAGCCCGTTTGTAGCCATAACACACGACACAAAATGCCTCTTTGTGACCAGATGACTTGGTCAGAAAAGGTGGACAAGCATTTTTATGCATGGCACTGTCACCAGTCAGTGCCCAGGAGGAGCAGGAGGTTCCTGATGTTTTGCATCTTACCATGAGCTTGGGGAACATCAATTGCTTCAAGCAAAACCTAAGTCTATAAAAAAAAATGAAAGCCATATGGTAGATTTTCATTAAACCTCTTTCCTCCAAAATGTGAAGGAGACCAATTATCATTTCCTGATAGAGAACACCTGAACTGCACACACAAATAGGGGTTATTGCAAACAAACCCACCAATGCTCTGGAAAAGATGCTGAACTTATACCATGCAGATTCGATCAGACTTACTCAGTAAAACCCCTGTATTAAAATGAGGAGGGCAACTCCTCCCTCCAGTCCAATGCCTGAGGGAATCACCAGGAATTTTCTATTTTGCATGCAGAACTGTGCTTGCTGTGGAGAACATTGTGATTCAAATTTGAACATTTCTGTGTTTATTTAGCCAAGAACTGCCAGTTTTGCATGTAACCAGGATCCTTAAGTCTAAGATTTCCTCTTCACTTGAAGACATCTCTCGTAATGTCACCTTCCAGCCTCTGGCTGAAGAAACTATTAGAAGGTCACCAGAAGAATAAGTCAGTAAAAAAGTAGAAACGTGAGAAAACCTGAAGGAACAATCTGAGGAATAATAGCATTGCTTTATCACATATTCCTTCTAGAGTTAAAGGAGCAAGTGAGGCAGAACACCAGGTGAATTGCTTAAAAACATGAAGTCTTTTAACATGCCCTATGAGGCATTACCTGCCTCTGTAGAAAAAGAAAAGGAAAATTATACAAATATCTCATAAATCATAGCTGAGAGGAGTATTTCAAAGATTCACAGGAGTCTGGTACCAGGTAGGAAATGGGATGGTTTGCAATGTGAGGCTGTCTGATAGCACAGAGGAATTTCAGCCAGTGGGAAATGTAGACATAAAAATCCAGTGTTTTACACATAGTTTTAAAGCACTGAGATAATGGACGCTCGTGGACACAATGACATTGAAAATGCAAAACCTTAGCCACTGTGAAAGCACAAATATTGATGTGCATCACTAAACATATGTTGCTGACTAAAGCTATTATTAGCGACAAGTCATTCTCTCCTCTGGAAAATCCCAGTTGCCTTGGGCTTTGTCTGAGCAGAAAGCAGAGAAAAATCTGAATAAAACCTGGTGAGTTGGCCTCATGTTAACAGGCTAAGCTGTAACACTCAGATAATAACAAAGCCAAAAATACAGGGCTAAATTCAGCTATAATTGAGGCTCAATAGAGCAAATTGCACAATGCTGTCACAGAGGCAGGACCAGAAGGTGTCTTGTTCTCCCAGTCTGTCTTTGCAGGGCACAGATTATTTTGATCCATTCTTCACAGGTCCCATTTTGACTGAAACCTCAGAACTGAGTTAGAAACTCCAGCTGCTGCATTTTGGGAAGCTGGGGGCTGCTGGTGGGGTTGGACCTCACTTACTTCACTTCCAGTGCTACTCTTGAACCCTCCTAGATCAGCTTGGGGCCACCTTCTATCAGAGCTGCTGTGTGCCCCAGGTGAGCTCTTGCACAGCATCAAGATGTGGCTCTTCTGGGCCCCAAGAAAACATATTGTTCCCCTGGACTGGCACAGAAACAAAGCCAAAAAAATGATGCCTTCAAATGGTCAACAAAGTCTGGTTATCAAAGGTACTGAGGAGAGCCCTGCACAGGCTTGATCTCAACTACCTGAACCAAGAAGAGTTGTATTGCCAAAGCCAAGCTTTCAAATGTTTTATTTCTGGTGCCAAAACTCACAAGATTAACTTTCTGTAAATATTTTTTTTCAGCATTTAAATGCGCTTTTTTTTTTTTTTGTAAGCATTTATATTGTGTCTTTCCAAGTTTTTTCTGCTACCAGGAAGTCTAAAAGATTAATCACTTTAGGTATAATTCAGACAATGGAATAGTTCTGGAAGGCACAAGGGGGATTGAAAAAACCTGCATTTTGTGAGAGATGAGAGCTGGCACTGCTGGCAGGAATTTTGAAATGAAAGATTCTAAGATACATGCAACAGTATTGCAGCTGACTGTCTGATGTGGAGTGTCACAGCCAGAAAGGGCAGCCTGAATACGAGTGGGAGATCGGAAGGCAAACGGGTGTGAGAGCAGAGGGCACAGCAATTAAATGCTTGAAAATTGTTGTGGATGAATCAATTTCACTCTTTCAGCTGTCATACATGTGATGGGTTGAACTGTCCTGCCTGTCCATATGGACATTCCTCAGCGGAGGAAATTCAAGTCTTTGAGGACTGCATGGGGAGAACATGCAAGAGTTGGAACCAGCGATGAGGAAACCCAACAAGGAGTTCAGTCAAGGTATGGAGGCACTGCAGTGCTGCTCTGACAAAACTGAGTGGCAAACACGCCCCGCTTGTGGAAATATGAGTACATTTTACAGCCAAAGCTGTTCCCAGGTCAGAACTGGGAAGGCAGCAGCTTGAAAATTAGACCAACATTTATGTGTCTGTCTTTGCAACAGGAATTGCTCTGACTTGTTGAGTGTTTGTGTTTCCTTATAAAACACTGAAGTCAAGCAGAGGCATCTGAAATGTGGATGTGTAAAGCTCCCAGGTAAAATATCTCACTAGCAATGAAATCTCACCTCTAGAAATGACACAGGTAGGAAGAGAACAGATTTAAGCCCTTGAAGTATAACAGAATAGCTGTATTTGTGGTTAATTATCAGGCATTAAATGATTAGATTAACCAGGTCCTATTTATACAGTCATTGGTCCTCCTGTTCCTTCAGCTACAGTCAGTTATAAACAAAAACACATTCCATAAAAAGGTTTCAGTTGTTTAACAGGCTAAGTGAATGGCTGACCTCGCTATAAGTAATTAGGGATCTTTACTTAATTGAACATTTATGGTCACCAGAGCGATGCAAGCCTATACTGCAGCATCCTTTGATGCTGGTTTCATTCTAAAGGCCAGTAAAAATTGGAGGGAATTTTGATTGAATCTCTGCAAGTTTATGAGTTGGGCTCTGTAGTCACATGTAAACATGGTTAAACTGCATTTCCAAGCCCAAAATACAGGAGTATTTATTCTGTGGCTACAAACTCATGGAAACCAGGCAGAAGTCATTTAAGTCCAGGTGATGGGAAGAAGGGGCTCTGCACTCTACATACACAGGATTTACGTTTAGACAGCAAAGGAAAATAGGAAAATGAAGTTCATCAGAGAAGGAAAACAGGTTAATCAACATTTTACTTAAACACAAAAAATTGAGGGGAAAAGCTAATTTAGTTAATTCCTTTTGCAGGTGCTGTGGAAAGCAGTTGGTTGTGCTCAAGAGTCACCTCCAGAGCTCAGCTGCAAACAGCTGCCTGAACGTGTGAGTATCAACAGGGAGAGAATGAAAGCCATTTTCCTACTCCGTGCAAACCATCCCACCCTGATATGACCTTCTTCCAGCTCATTAACACTGTGTTTCTAGAACTGTGTCCAATTCAGTTAATCCACAGCCCTTTTTGCCAAAGCAGTTTGTGCCCATGACTTACAGACAACGCACGGCCACAGCAGGAGAACAGCAGGAACTCAGCCCTGGAGGAAGGACCAGAGCACAGGCAGCCAAAAGAGTGAATTTATCTCATGCCTTGTGTGGAAAACTGTCGTCCTGGTTCTGTGCCTGAGATGTTTTGGTTTCTGAAATTCTTTTCCCAGAGAATTTTCTGTAAACAGGAGAGATGTTTTTGTAAACTGTACCTATGTTTTCATTCCTTTTCCTAGGAGGGACTTCTTCTTGATGTCCCTGTGGTCTGACCAATGTGAGTGAAGAGGTTTGTCTTTGTGTCACCAATCCAATTGGTCTGTGTAGAATAGTATAAAAGGGAGACACATCCCAAAAATAAAGGAGTCATTTTCAGCCTTCTGAACTCGGAGTCTGTGTTGTTGTGGTGTAAAACAACATCAGAAAACACTTCCTACACCCAGAGAAAAGGGAGCCAGCTTGACAGTCCCAGGCAAGGGACTGAGACCCTCTGCTTGTTTATGGCCCTGTGGTGCCCTGCCACATCCAGCACTTCATACACCAGAATCCAAGAGAAACTTTAAGGAACCTCAACAAAGTTTCTTTTCACAAAGGAGAAAACCCTCTCATGGTAAATCCCCTCTGGAAGCAACCTATTTTTATGTCAATCTGGCAAGTAGCACCTATGTCTCACTGTTTCTCTGAACACCATGAGCTGCTGAAGCTGGGACTACCAAAGCAGAGGAGATGCCAAAGAACAAATGCTTGTAGAGTCACTGGAGCTGAAAAGCACAGTGTATGATTACTAGGAGATGACCAGCATTTAAACAATATTTGCTGTTTCATAATTTCATCACTGAAAATAAATCTCTGGTTTGGTTCAAAGACTGCTGAAGTCCTTTTGTTCTTTTCATCGGACTTCAGACCAGGTATTTAAATATTTGCTGGCACAAACTGGTGTATGGGACCAACAGTCAGAGTGTGAGGAAATAGAGGATGATTATAATCAGTTAATTAGATATGATATATACAGTTTAACTTCATCCACTTCTTTGTTTTCTTTTCAGTATTTTGTGCTAATTAATTTCCAAATGAAATTGCAATCATAGATATATACTTGGTGCTTTGGTCTCCCTGCAAAGAGCAGTTCTTGCAGCATTTCCCCTCAGGAATGAAGCCCCAGTCTGGGCTGTGCACTGATAAGCACTATCAGATGGTGCTTTTTGGATGCAGATTTTCTGACCCTTTGATCTGGCAAATCTCTCATCAGGCCTCTGATACAGGGCACTGACTCCCCAGCTTCTCTCTGCAAAGAAGGCACATCCTCTCCCCATCGGCCAGGCAATTGCCATCATCTTTAGTCTCATTTTTCTCAAGACAGGTTCCAGCATCCTTTAATGTCTCATAAGAACGTAGTTAAGAAAGGAGAGAAGGAGAGAGAATAACGTGAGCTGATGCTGTAATAAAGCCATTGCTTATGCCATGACAAATAACCCTCATTTCCCAAAGGTATCTTGCTCAGAGATGACAGTGCTTTGCACTCCAACGCCTTTTAAAATCACTCCAAATGCCTCCTGCCCTGGAAAAACGACTTTGATTTTGGTGCTGTTTGACACAACCCTGGAGCAGGCCCCATCTAGGGAGTTATAGAGGTGTGTGTGTGTGCATTTTACAAGCATTACTGCCTATATAAAGTGAGCCACATTTTCTGTAAATTCCTGCCTTTTCCTGCACTTTGATCCTCACAGCTGCCCCGTTTTACTTTCTACAATGAAAAATAACTGGAAACAACACTGTAATATTTTCCTACATGTCTAACCCCCTGCTTTCAAGTGCCAAGAAGCTTTTATTAACATCAGTCCCCTCCAGCCTGGTTTGCCTGTCTGCAGTGGAGATGTCCATGCCTCACTCATTCCCAGCCAAATCAATTAGGGAAAACTTGGCACACAAAATTTTCTCTCTCCTTGAGAATGGTGTGGAAGGCGGCCTGGCTCTGGGAGGACTGAATGGTGGCAGAGGTCTTGCCTGACATGCTTCATGACCTCTTCCACACTGGTGACTCCTTCCTCTGACAGCCCCATCATTTGGATCATTTTCCCACACTCTTATCCTTTTCTTCCATTTCACAGGGTCATACAATTCATAAATCTTGATAATCAAAGTTGTGGTCAAAGAGGAAGACCTGGTTGTCCAGGGACTATGAGGTCCAGCTTCTGCCAAGTTTCATACACATCACCATTTCCTGGCAGGGGACTGTAGCCCTGGTTCCATGCATGAGGTGTTTTGATTTTCTGTAATTCTTTTCCATGGGAATTTTCTGTAAACAAGAGAAATGTTTTTGTAACCTATGTTTTCATTCCTTTTCCTAGGAGGGAATTGTTCTTGATGTCCCTCTGCTCTGACCAATGTGATTGAAGAGGTTTGTCTTTGTTTCACCAATCCAATTGGTCTGTGTAAAACAGTATAAAAGGGAGACACATCCCAAAAATAGAGGAGTCATTTTCAGCCTTCTGAATCTCTGAGTCTGTGTCATTGTGGTGTAAAACAGCATCAGGGTGTTGCCACTACACACAAGTGGCCTCAATGCTGATCATGGATGTGCTTTTTGTGACCAGATGAGGGTTGAGGGCAAAGACAAGGTGGAGATCCACCTGCTTGCCCTTGCTGGCCCCTTTCTCAATCCCCTCCACAGTGGTGCTGGAAGAGCTTCTGGAGCTCCATCAGCAGTGCCAGGCAGTCTGCCCATGCCTGCGCTGGGTCTCTGTGGAGGGGCCCAGCTGGGTGCACCCAAACTGCCCCGCTGTGCCCACAGCTCTGGGGTGGAGGGGCCAGCTGGGTGCACCGAAACTGCCCAGCTGTGGGCACAGCGGGGCAGTTTGGGTGCACCCAGCTCGCACCTCCACCCCAGAGCTGTGGGCACAGCGGGGCAGTTTGGGTGCACCCAGCTCGCACCTCCACCCCAGAGCTGTGGGCACAGCTCTGGGGTAGAGGTGCCAGCTGGGTGCACCGAAACTGCCCAGCTGTGGGCACAGCTCTGGGGTAGAGGTGCCAGCTGGGTGCACCCACACTGCCCAGCTGTGCCCACAGCTGTGGGGTGGAGGTGCCAGCTGGATGAACCCAAACTGCCCAGCTGTGGCACAGCTGTGGGGTGGAGGTGCCCAGCTGGATNGCCCAGCTGGGTGCACCCAAACTGCCCAGCTGTGGGCACAGCTCTGGGGTAGAGGTGCCAGCTGGGTGCACCCACACTGCCCAGCTGTGCCCACAGCTATGGGGTGGAGGTGCCCAGCTGGATGAACCCAAACTGCCCAGCTGTGGGCACAGCTGTGGGGTGGAGGGGAGGGTGGAGCTGTGAACACCCCATGGGGCTCAGCACTGTCTGCACCCAGCTCTGTGTCACTGCTGGGGATGGTGGAAAGGGTTTGGCCTCTAGGCTGAAAACAGCTGCATTTTTAATCACAGGTGGAAGGAACACATAAAGCTGCCATCACTTGAAAGGCCTCTCCCAGCCTCCAGCCTGGTGTGCAGCTGCTGGGACACACCGTGTCTAGTCAGATCAGTCACATTGTGTTAAGGTAATGCCACTGGCAGGAATTTATAGCGTGACACAAACACAGGGACTCAAGAGAGCCTTTTTGTCCTGCAGTGACCACACAAAAATACTGAAAACACCACGTTGTTTTCACATGCCTCAAATGTAAACCTTGAATTCTTATAAAAGACTTTGCATGCCTTGAAATCCTGCTTGGTTTAAAAGAAAAATGGAGTTGCAGTGGATGTTTCTGCATCCACAAGGAAGAACTGAACATCATTTTGATAACTGGAGCAGCTAATGATGTTTTTAATCTATTTCTGTAATGCTCTTCAGTCTGGTTCTCTGAATAGAGAATTTCAAACTACTGGCTGCAGGAAATTTTTTTAACATCTTGGCTTAACATAAGATTTTGGTTCATTTGGGTGGGCAGATTCAGACCTCCAGTGATGAGGACTGCTATTTACAAAAATATTCAGGTGCTACAAAAGCTCTAAGAAGAATGCTTGCAGAAACAGTGGCAAACTTACATAAAACTGAAGCAAAGAAAACCACTTCAGAAAGTTTATTTTAGGAGGTAATTATTTATCTCCATTTGCCTTTTGACCACTAACTTGAAGTAGGCAATCTGAGATTACCAAAACTTAAAAATACAGAGAATCTCAGATGTCCTTATTTACCAACCCTCCTGTGGACCCAAACCACTAAGTGTGTGATAATTTCTTGGAGGTGAGAAATTAATATTCACATTTTCTGCCTGGAAATGTAGGCACAATTGCTTGCAACTCCTTGTGCTTGACTAAGGCCTCATGCCTTTGAATGAGACTTAAATGTAATTCCAAACAGTTTTACATGGAGGAAATATATGAGGAGAGAGAGAGATCCAGTTCCCGGGTCCCCATCAGGAAATACCAGCCTGGATGTGGAGCAGCCAACCTTGTTATAAATCTAGGGAGCATCTTGTTGGGTAGATTTTGGAGCTAGACCCTGCTGTGTACACAGCCAGATGAGCCTGGAGAAGCAGAGAGCACCAGGGACAGAGGGCAGAGCAAAGCTTGTTCAGCTTTCCATGGCAACGTTGTGTCTCTGGGCAGAGATCCTGGCTGGAATCCTTTTGTCAGGTGCAGAGGTCAGAACACCTGGGCAGAGCCTGCGGGGGCTGTGCCCCACCATCAGGCTGCAGGGGTGGGATGGAATCAATCCTCGTGGCAAACTGCCTTTTCTCTTTAATGCTTGGAGACGTTTTCAGAATCCCAGATGGGCATCAGAGCTCAGTCAAACCCTGGTCTGAGGAATCTGACACTCGCTCTTGGGCAGCTCAGCAACATTTATCCATCTGATGTTCCTGCAGGATACATATGCTGCAACACGTGCTCCAGCAAAGCCTCCCTCATACCCACCAAGCTGTGGAAGCAGTTGCTCGTCTTGGGTTTAATTAGTGATATCCTTGTAAAGAGAAGATGACTCAATTCCATAAAAGTGTTGAAATAGCCCCGAGTAAGCGTAACAGAAATCTAATCTGGGAAGTGTTCAAGGAAGGGTGGCTCCTGAAAAGAGCTGAACTGACTGACAATTTCAGTTGGATCAAGATTCATCTTCCAGTGTTCTGATAATAAACATTTTCAGCCCACATAAACACTGAAAAAAACCAGGGGACTTCCAAGTATGTTTAGTTGTACATTTCCTGTATAAAAATATAAAATGGTTTGGGTTGGAAGGGACCTTAAATATCACACAGTTCCACTCCCCTGTCAGGGGCAGGACACCTTCCACTAGGCAAGGTTGTTCAGAGCTCCATCCAAACTGAAACACTTCCAGGGTTGGGGCATCCACAACTTCTCTGGGCAATCTGTACCTGCTAATAAACCTCAGTGTGGGGCCAGGATCATTTTGGATCTATGATGATATACTTAGTAAATAATACAACCACACTTCAAACCCTCTCATCCAGAAAAGGAGCCAAAGATGCCAGTATTTCTCCTGGCTGGACAATATGCAAAGGAAACTAAAAGATAAAATTGTTACATATTGTTTTATTTAGAAAACCTGCAAGTTGCCAGTGGTATAACTTGCCAAAAAAATAAACCCAGAAAACGGGAGCAATGTTTTTTACCTTCTTGACAGAAACAATCTGTAGAACATAAACATCCAAATATGTGTTTTAAATATGAATTTCCTGTGTGAAAAACCATTTCAAATGCACTTGTATTTAAATACTTTAACCAGTTTAAAATAACCCATTTTTTCCTCTTTATTTTTCTAATGTAATAACTTGTTGCCATTAAAGGACCCTTGGTTGAGGTGTGGCCTCAGCTCTGGCTGATTACTTGCCCTTGCATCCTTAAACAATATTTGCAGAGGGCTGTTATGTAATTCTAATAAGAGACCTGAGCCTGTGAGTTGCAGTGCAGCAGTTCCCACTTGCTCCATTTCACAGCTCTCAGCCTTCAGCCTTGTTCCAGCAGCATCAGCTCATGAAGGAATTTTCACTCTGAGCCACTCCCAGCAGCTGTGAGAAATTTCTCTTGCTGCTCACTCTTTGTGTGGGCATCTAATTGCTGCAGTGATCATGTATGATTCTGTACACAGAACCAGGATTTATGGCAGTGCCTCCTTTATAAAGAACGTGCTTTTAAAAAGGGAAAAGACAGTTCTGGCGTGTTTTAAACTCTGACAGTGTCAATAGCTGTGATGGCTGTGCATTTACAAGCAGCTTTTTTCATGGATGGGGAAGAAGAGACGTTAAATCAGCACTATGATCAATTAACCTGTAATTTAAAACAGAAGTGTAAAATCCTCTTCATAAAGGACAAGGCCTCCTGCATGCACCCCTAGGGTGTTGCTTAAATCCTTGGCAAATGTGGAATGGCTCTGGCCAGCCCAAATCTGAGCCAAGAGGACCCACGTGCTCTCAGCATCACCCTGGGAGACCAGAGCAGCTTCCCATGTCCGCCCAAATTCATGTAGAGACCAAAGCCCCTTCCAGTTCCTGCCAAGCATCATTTTATACCTAGACCCAAGAGCACTTTTTGATGCCAATTTCATCTGGGTTTCAGACTCCAAGCAGAAAATTAAGATGAAATTACTGCCCCAGTGCTGCTCCTTCCCTGCAGTGTCCTGGAGGAGTGAGACACAGCTGGGCAGAGCAGGCTGAGTCATTATGGTGGTACCAGGGAGTTATTCTGTAATATATCACAGAATTTATGCTGGATTACAGCTGAAG
The DNA here is from genome assembly GCA_013399915.1 of Illadopsis cleaveri. Classification (NCBI taxonomy): domain Eukaryota; kingdom Metazoa; phylum Chordata; class Aves; order Passeriformes; family Timaliidae; genus Illadopsis; species Illadopsis cleaveri. Next base: position 51,891 of record VXBB01023980.1, read on the forward strand.
AATTGACAAAAGGAAATTTCGATGCAGACCCAGACGCTGCATTTATCAAGATTCATGTCCACGGGTATTTTTAGGGATGGTTATTTATTGACAAGCATAAAGGTGGCATCTAAAGACATCAGGTTAAAATCAGGACTCTGTTGTGCTGAACAGCATGTAAATATTTCTAGAATATATCTTCTTGGGGGAGTTTTCTGTTTGGGTGATAGCAATTAGATAGTGGGGAGGAACGGAAAGGAGAGGACAATGTCCTCCTTCCAGAGGAAGGAAGAAGGCCAACCTTTTTCCAGAGCCTTTTGTTTATCTACAAAGAAACTCAGAAACAAATGTTAACACCTACTGTGCAACAGCTTAAAACCTAGTAATTTATTCGAGTAATTGGAAAACTTATATGAGGGTTTTTTGTTTGCATTTTTAAAAATACCACCATATTAAGGAAGAAAATATAAGATTTGCCATCATGCCATGACTCATCAGAGAATAAATGCAACGCACAGCAGCAAAGATTTAACGCCTGGTCTGTTAAAAGAAGATGCTTTACTATCACAGGATGTAAAAAGAAATAAAATTCCCACATTTCTTCTGTTGCATTTTCACTGCCACCCAGCCAACCATCAGCTCGTTCTACTCGCAGCAAACTGTGGTTGCAACCCACAACATTAATACCACCCATCCTTCCTGCCAAAAACCAGCACGGGGATGGGATGGGATGGATGGGATGGGGCAGGGATGGGATGGGATGGGATGGGATGGGAT
>VXBB01023980.1:53032-78472 GCA_013399915.1 Illadopsis cleaveri
GATGGGGTGGGGTGGGATAGGATGGGGTGGGATGGGATGAGGCAAACAGCAGTTTGCATTTCACACTTCAGGGGAGAGAAAGGGATGCACAGCTCTGCCCACATGCACACTCCTTGCAAGACCAGGATCCTAAACACAATTTGTGGAAACAAACAAACAAACAAAACACCAACAGAACCAAAACCCAACAATATAAAAACACCAAAACCCCAAACCAAATGAACAACCCCTCCTCCCACCCCGGAAAAACCAAACAACAAAAAAAACCCCAAACAAAACAGACCATAAAGCGTCCAAACAAACCACATTCCTTGATAAGGGAAACAACTGCTGTTCTGGAATTAGGAAAGCACAGATAAGTTCTCCCATCTGAGGGACTGAGAGGACTTGTGTAACGTTGTGTAGAGAAGTGGGACCATTGCCAGTTCCACAGATACTTCTTACAGCTAAACTGTGCTTCTCTAAGGAATGGAAACAACTTCCATTCATATTATGAAGCTATAAAAAACAAAGCAAAATAATTGTTGTTGTTGTTATAGAAGAGGATAAACGGCAGCAATCTCAGTGAAAGTCAGGGATTATGACTTGCCAAAAAACCCCCAAAATAAAAAAATGCAAACAGCATATTCTTTTCTCAATGTTTGAATGAGGCACAGTCAATTTTAGTATTGTGTTTTTACCAGCCTCTTCTTGGCAGAATGCAGTATTTAAAATTAATGTAACTAATCTGAAAAATCAGAGAATGAACAGTGTTAATTCCTACAAGTTCAGTTTGGTCTTGTTCATTACATAGTTAGAAACATTCTGTTAATGTTTAATACATGGAGAAGGCTTTTAGTAACAAATTCTAATTATGGAGTCTTTCTGACTATCCTCATCTGATTGAATATGTAAACAGAGCTGTTCTTAACTGCTCCAAGATCCCTCTTACAAAAATTTGATTGTCAAAATTGCAGAGCTATGCAGTCACATAATTGTTTTAAATCTTAACATTTCAAAGGACTTAATTAAAATCTGATCCTACTTGTAGGGCCATGCAGACGTAACTGGTTTTTTATCTCTGTTCAGAGGATTCACAGCTCTGAATCCTCTCTTTGCAGTCAGATATCAGCAGCCAGCACTGAGCTCTGGCTCCCCTCTTTTCCAGGCCTTTCCATGTGGAGTGCTGGATAACCCCCATGCTCTCTGAAGCTGTGCAAGGAGCACAAGGTTTGTGCAGTTCTGAAAGCCTTGCTGGCTTCCTGAGTGCTCACACTCAGGGATTTTAAGTGACTTTTTTTTTAGATTTTGAAGTTTGAAACCTGAGACAGCAAATAGTTTTTGAAAAAAACACAAAAACCCGCTGTAGGCTGTTATCCTCTCCTGGTTGGCACAAGCAGGAGCTTGCTTCCCAATTACCTGCCTGCCACTACGATGATTGATTTCAGTGCTTTATGAACAGCATATGCAGCTCTTCTATGCTTAGATAAGAGATTACAAGGACCATCAATCCTCATACTCTCGCATTCAATATTAACACTGTCTAGAATTAAGTTGCTTCTTCCATGGACTAGTATTTTCTAAGTATATTACTGGTAATTCCAACATGCAGAAAGGATGGATCCAACCTGCCAGGTACAGTTTAGAAATGGTTTTCACTGGTAAAGTTTATTTCTTCTGCCAGGTTGAGGATGTAACATTTGAGGATAAATAGTCTCAAAAGTCTGTGGGGATCTGAATTAGAGCTCACCCAAAAGACTGTTGAATTCTCTTTTTGCTTCTCTCTCAGTAGGGATAGCATGGTCTAGAAATTTTGGGAAGATGCATGGGGAAGGAGTGATATTTTGAATTCAAGGTTTAATCCTGACAAAACAAATCCATGAGCTCAGGACAGGTAGTTAATCTCTCTCCCCATCTTATGCAAATCATAGAAAAAAGGCTAAATTTTTAAAAAGGGTTATGTTTGTGCTCAGTACTAAAGCAGTCTCATGTGAAGTGGTACACTGTAAGTACTAAGTGATACTAAAAAATCCAACTCTAAAAATATTACAGATATTTAGAATATGTTGTGTCCTACAAGGGAAGAACGTCTGGAGAAGCAGCTTTGGTACCTCACATTGTGCTGGCTGTCAGGTCCCTTTCACTCCATGAAATGTGTCCCTGGCTCCTGTGCCCTGGCAGTGCTCATCAGCTAGCTTGTTCCAGAACTAACAAACAGCAATTTATACCCTGACAATGTTCCTGTGTTCATACAGCCTCCCTGAGAAATCACAGGTTCTGCCATTGGATTTCATAGTCAGAGACAAAATGTCTAAATATTACCTCTGGTTTGCAATGTGCTGTCTCTCCTTTTGCTCTCCATGACAGCTCATCCAGGAAAACTGTAATGACCTTCAGTTCTGCACAGCATTCACAAGATTTAAAGAGATAGAAGTGAACCCTTCCAAGTTAGGTGTTACTCTGAAAGGCAAGAAACTGCCCTGACAAAATGCCAGTGTCTTCTGGTCAACACAAGTGGTGATTCCCAGCTGTGTGGATGCCAAGTTCCTCGCCAGTCACATTACAACTGATAAAGAGCCAAATTCTGACACCCTTCCTGGCTTGAAGTGGTGATTTATTCTGATTAGTTCTACTGCAGCTCCAGACTGAAGGGCTGTGTTCTGCCATGGGTGAACAGTGACTGTCACCAGCTTCACCCTTCCCCTGACATCTCTGGGGGGCTGTGCTGACTGGAAGTGGTCCCACTGGACCAGCTGGAACACCTCTGGACCAGCTGAGTGCTGATCAGAAAGGAATTTACAGCCAGGCTGGGAGAACCCAGCAATGTGAGGGTCTAGAATCTCCTGTGAGTGCTCACAGACAGAACAGCACAGTGATTTGACTACTAACAGGGCAGCCCAGCAGGATTTACCAATGAATCCCTGAGCAGAGTGTTCCCCAGTGCCTGCTGGAAATCCATGCATGGGGAGTGTTTGGAAATCAGTGCCTGGTGGGTGCTTTTTAGACATTTGGCATTTCTTACTCACTGCACACCTACATATTAGCAGTTTGAACAGCAGGTTTACAAATGGACTTAGCACCTAAAAGCCCCTTAAAGCAATGAGGAAGGAAAGAGCAGAGCTCTTTTTTTAGGATGTGACGTCACATTTTCAGGGCAGGCTGTTGGGATTGCAGGTGTCCTGCAGCAGCAGGACAGTAGCTATAAGAGAATTCCAACAGAAGGAAGAGTGGTTTCATGCTAAAGCCACTGTGTTCTCTGCAAGAACGCAGAAAGAACTCATTTCAGAGCTACAGTTCCAAAATATTTCCACACAAGTGTTACAAAGTTTTAAAAATTATTGCGAAGATTTGTGTATTGGGCAATACATGCATTTGTTCTCTTGTGCTCTTCTTCCCTCCCCCTTTTTGTGTTTATGTACCTGCTGGCAAAGCCACCTCATCCATAATGCAGTGCAATAAACAGCACAGGGAGAGGCTGCACAGCCTTGCCCATGTGGAAATAGCAACACAACCCATTACTCACAACATCTCCTTCCAACACAATTCAGGTCTGACTGACATTAAACAACCTGAACCAACTGCAGTATGCAGGGCTTCCTTTGAGTGCCTTTCAGGAAGCTCATCATGGCACCATTCAACAAAAAGACTGGGCAGAATTAATGATTTCTACGAGCTGTGTGCTGAGATGATGCTGAGGTGCACCATTAAGAGGGTGTGTTGTTCCCCAGCTCCAGCATTTTTTTCTTGTTGGATTGTTTTAAAACTCAGCCTCAACTGCTTTCAGCTGTGTGTGTTGTGCCAGCTGGGTGTATGGGGCTAAAAGTTACCATTTCATTACAATTTAAAACACAGCTTTTCCTTCTGTGAGGTGGCCCAGCCTCATTTTTTTTTGTGCTTCATTTACAAAACCACAGAGCAAGTCCATTTTTGGTTAAAACAGGTACCTTAGAGGATTTAAAACAATCAGTGCCAGACCATAGTATGTCTAAGGCAAAGCACTTTTCTCCCCAACAAGCATAAGGTCACCAGTCACTGTATTAAAACCAAGCTACATCCAGATAAAGTTAATTTAGGAACAGGATCACTACCTTTAAATAAAGTCTTCCTTCCATTCCCACTGACTAAAGAATAGACACAGGAAAGAGTGATTCATGTTCTAGCCTACCACAATTTGTTTGCAGCAGTACAACATGAATTACACTGCTTTGAGCACTGCACAAAGATAACAGAGTACTTTTCCCTTCAGCTGTGATTAGCCCTGTGGGGGCTGCTCTGCACATCCACACAGATGTAGCAGTGCAAGTGGAACTTTATCCCCTGGGCAGTCCCATGCTGCTGGGAACCCACATAAGTTGTTTCAGGAGACTCACAGAAGCAAAGATTCCAGTGAGAAACCCTGAATTTCCTTTTTCAATTTTCCTTTCCCTTTTTTAATTTGGGACATGAAAAATTTCCCTTTGAAACTGAAAGTGCCACAATCAGTTCTGATCAAGGGGTATTCCCCAAAACTGCTGCCCTGAGTTTCAGAGCTGCCAGGACACATCCTCTGACAAACACACCCCACTGCTCATGGTGGGCTTGTTGGCATTTCAGGGTGTCTCATAGTTCCTACATATCAGACTACAAGAGGAGCTGGAGATGCTTTAGGAGTCAGAAAAGAGCTTCTCTCACCCTGTGCCAAGCATCAGTGAATCCACAGACAGGCAGGTGGGTCTAGATGGGTCAGAGGAGATGAAAGCAGAGAAGGAAGAAAAGTTCATGGGCTGAAGTGGTGGGGTTGATTCTGTTTCCTGCTTGCATTTAACTCTGAATATGCTGTTCTGCTCTAGGGAATCAACCTCTGCACTGTTTGTGGGAATATCTACCAGGTAGCACAGAGGAGTGGAGTAACAAAGTGCCACATGCAGTACAAAGCCTGGCCTTCCAGCAAAGGAATCACAACTAAATGACAAATAAAGGGTTATCTCCCTGGAGAACTACCCCCTCTACCTCAGTATTTATAGCTTTTCCAGTTATTAGCTTTTTAATTAACACTGAAAGGTTTGAAAGCACCTAACTGTATTGTAGAGTAGTTGTATTAACAAATTGCAGACATGCAAATTAAAAGTCAGTGGCTCTAACATTCTGTTTAGAAATGTGCAAACAGAGTTGGTGTTTTGCTAATAAATGATTCTCAGATGTTACGTTTCCAAATGAAAAGAGAAAATGTACCTTTATTGTATTCATTTAAGTGCTTCTGCCCTCATTAGGAATTAATCAGCAAATACAGACAGCACTCTGAGCTTTGGAAATATCCCTTCTTTACCCTCACTCCAGTTGTAACAGTTCCCTAAATTAAAACTGTTTACATATTAGGGTAGCAGTTTTACACCAGTGTTCTGGAGAGAGTCAGCTTCATTTCCTCTCCCTTTTGCTCCCTTCTGTATTGATGAGTGCTGGGGCACACACATGCTCCAGGAAGGGATTGGAAGGCTGTGTAACATTAGGTGTCAGTTTACACACATCCAGAAACTTCTTCTTCTGGCCAGCCAAATACACAAATTTACTTTCTCACACGAAAAATCCATCCAAGGCAAGCAGCCATTTGACAATTCCTGTGAATAAGATGCCAAAGCATATATGCAGCATTTCGAAACAGGACCTAGCACAATTCCCCAGTTCTGCAAATGGGGCAGTTCAGGGTTTGAAAGAAAGAGAACAAGGGGGAGAACAGCCTGGCTGATGGATCAGATGGAAACCAAACCTCCAGGTGAGATACTGGGGAAGAGGTGCCAGGAGAGCTCCACATGTGGAGCCACTTGATTTAATACCAACTTGATGGTTTGTGATAAATGTGTGGGCAACGTGTCCAACTGCTCCATGGCACTTACCATGGACCACTTTGCAGAGGCCCAGAAAAGGCTTATCTATCACTATTATCTAACATAAGGCTGACTAATGAGCTACTGTTGAAAGTTTCCAAGACCTACATAGACAGCTCTGTGAGAAGACTCCTGCCTTAAGGAAAGTCTCACAACTTCATTAAAGTTATCCCTGAGTTACTTCAGTGTAACAGCCAAAGCAGCCAGACACACATTCTGTCATATAATCCAAATTTCTAGCTAAGTCTTTCCGTATTGAAGTGACTGAAAATCCCCACTGAAGCTGCTGACACTGCTTCAGGAGTGTCCAAATCATCTGTTGGTTTGTTTTGTCTCAAACATAATGGAAGTAACAGGCTGAAGATCATGTTGTAACCAGATTTCTTGAAGATTTATTATTAATTATTGCATAAAGACACAGTGGTATGTGCAGTTGGGATTAAAGCACAGTGGGGAGAGGGAATGCCAGGCTGAAGTATTTCACAGTATAAATCCATCTGCATTTGAACTGGCATAAGGACCCAACACAGAGCTTCTGGTTTATAGATTACATTTATCTGCATCTTGGGAGGCTGACTTTGTTAAGTGATGTCATTTGACACTGCTGTCCCCTTTGGAATCAGTGAGGCATTATTTATGATCTCTGCATATATTTTAAAAGCATGACACCTCCCCCATAATTCCTGCCCAGTTCTTGCTGTTGGAAATATCCACTGTGGAGCAGCAGAAGGAATTGGCTGGGCAAAGCCCATTGATCTGCATCCATTAGCAGCTGGGATAAAGGATGTCACTGTTACGTCCCTTATCAGATCAGCTGCTGCTTCTGTACCTGGCCTGACACCTTCCCTGGACAGGCAGAGCAGGACTGAGCAGCAGACAAGCCTGGGGGCAAAGCCATGGCCAAGCTGACTCATAAAAATTGGTGGTTCTGGGCCTGTTTCTCTGAGCATCAGCGAGCTCAGAACTCTGCCATTCAGCTCTGTAAAATCCAAGGAAAAACCCCACATGCAATAACCTTTTGAGGGCCAGGTAAAGGAAGAGCTGGAGGGCAGTAGAAGGAAATCAGAAATTCAGAATAACCCCTCTGAAGCATTAGTAATCTGACTAAAACAACTCCCTTGGATTTTAGTGTTGCAATCATGAAGCCTTTGCAGGACCCACTCAGTTTGGGTGAGAGAGCTGTGTTTATCCATTAAAGTGGATTTATGGGATCAATTTTGCATGGGGAACAACCTGTGCAAGCTCAAGTTCCAGCAAAGGCAGAAGCTTGGCAGTGCTCTGATGCCAGAGAAGACAGCACCTGGAAATCATTGAACATCAGTATTCTGTGGCTGCTGGAACTCCAGAAATGCCTCATCTTGAGTGCTGCCAGCCCAGCAGATTTGTCCTGTGTGCACTGGGGGAAAAGAGCAGCACACAATTTTTTAATTGCAGTTTCACTGCTGTGTAATGACACAGGACTGAGCAGAACAAATAAAACCGACGTGCTGCTATGGACTTGGAGAGGTGCCAGCCCCTGAACCCTTCTCACTAGCAGAGACTCCTGCAAGCAACCTGTTGATTCCTAGGATTTATTTTTTTGGACACAAATCCCACTGTATCTTTATAAATTTGAGCAACAGCTTTTTGAAAAGACGTTTTTTATAGTGTGGTTAAGCAAGGAGTATTAAAAAAATGCAAAAAAGAGAAACAAGCACTTCAGAGAAACACTTGCCAATTCTAATGTCATTGTTTTCCGAGGAATTACAGCAAGGATTAATTTATTTGTTTAACACATCCAGAAAACATCAACACGCTGCCCAGCAAGTTTTGGCAGTCTCCAGCTTTGAAGGAACTGAAAACCCAACTGGAGAAGGTCCTGAAAAACCTGCTCCAGGTGAGCCTGCTCTCCACAGGGACTGGGCAGGTCAGTCTCCAGATCCAGCCTCAGCCACTCTGGGACTCTATGGATGTTCCTTCTTTGGAGATGCAACAAAAAATCTATAGAACACAGGGCCAAAATCAGGCCAATTCTGCCTGCTGACAGCAATGGTGACCCCTGTCCATCTGAGCCCTCACCAGAGCCTCACTGCCTCCAGCCCTCACCTGCAGAGTCCTCTCCTGTCCCAACCCAACAACCAAGAGAACAAAGTCACTCACTCTGTCCCAACTCAATGACCAAAAGAAGAAAGTCACTTGTTGTGGTGCAAAATTGCTCAGGGAACTGATATAGTCACTCACTCTTGCTGACACCAACTTCACTGTAAATAATAAGAACATATGTGACAACTGTTACTATGCTGTCCCTATTCCCTGTTCCTAAAGCCCATGGATGGCCCTATTTCTAACCCCTACTCCAGCTGTACATCATATTCTAGTGACCATCCTCCAGAAATATTTTACTCTTTTCCTGCTTCTTTGTGTCTAAGACGATACAGGAATTAACTGAGCCCTTGAGTTACTGCTACATCAAAAATTCATCTTGACCAGAAGCATTAGACCAGTGATTTCCATCTACTCCAGAAAATGCTGAAGACATCCACCTGTAACAGTCTTATTCTATATTTAAGATACTTTAACATCCTGAGAAAAGCATGGCTGAGAATGAATATTAATTATGTCTGAGATCTTGGTATTTAGAATATCACATCAGCCTTCCCTTCCCTTATGGAATCAGTAGATTAATTAGAGGGTTTTTATGTCCTTTTTAAATGGCTGGAATTAGTCATTGATGTAGGCATGATACCAGACTTCCTGGGTTTATGTTCTCATTAGGAACAATCAATTCTGATCATTCCACTGGGAGGGTGATCCACGTGGTGAGCAGCATGCAAAGTGCAGTGCCACTTCCTGGGGACCTGATCAAGACTGTTTCAATCTCTCCACTTTTCCCACACCCCCAGTTCCCTCTTTCAACCCACACCTTTCCCTTTCCTGGCAGAATTATAAACTCCATCCTCAAGTAAAGCTCAGCTCACTGCTGATGAGAGCCATAAGTGCCCATTGAGAATTCAGAGGGTTGGCAAGTAGCAGGTACAAAATGAAGACTTTCATTCTTAACAAGGGAAATTCAAGCAAAACAGATTAAAAAATAAAAGCCAAGTTAAAAAGACAGCTGTGAACTCTGCTCAAGATCCCATCCACCCCCAAACACATGACCAGCAGTGGTTGAAATCAGTTGTGAAATTTTTCGCCTTTTCCCTGAGTGCCACCTTATCTGCTTCTAATTATTACAGTTAAATGTAGAAAAGTTTTAACAGTAAGCTTTATGCATCCTTTTAAAGATAACTTGAGGGAGTTGAGATCAGGAAAAGAAAGAATTAAATAAGCTTTCTGTCTTTTCCAATCTGCATTGCTTTTCCACCCAGTGCCCTGGCCTTTCATCCTCCTCTGTGGCTGTTCAAGAAGGTTCATTAACAAGGATCTTCAGAAAGAATAAGAAAAAAGGATGGAAAATACGATTTTTGGCAGATTGAAATGCATCTCTATGGCTGGCCAGGCATTCAGGAGGAAAGAGAGTCTGACAGGATTGGGATTTCTGTATTGTTCATGAAGGATAACTATTTTGAAGATATTTTGTTTGTGTTAAATTCAAGAGCCAACGCAGAGACTTGTTCAGGATATTCTCTTTGATAATTATGTGAGAGAAATTTGCAAATCTGAGCTGGCACTTGCCTTCCTAATGAGAGGGTTCCTAAATTATACACAATTGCATCAAGGACTGAGTCAGTCCCTGGTTTCTCTCTCTGGGACATCCATGAAGACCTGGTACATGTGGAACTCAGTCCCAGGAAGGGATAGAAATACTATGAAAGATTCAAGAAGAATCATCACAATTTTAACTGACATTCCTGTTGGTAGCAGAAGCTAGTTTCCAAACAGTAATATTCACTGAAAACTGCAAAAATCAATTAGCTGGTATGTTGGTTGGCATTTCGGTTGCCCATCCTGCCTTCCACTAGTGAAACCAGAAGGACTGAGAAGAGTTGAAATTATTATGTGTGCAGGGGACATAAACATCCTAAAGATTCCAGTTGGCACTGCAATCATTAGCATGGCAATATTTTTACCAAAACCAACTGTGTTTTCACCCAAACACTGTAAAAAGCAGATATAAGAATATCTGCTTACTGCTCCAATTAGGGAGAAAGTAGGTATGAGGCAGAAAATGTTGTTTGGATCATACTCTGCCTGACCTTTTAAGGTTGCCTGTATTTTTATTAGCAACTTCTTGGATTTGCACAAATTAATGTATTTATCTTAGCTAGAAAGATAAACAAAACCAAATTCATAAGCACAGATTTATTTCCCCTGACTGCCTCCGAAAGTGAAACATTTGCTATTTCACTCATGTCACTTAATGCCTGTCTTACAAATGCATTTGCAGGAGAAAACACATGCACATAAATAAATAAAATTTAACTCCTTGGGGCCCCACATGGGTCCTGATTCAGGACAACTATCTGTTGTGCTGAGCATATTCAGGGTGTGGGCACTGATAAAACCAGGTCATGGTCCTCAAAAAATACATTTACTTTAGCAAGATTACAAAAGGATCACATAAGTGGATTGAAGAAGTCTGAGCTAAAGCTCTCAGTACAATGATCAGCAGTCACTCATGACCCCTCAGTGCATCAAATGCTATTTTTTCTTTCAGTATACTCAATTCTTTTCTTTCACTCCATTTTGTTTAATTGCTAAGCTCTTCTAGGCAGTGGTCCTCAGGAATTTCTAACCCAGCTACTCAGTAGCAGTAGTTATGTTTGGAATCACACAACATTAGCCATATCCAAGGAAAATGCCACAATCTCCAATCCAATGGAAACAAATTTTAAGCTGTCACGTCTGGAAAAAAAAAAAAATAAATTCCTGAGGCAATATATGCACTAGACTGTATTCTTTAGGTCAGTGGTGGAAAGGGAACCAAGGATGACTCAGAACAATTTTTTTTAAAATTTAACTGCTAGACAAGTGCATTCTCAGCTAGGCTCTCATAGATTTACTCTGTTTAACATCCATGCCTCTCCGAGTGCTTGTGCCCACAACGAGACTGTTCTTCTCCATCCCAAACCAGCTCATCTACTCAGAATTTATAAAGCAGGGAGGAAACAGTGCCACAGTGAGGTCCTGTATCATCGCCAGGTACTCTTATGTGCCAGATAATACACATTTAATACGTATTAAACACAGAAAAAAGGAGAGAGTAGAGAAACTTAATTAACTCTCTCTAAAACAGTAGGGTGCCTGCTGTATTTTAGGCCTCTGAGGTGCTACTAAACTAATAACTACATACATGCAGGAGAAAGCATTTATGTTGGAATGAATGAATGAAAGGAGATGTATAGGCACAGGAAAAAAGGTAATTTATTAGCAATTCAATCACATGGTGAAACTATGTCTGTATGGTGGTTTTTAACTCACATGCCATTGGAGAGGTACAGTGAGTTGGCAGAAAATATTCTCTGATATATCACTTGATAATTGATTTAAAGTGTTGTCAAATAATTGAGCATTCGGACATACATAGCTGCAGCAGTAGAAACATTTACCCTGGAAAATTATTCAAAGAGATGTCTAAAGACACAGCAGTTATGATACATAAGGAATATATACAAAGAGAGTATTTTATTGGGGTTTTCAAGTGCTGTATTTTAAAAGTTTCTCAGCCCCATGGTTTCCCTAGCACAAACACTATGTTGCATTAGCTGTCACATGTTCAAAATATAAGAGATGTTTTATTCTAAACTGAAAAGAGGTTGTTTAAGGTGTAACTATGAATACATGGAGAGCCACCTCTTCCCAATGACACATGCTTTAATGGAAAGGCTCATTAGTCGCAAAAAGCCATTAAAACTCTCCAAAAGAATGGTGCAAGCAACCTCAGTAAACTTAACCAAACCACCAATTCTGCTTTATAATTTGAAATCCAGAATATTCTGATTTTTGTGCATTTATACCCATTTTTTCATACTATAAGTATGATCAGAGTATTCTCCCACCATTTCTTCATGGAGATGATCAAATCCTGATATACTGAGATTATAAAGGCAACAAGAACAAAAAAATCCAACTGTTCGTTTTCTGAAACAAAGGAGCTTTCTGCAAAATTGAAAAATTCTGCAGGACATGTGACAGCTACAGCCGGACTATAGGTGCACAGATAATTTGGCCATGACAGACAGCTTAGCTCATTAGGGAATTGAAGTGAACAAGACCCCAGGTATGAAGGTGATTGACGCTGTTTTCACCACAATGACACAGACTCTGACTTCAGAAGGCTGAAAATGACTCCTTTATTTTTGGGATGTGTCTCCCTTTTATACTGTTTTACACAGACCAATTGGATTGGTGACACAAAGACAAACCTCTTCACTCACATTGCTCAGAGGAGAGGGACAGCAAGAAGTCCCTCCCAGGGAAAGGAATGAATAACAAAGTTACAACTACAAAAACATTTCTCCTGTTTACAGAAAATTCCCTGGGAAAAGAATTTCAGAAAACCAAAACACCTCAGGCACAGAACCAGGGCTATAGGTGATTGGCTGAATTCAGGCTCAAACAAGGGACCCCAGCCCACGCCTCTGAACCAAAGATGCCCCCACATCATTGCCCAGTGAGCTGGGCAGAGTTGAGACCCTTATGCCTTTAGTTGTTTAAGAGCAGGAAATTCAAAGCCCCGATAAAAAGGGGTGCCCCACAATAAAATAAAATCCAGCTGGTTCTGAGTGAATTTTGGCGTGTGTAGGTCATGTTCCCATCTCCACCAACAGCAACAGGATATACCAATTTTGGCAAATTTCATTTCAAGACAAACAATAAGACGGAAATATTTTGAAAGGCTAGGTGAAATAAGTCCTCTGTGTCTTCAAGTGACATCTCTGTTTGCTTTTTATGCTCTTCATTGCATATCTCAATTTCAAAGCTAAAGGAGTTGTTCCACTCTCACACGTTGTTTTTCAAAAGAGGCATTTTCTAAGGTCTGTGATCTTGAGTGATGCTGACCAAATCCTCTGTCATGTCTTACTACTCACCTGTTTGTCTCTGCCTGTTGTCACATTTTTGTAAAACTGAAGGCATTTGGGTCCAGAAGAAAGACTCATTCTTTCTTGTGCAAAGCCACATAAAATGTGCCTTTGATGAATGGCTGGAGCTGTGCTGCATGGAACTCCCTCTATGCAAAGAAATAAACAAACAAATAAACAAATACATGCACTTTTCCATTCCAAACTTTGTAAATCTGGGTCAGCAGGTCTTCTAAGGAATCTGTTGTTCATTAGGATGATATAAATATCACTTTAGTCCAAAAGAGAGCCCCAAATTTTCCACAATTACAGGAATATTCCAGGGAGGTTAAGTTTCAGAAAAGCCCATATAATGTTTCTGTTGACCAGATTTCTGCCAGAAGGATTCAGGGAGTTGTTTCACTCCTTGCACTGCACAGGAGAATGATTTCTGAAATACAAATGGCTCTGGACCAGACTCCAAAGGGCCATACAACTTTTGGTAGGGAAACCTGTGTGTATGCTGTCCTGTTTGAATTTTTGCACACATTTCTCCTCTTCAGATAAAAATCAGTACACCCTATTTAACAGGATATGTTAATTAATGTTAATATATTCTTTGGAGTGACAAACTTACAAGATGACTTTTTTGGGTTTTTTATTTTTCCTTTTTGTTTTTGCTGTGGAACTAATTCTGTTTCTCTCTGTCAAAGCCACACCACTAGGGAGAGTACCTTAATGGAGTTTTTGAATGAACAATGTTCCTAAGCATCCAGCAGATTTGCACAAAAGGGAATATCTGTCTCTTTCTTATCAAATCCATGAAGTGTGCTGCTTCAGAATCCTAAAGGATGAGAGGAAGGGAAAGAAAGCCACAAGCCCTGTGAACTTTGATGATGCACATTTGGTAGCACAGCTTCTCTCAGCCTGGCTTGGCTTTAGAAAATGCACATTTTTAGAGAGCTGTTTTTTTCCCCCATACAGGGAGGCATCTCTGCCTAGAGTTTCACTGCAACTGCCAGAGAAAGTTTTAGATTGTCTTCATCAGACATAATCCCAGATGAGAAAACAAAGTTGCACATTAAAAAGAAGTTGATGAAACATTCCCCACGCCGTGGAGGCAGCAGCAGTGTGCAGCTGCTGGCTTCTGTTTCCAAAGCTCTTCACGAGCACATCTATCAAAGCAGCCTGTCTGAGGGCTGGGGAGGATTATTCTGTGAGCATTTCAGGTGACCTGCTCCTGCAGAGTTACAAGAATTGCAGAAATTAGAACATGTGTATTAAGAGATGCCCTGCAGAATTGAGAGTCACTGTAGGATAGCTACAGAAAGATGGTCTAGTGTCATTAGCTCATCCAACTAAAATTACTTTAATTTTAATAAGATACAGCTCAGAATTCACTGGCAGGGGAAGTGGTTGAAACCTCCATTGTTTTCCAGCAGTTATTCTTTTGCTGCTGCCCAGACCTGTCTCCCAAATCCTTGTTTGCAGCCCAGAGTACACCCAGTTCCTTAGAAGCTTCCAGAGTTAATAACCTGGAAAACTCAAAAACTTAATTATGGACATGAACTGGTCACAGCCACCATCCATTACCCACACATGGAATCAGACAATGTTGTTTGTGGGAGGCTCTAAACCCCTCTGTGTTGTGTTGTCATCCCTCTACTGTGCATTAGGTTTGTGTGGATTTACAAGGCAACATTCATCTTCAAAAACCTTAATAAAACCCAGCACCTTTGGGATCAGCACTCCCAAAGCTGCACAGGCTGAGCTGGGAGAATTCACCACTGCTGACCGTGGAAAAACATTTTGTGGGGGAACAAAATGTTTTCAGCTCCCAGGAGTGCCTTGCTGAGCGCAGAGCCAGGTCAGGTCCCCACCTGACTGATACCTTCCTAAACTCTGCAGTCACCTCTGGATTGTGTCAGTTCCTAGCAGACTCCATTATGGGAAAAAAGGATGGCAGGATCTCTCCATCACTTAAAACTAACAGGGTATATGTTTTTGGGGTTTTTTTCCTAAAAATGATTTCATGGTCCTTTTTCCTCACTCATTTGATTAAGATGGTCACAGTGATCAGAACAGAGTGTCAGCCACCAGCTGCTACCAACAGGAACAATTATCTTCTGAAAACACCAGTGACGTTATGGCTTTGCACGTTTGTCTGTCTGTCCTTGGTGTGCTTAACAAATGCCTGTTCAGTCTGATACTGACTGTATATTTCTGCTTTACTGCTGCTTTTGATTTGACAGCTGCTGGCAATTCTGCTGCTGGTTTATTTTTCTGTTGCACCCCTGCTGTTTTTCCAAAAGCACGACATCCACAGAGTTCCAGGCAGTTCAATACAACCTGCCTCAATCTTTCCTATTTTCTTCCTTTCAATAGTCCTGAAGTCCAAGACACCCATTTTTCAACTTAGGACATTCTTTCCAAGGGCAGCATATGGTACTTTTTAAGTACTACAGTGCTTTACCTACACTGGAGAGGTAGGGAGGGGGACCCAGTGCACAGGACAGCCAGAAGCAGCTTAGTGACATTTGTTTTTCTCTTTTACCTTCCTGTCTCTGCAGCCATCCATGTTCAGAGAAAGAGATACCAAAATGCTGCCTTTAGAAGCCCAAGCTTGCAAGCAAAACCC
The DNA here is from genome assembly GCA_013399915.1 of Illadopsis cleaveri. Taxonomy (NCBI): domain Eukaryota; kingdom Metazoa; phylum Chordata; class Aves; order Passeriformes; family Timaliidae; genus Illadopsis; species Illadopsis cleaveri. Next base: position 68,491 of record VXBB01023980.1, read on the forward strand.
ATCCCAATCAGCTATTTATAGCAGGACTGTGGCATGACAGTATCTGTGCCTTCACTCTCTCCTGCGAATCCCAAGACTCTTCAAAAGAACCACAGGATAATGACAATATGGCTGCTCACAAGTTCCCACTTAAAAAATTGAAAGCAAAAAAAAAAAAAGAATTAGATTTTCAGCAACACAAACATCCTGTAATCCATTGCAGTGATTTGAGCATTATGGTAATTAAAATTGCACCATTTAACATGCACAAACAAAAGTTACAGACTATCAGGGACAATTATGCCACAGCAATATCCATTCATCTGAGACCAGTTTCTTTTTCCTGTTGTTTCTTACATGAGCAATTTAATTTTTCTTCAAATGAGTACCATTTATACAAACAATAATTTCTCCACTTTTATGTTTTGACTGAACTCCTGTTAAATCCATAAGATTTAGGAACAAGTTTAGGTCAAATACAAAAATAAACAACCATGTGCACAAGTTCCTGTGAGAATGCAATTCTTAGCTTGTATTTAAAGGAATGGGGGTTTTTTGGTACTCAGGGATTACAAGACATTTCAAGTCTTTTTTTCCATGCTGACATAACGCGGCACAATGGTAGTCAGGACTGAATAAGAACAAAATTCTTTTTCAGAGTTGCAGTCTCAGTGTTTTGCTGTCCTGGCCTTTCCTGTATCCAGGGACAGTTTAGGCATAGGGTAACTTCCTTGGGCTGAGTAAAATAATGAGTTTTGCCTCAGAAAAGAAAATACTACTTTAACCTAGTTCATTATTCTAATACCACACTTCTTTAGGAATTTGGAATCATTCAGGTTTGCAAAGACCTCCAAGCTCATCAAGTCCAACCTTCCACTGAACACCACAATAAACATCAGTAGGATACAGAAATGGCCCCTTGAAATGAACAGACACCAAAGCCCAGGAGCTCTCCAGCTGAAATTTGTTTTGTTCCTCCAAGTGCTTTCAGGGCAGCAGAACCTGCAGGGACTGCTCCAGCCCCTCCAGCAGCTGAACCAGCCCCCTGGGGCTGCATTTTTAATGCATATCCAATTCTCCCTGTTCCTCACAGCCAGGTCTTGAAAGCTGCAACTTTATCATCCTTAATGGCTGCTGACAGCTCCATTAGTGGGACCTCAATATGCTTCATATGCACCGTGTATGTTTGCCACAAAAATCCTACAGCTGACTGCGCTCCGTGTATCTCATTTACATGCGTTTGCTCTAATTCTGTAATTACACCAAAACACAGCTATTGCCCAAAGGATAATCTGTTCTAAGATATTACAGAGAAAACAAAGACCATCATAAAACTGATCTGCTTTGGCTTAGAATGTAGGGACTGAAAGCTGTTTACAAAGAAATTGAAAAGCAGGGATGATATTTTTTTTCTGTATCCTAGTGGGCTTCAATTTCAGACTTTTTACCTTCTTGTGTTTTCACTGTGTGCACATGATAAAGCCAAGGGACAATTGCAGAATGTCCAGCTCTGGAAGCTCTTGGCAGCAAAAATGCCAATTTCCACCAGCTGCTGCTGCTGCTCCCCTCAAGGACCATCTTTGTATCCTTGGTGAACAGAGTATCTGAGTTTCCACATTCCCAGATTTGGACCCTCAGGTCCAAAAGTTCCATTTTTTACTACTCTTTGCAATTTCAGCCAAACAGATGAAAAATCCGTTAATCCCTCCCACTATTATGTGACTTTCTTTTCTCGTTCCTAAAGCAGAAAAGTAAGTTACAAAAAATTAAATTAAATAATGAAGGGGTAGAAGATTGCTCCCCTTCCCACTCTTAACACAACTCTCCAATCTGCACGTGAACAGGGGGATATCTTGCAGACTCAAAATGATTCTGCTTGATCCCCAAGCCCACGTGCTCCTCCTGTTGGAATCTGCTGCAAGGCAGCCCCACCTTCTTGCTTTTAACAGCACAAATCTCTATCCACAGGACACCAATTTTCCAGCAAGAACTGGTGATGTTAAATAGCTGCAACTCAATCCTGCTTTTCTATAGTGCTTAATCAAAAATCACTGAAATCAAGAAGAAAAGAAGCTCTATAAACTTCCTTGGTCTTTGGATCTATCACTTGCATGATGAAGTACCAAATCTGATGAAAATAAATGAACATTTGTTATGTGTCTGATTGTTTCTTTTCTTTCTCCTTTTCCTCTCTCAGAGCCACACACATCTGACATTTCTATTAGGCTGCTGAATATTTGTGAAGTCAGAAGCATCAATTTTTCAGACTTGACAGTTCAGTATATGATATTTTTCAGTGTAAACAAATAGAAAATATTTTTATTGCCGCTTTATTCAGGCACCTCCAATGCCACTCTGGTTTCCAATAATTTATCAGATACAGCCTCTAGAAAGAGTTTTTGCCTGAGATCCAGAGTCTGACAATGAAAGCAGGGTGCTCAGTTCCTCATTTCATGCTTACCAGGATCTCAGGGCAGAGGCATATTGTTGATAAAAATCAGAATGTAGCCACTTTTCCCTTCAATCAATCCTGACAAGAGTAATACCTTCATTGCAATAATCTGCAAACATTTATTGCTAATTTCCTTGTTCACAAAATCACATGAAATAGTAAAATGCAGAAATGGGGAACTCAGAGTAATTCATCCACATGAGCAATGTTTTGTTTGTTTAGTTGGCTTTGTAACGAGCTCACCAAAACTCATAAGACGCAGCGGAGTTTAATTAAAGCCAATGGAGCACAGAGATTAAGCCCGAAGTGGGATTTGGATATCTTGAATAAGTCAAATCATTAAACATTAATTTGCCTGAGATTATGCAACTTTGGCGTGGAAATACATGGGCCTCACCTCATTCCACCTGTGTATAAGGATTTTTTAATCTCTCTGCAGCATCATTTTACAGAACCTTCCTTTTATAGCACCTCTCAGTGCTGTAAAAGCTGCACAAAATTAAGTCCAAACTTCCAGAGGAAATGTGGAGGCAGATGATCAGACTGCAGGGATTCAGGCTCCCTGCATCCCCCCAGGGTCCCCTGACCAGCAGCAGGACAGAAATGCCAGCAACCTCTCATCTGAGATACTGCCAGAGCCTTTATTCTAGAAGGCATTTCAGTAATTTTCAGATCATTTGAAAATAAGAGTGTTATACATATGTCACTATTGGTTCTTTCCATGGCCTCCATCCAAAGAGGGTGATCAGAGCTTGGAGCCAGGGGCAGTGCATTCCCCACAAGGGCTGGAGGTTATTTTATGTGCCCTCACACAGGCTGGGAGCATTTTGCACAACTGTTTTCCTCTGCCACAGGATGTGCTGGAGCACTTGGTCCTCAGCCTTACCAGGGCTGTGCCTCCAGTTCTGCCTCACACTGATTATTCACATGCCTTTTGGGACTTACCTAAAAACAGAGGCTAGAGAAAATAAAGATAATAAAAAAGCATTTATCTTTATTGAAGGGCCTTCAGGTACATTTAGGGCAGAAAAAGCATCCCCAAAGGCTACACCCAAAAGTGGATGATGGGTCACGGGTTTTCATACTTTTATAAGTTTGGTCCATTTGCATATTGAGGGTTAATCTTCCAATTACAGCTTCAGGTAATGAAGTCATTTACCTCAAGTTTGTTCTCCCCCCAACTCACTTTTGTTTACATTTCTTGGGGCCTGAGACAGTGAGGTGTCCTTGATCCCCAGGCCTGGAGAGGAATTGTTGTGTCTGACCAAAATGGGAAAGCAGAAACTAATACTGTGTATGGAGTTTAGAGTTACACACTAAAGAATTACAGCTTTAAAAAAACATGAAAAATATAAAAGCTAAAATCCTAAGGCATCAATTTCAGTGCAGACACAGGCTCGCTTCTCTTTTTGGCCATGCTCCAGTGTGAGCAGGGACCTTCTCCCTTCTTTAAAAACCAAAATACCCACACATCCAGTCCTGCCTGGGAGCTGGAGGCCGTGGGGAAGGCTGCAAGGGTCTCCAGGAGCTACAGCCTTCCCAGGAGGAAAGGCAGGCTGCTCTTGGACAGGTGGATATGTGCAAGAATTGCAATGACAGCCTGTTCCTGGTCCAAAACATCTCACACCACATCTCGTGCTCTGGCATTTACATGACAGTGGTTTCTTCCAAACCAGATACTGGCTTTCAGCCTTGGACATTCTTCCAGACATGGGCTGGGATAAATGCAGTAAAAACTGGGATACTCACCAGTAAACCAGTCACTCATCACATAAAATACCTGTATTGTGATACCTGTATTCTGCCAATGTCTTGGATCACCCACCCTTGCGGAAATAATTATGGCTTAGTCACAATCTTTGTCAAAACTCCTGAACCTGGCTCTGAGCTGGATTAATTTTCTCTGGATTTTGTTTCTGTACTCCCCCCACCTGTTTCCCTTTGCTTTTACTCTTTCAGGTTTCTGAAATGAGAAAAAGGAGCAGCCAATTTCACCATGGTTAATTTCTAATCTTTTAAAATGTTCCTGTTTAAAGTATTTATAGATTTTATGGTTGCCAGCAACTGTCAGAGTGAGACTAAGAAGGGTTATTTCTTCTTCTCAGAAAGTTACTGAGCCTGGGAGCCCCAAAATTCATTTCATTACAGAACATGTTGATAAAATTACTCCAAAATTTCCCTTGTGGTGGTGAGCAAAATTAACTGTATTTTATATGACAAAAACATATTGTGTTTGCAAACTATCACTCACTGATGAGATAAAAATTCTGCACTGTCATATCAAATCAACAGAGCCTCCAGATTAGTTAGTTTATATCCCACCTTGAAAGTTAATATTTCTACATTTAGGCCTCAAAATCATATTTGTTTAACACAGTTGTTTTTTCCGTGTGCAGCTTCAAGAGAACAACACAAGTATTACCAATCTCTCAATTTTTGTCAAATTCTGACTTGTGTGTTAAAAGTCTCATATCAGGTATCATAAAAAGCCTAAGATGGTGTTTTAACTCATTTTAATGTGTAACTAACCAGCAATAACATACATAACCATCTAATCATACAGATAATTCTTAGTTGAATGAAGCAATGGCTTCTTATATATATAAGAAAATAAAATATTCTTAATATCCTTGTTTTGATTTCCATCTTCTGGTGCAAGCAGTTCCACCAAAGAGGAGCTGGATTATAGAAGAAGAAATTTTGCAAGACTGGTTCAAAATATCCAAAGGGTTTATATTTGTCCAGGGTCTCTCATCCCAGAACTAAAAGCATTTTTCTCAGATATGAGTTAATTCTCACAACACTCTTCTGAGACAAAAAAAATATTGTTAGTTGCTTCTACCAATATCCTGCATGTGACTGCAGAGATACTCTTTTTTATATATCCTTACTTTCCTGTGGTTTTTCACTTAATTGGAAAACAAGCACTGGGGATACTCCAATCATACAGAGAACATATTGTATTGTATTCCTTTTTTAAGCACTCTAATATTCATTGCACATACCTTATATTTACTTGCTGTAAAGAACTTGTTTCCTTAAATTAGTGGATATATAAAAAATACCTATAAAAGGAACTTAATTTTTAGCTGCATATTTGAGCTTTGCTGCATAGGGAGTCTAAGAAATTCCCTAATTCCTGCAAAGAGTAGTTGGGAACCTCCTGGGATGGGCTGAGCTTTCTCACCCCTTTTTAACTAAATTGAAATTGTAGCAGTAGGCACTTCGCAGGAGCCTTGAATTACTGAAACTTCAACATGTGGAGAAGTGCTTTGTTAAAGAGAGTGGAATACAAATCCAGTCTTAAACTCAGGGTGTGCACATTTACTGAACACAGGGAAAGGGCAATTAGCCCAGAGCTGATAACAGCCCCATTGATTTAAGTCCTGCTGGACTTGGAGGGCTGGGCTCTCCTGCCGTGACCTATTAGTTCATCCTGGGGAATCCTTTCTTCATCCTTCCCAGCTTTTATTTTACATTCTGTCAGCACCAGTTGAATTTTCTATTTAGAACTCCCCTGCTTAGCCACAATTCAAGGGAAAAAAAAAATCCCAAAACCTAGAGAGAATCATCGTGCCTGTGAGGTTGGGATTCTCTGGGGATGATGCTGAGCCCACCCAGACCGACTCCGGCTGTGTCACTGTCGTGTCACTTGACACTGGGAAGGTCAGTGGTGAAGACACAGTTTTGACCAGCACAAACCTCATGGGAAATGCCACCTTTGTCAAAAATCAATAGCACCCTTCATCCCAGTGATTGACAGGAGCTGGTCATCCCCAGACTAAGGAAATGCATGGAAGAGTCTGGAAAAGAGCAGCAGAAAGTGTGTAGGAGAAATCTTTGCAGACCCAGGTTGGAACAGTAATTTACAGGCTGTTCATCCCCATTCCCATGCATATTTATAACACCAAAGATCACTAACACCTAATCTCTTTATTTGACTAATGAGCTTCACAGAATCCCAGTTGTCCTCCCGATGGATGATGCCTCAGGCAAAGCTGTTCACAACCTGAAGAGAAGAAGCAGCTTTGCCACCTGAATGTGTCTTCCCTGCCCTGTCTGCCTGGAGAACTTGTGTTCCTGGGAGCTCACCTGCTCCTCATCGATGTGATTATAGAGATAACCTCAGCTAAACAACTGACCCCAGCCCCCTGAGTGAGGCACCAGGAGGTATTTCCTCAGCAGTGGAGGAAACTGAAGTTGAGTTGCTCCTAAGGGTACACTGCACTGAAAATGTAGAAGATTCTGGACAAAACACAAAGCACTGCTTTGGCTCTCTCCAGCATCGAATTTGTGCATTGCTGTGATGGCTTCTTCTACAAAATGGGTTGGGAACAGCAGCTAACCCAGCTGGTAAATAGAAAGGAAATGTGAAAAAACTCGGTTCTGATTCTGACTTGTTTTAATCAGTTTTTCCATTGACATCAGTCCACTGGATCCCTGTTAATTGTGCATTGCATCACTGCAAACAGGAGCCACAGGGATGCAGAGGAACCATGCTCAGTCCTGTCCTCATCCTGGTCCACACAATTCTGGGGGATTTGCCATGCATTCAGACCTCCATACTGATGTTCTTGCTGATCTCATGTTGCAGTGATTGCTACTTAAGAAAAAGCAAATCTTTTCCACGGAATTCTTTTATTCCATATTCAAATACTAAATGACAACTTGTTTCTATGAGTTCTATTGCATAGCATCTCTGATTAGCAAAAAATGAATGTATGCTCACAGCAGATACTTTCCTAAGAGTAGGATCACAATTTAATTAAGCACTCTACTAACACATTCAGAGCAGAAACTCAAAGTGGTTCAGATTAATGATTCTGTATTCACCGCTCTGGGAATTTCTTATGCCCCACTGGTTTTACCTTCAAGTTTGTTATTTAAAAACCTTAATCAGGAGTTTGTATGGCACCTGATTAAGACTTTATTTAAATAGTCCTGCAGTAATTTCCACCTGAAAAGGACGGGGCCACACAGCTAATGCACTTAACCTAAGGTTTTGAACCAAGTAAGAGCTGTGGTGTGGACAACCACATCTGAAATCAGAATCAAACCCATATTGAGTCAAGTTTTCCTGGTCCCACTAAAAATATTCAAGTCTGGACTAGTTCCCATGAAGTTGATGCTAATTAAGAGCTATGAAAGTGAGACCAAGTTTATTCTTTCAGTCATTCTATGAAGTATAACGAACACTCATTCTGCTGGGAAAATAAAAATAGAAACTAAAACACTTCTCTATTTAAAATACAGGTTACTGGTGACAGCAGGAAGAAATAAAAGCCCTGTAAAACTCCATCGGAAGAGTTTAGTTCTGCTTAGTTCTTAGTTCACTTAGTTCTGCTGAACTAAAGACACAAGGATGAGATCATTCACTTGCATTATATAAAGTTTTCATGACCTTCTCTATGTCACAATACTGGATAAACAGGTGGTTTCCCAATGAGCCCAAATGCTGCAGCTAACAGATGCAAAAGCTGCATCTCTGTGATAGATGTTTCCAAATGTCCTAAAACAACTCCTTTTTTCAAGTTATTCTACTTCAAAGCACCTTAAAAATTGGCTATGGATCAATAAGAGGAAAAAAGTCAATTCAGCAAATACTACTTCATGTATTTACAATTTGATTAGTTCTTTTTAAAGACATTAAAAATTAATACTTTCCCAATTGACTTGAATCTCATTCACCAGTGACTTCTAACATCAACCCCAAACCTAAATAATCTGTGCTCTCTGTGGGGTAGTGACAGGGAACTGTCACAAATAATAGTTTGAAGCAATATTCAGTCGAGTGTTTGTGCCAAGAAGCCAAAATAATAGACAAAATATCTATGGTTATTTCTAGCATTATAATAAACCAGCTAAATTTGGCTGTTGCGAGTGCCAACTAAGTACTTAAAAAGTAATTACAAACTGCATGAACCCAGTAATTAGTATGTCCACTCAAGGTGACAATATCATGGTGGTGAAAGGATACAGGAGAAGAAAATTATTAATGAACTAATTAGATAGATTTCCTTGTGCTTGTGGAAGTCCAAAGCAGCTCTGTAGCTTGTACAGTAGCTCAGCTGGGTTACTCTGGCTGCAGGTTTGTCTGAAATACAATCTATGTCATTTCTTCTGGGTGAACACAGGGAATTGATTGAAAGCTTTCCTAGAGATCTTTGCTCCATGACATAAAACTGATTTACGAAAATCAGAACACATGACAACAGATCAGATTACCCAATCTTCTGTGTGGAAAGTTATTGTGGAAATGATACAAACTTTATTTTTTTTAATGTAATTTTAGTCAGTTTTGTTGGCCTTTGCCCTGGGGGACGGGAATTGAAGTATCTTTTCAGGGGACATTCCAACAGGAGAGGTCTGGTGGCCTTAACATCTCAACAGATCAGAGTAGCACAGAAGATGCACTAAAGATAAGAACCATAAATGACCATTAACGACCATCAGCTCCAAATATCACCCCTGGCATGGTCGGAGACACCTGGTCTGGGAAAAAAGAGATAAAAATGAGAACCTAATTAGCATTGGAAAACCAAATACTAAGAACTGCACCTTGGGGCCAATGAGCATTGAACCAATGAATTTCTATGGGTTTTGACTGTATAAAATGTGTGAAAAGTCTAGTAAAATGCATGTGTCGTGGAATGATTTTCTCTGCACAACCGGGGCAATATGTGGATGAAATTACTTCTGTTGCACATCCTGGTCAGAACAACATCCTGGCCAGAATAAAGCAGTGTTTTCATTCTCTAACACTAAAAATGTCGCTGGACAGTTTTTGTTTTTCCCGCAGTTTCAGTGGCATTATCACAGCATTTCATTTCCATTGTCTCAGCTGTGCTGTATCATCCAACAGAAACACTGAAGTCACTGAAGTGAAACAAAATTTGAAACTATGAAATTAAAATATCTCATTAAATTTAAACTCTGCTTCCCTCAACCCTTTTACACTTGGTATGGTTTCTAAATGAAAAGTATATGCCTATGGAATGAAAATACCATTTTCAATCTATTCTGGCTACTATCTCAGATTTACATGAACAAGGGCAGCATTTCATGCACTTGCTCTTTATTTTTACTCCTGCTTGAGTGAAGTCTGCTATGCTGGGCAAGAAGGAAGGAAAAAAAAAAAAATCTTGGTGAGAAACGACGCTCACTTTAAAAAAATTCATTAAAACTTTAACAAAATAGAACAAAGGACTGAATAAGGAAAAATTACAGTGCTGGGAGCGTGGAACTAAACCGCCATGTGCTCGGCCACAAAATGGCTGCTCCGCCTTTTAAACCTTGGTAACCCTGGCCCCTCCCAACATCTGTCAGTCAACTCTTCTCTGCTGTCCATTGGTGGAGACAACTGTCTTACAATGTGATTGGAGGTCAGGTGTTGCCATGCCACGCCCCCTAAGAACAAGCCTGCCCTCCCCCCAACTGCCCCATGCGAGGGGCACAGGTACAGGCCTCCTTCCACATGTCCTGCCTACCGAGGTCTACAAACAAGAAAATAGACGATGTTAAAAGCAGTTGGTTTACATGTAGAGTTTTAAA
>VXBB01023980.1:84147-164228 GCA_013399915.1 Illadopsis cleaveri
GTAATCTAGTTGAGGTGTTGGAGCATGGGTTGGACTCGATGATCTTGAAGGTCTCTTCCAACCTAGAAATTCTGTGATTCTCCAGGTTCAGAGTTGTCATTTGAACCCTTATTCTTATGAATCAAACCAATAACCATTGCATTCATAACTGCATGCATTTTAATGACTACTCCATGCAGAAATTACCCCAAATAGATTCAGTTTTCAAATGGTTAAAACATAATTTATTACAGGGCTTTTACAACACGCGAGTCAAGTAAGTGATCCAGACCTTTCTGCTGTGGTCCAAATATTAACTGTGTCAGCACGGTATTTTCTTCTCCCCCTCCTAGAATAAAAACTTAGCAATAAAATCCAGAGGCAAAGTGGCATCTAGCTAATGGCATTCAATCTAAGCTTATTGCAGATCGACCTTGAATGCTGCCAAGTCCCCAACATGCACTGACAATACAGCGTCGTTGCTAAGCTACCTATTATTAATCTTTGCAATGAAAAATGAAGAGGTCAGAATGTGTTGAAGGTGTGTTTATTACAGAGCTTGCACAGAGGGGCTCATTTAAAAGCTTGGATATTTCACCATTTCTATTGCTGTGAAAATCTCTTTTTTTTTTTTTCCTTTGGTAAAGATTTGAATATAACTGACAGATTATGACCCTGATCATCCATTAATTAAATAGCAGAGAAAGTAATGCATAAGATATGTTTTTTGAATATTCATATGTCTACATTCAGACCAACAGAAAAGGAGGTTTCAGCCATTTGTAATTGAAACAGAAATGATTTAGTACTTTAGTACATGATCAAAGTTTGGTCTCAAAAACCTCATATAAATGCATGATGTAATAGTCACTGTTTAGGAAAAAAATATTATTCGAATATTCCCTTCTCCAATCTTATTTCTGCTCCTATCTCCTGGGTTTATTCCTTGTGGCTTGGATTTTTATTGAGTTTTGTGGTGTTTTGGTTGAGGATCAAGATTGTATAGAGAAACAGGATGCATTTTATTTATCAATAAATCATCTGACACAAAAACCAGAGACCAATGAATGTGATGAGTGCACAAGGTATAAGAATGGGGAAACTCCAAATCCTTTGAAAGAGGAAAAGGCCAGGATAAGAGCACAAAGTGGCCTGGTGTCACTCTGTTGCCAAGGAGATTGATGTAGGAGGTGAGAAAGAGTCAGAATATATATTTCAAGAAACTGCATACGTTGTCAAAGTCCTGTATTCAGGAGCTGCTGATACACATAGGAACCCCCCCAAAAGCACCCAATGCTTTCCAGTAAGGAAGAAATCTCCTTGAAAAACCAGAAGTTGAAACAAACCAACCAAGCTTTCCAAAGGCTTGTTTTAAAGGGAAGGTTCTATCAGCAAAAGCTGGAGTGTACTTCAGGACATGTCTGCATGGAGATTTGCTTTGCCATGCAAACAATTTTGACATGGATTATGCTAATTTGTACAGTTGTGTTACTTGTCCCAAGGATGGTAAAAGGAAGGTGTCTCCAGGTGAACAAGTACTTTGTAACTCTAATTTTAACTTGAACTTGTCCCTGGCAGAGCTTCATCATGTAAAACTTGTTCTTTCCCTTAATACTAAACACATGAGGACATGGGATAAACAGACATGACTTCTACCCACAGGAATCTGCCTTCTAAGGCTGGGCTGAGCTTGCTGGAGGCTGTTGGGGCTCAGTCACCCCAGCAGCAGCTCATTAAAGGAGCAGTCATGGCTCAGGGGAATGATTTGCTCTGCCCAGCCTCACACCACCTGCCTGAGCACAGGCTCAGCTTTTCTCTTCTGTGCTCACAACTCTGAGGGCTCCCAGCTCCATCTGTGTGTACATCTGTGTTTGTCACAGCTGCTGTGTCCACATCAACACCGAGTCGCTCTGAATTACGGCATGGCTGACACAGCTCAGCAAGGACACTCTTGGTTTTTCATCAAATTCTGTAAAGAGATTATACATCCTCAGTGCTTCACAGGAGAGGGTGTTCCAGGCAGGGTGAGGATTTAGTAAGGAGCTCACACAGAGGAGGTTCACTGGGTTCAGCTGTGTTGGTCTCTTCACCTGCCTCAGTCCCAGCAACAACAGCCCTCAGGTTCTGGGTTTGGAAAACAACCCTAAAGCCACGCTGCAGTAAAAATCCTTCCAGCACCTACATCTGATACCACTGAAGTTTTTTCCAAGTGTTTGAAGGATATGTTTAAATCCTCTGCTTCAAAAAATAGATGGAAATGCTGTTGAGAAAAGTGAGCTATTCCTGCTGGAAGGGCTTTGTCCTACGTGACAGAGGCGTCTCAAGCACATTGTTATCAAGCACTGCACAATCAGAGACTCTCAAAAACAAACTAGTGTGAAACTTCTGATGAGAAGCCTGATAGTGCCAGTGGACATGGGGTATAACCCCAACTTTCCTTCCTTTCCTGTTTCTCCTTGTGGGTGTTTTATTTATTCTGCAGCACTTCAGAAGAGCAGGGTGAGTGGAGCTGTCTCAGTGAAGGAAGCTCTGTACAGCCAGGAGAGAATCTTGCAATTGCAGCAGAGAACTTCTCACCTAACATACAAAAGGTTAAACTAGATGAGGATTGTTAAAGACACCCTGTGGCCTGGCTAGACATACATAGAGATGTAGCTTTGTATTTTTAGTTTCTTGGGAAAACATCCCCCTATTTTCACATGCCTTGAGTTTGTTAATGTAAAAGCTTCGACCATGATGCATGGAAATGTGGTTCCTTCTCTCTGCACAATTTAAATTTAGCAACATTCATAGAGACTTCCTGATCCTCCCTAAATCCTAACTTGACAGGGGTGTCTTAGAAGGTGCTAAAGTACAGCTCTGTTTCAGCTAGTTCTGCATGTCAAAGCTGCTCTGGAAAATAAATATATTGATCAGGAATGTACTGCTTGTGCTGAGGCTGTGAAGGGCGATGAAAAATAAAAGAAATGCTTTGTCAGCAATGTGAACATGGAAATTTAAGGGTTTTTTTTCATGAAAAATGAAACACAGGAGAAACATTTCAGGATTTTTCTTTAGATGATACAACAGATAGTCATGGAAGAAAGCCTCAGTAGCCACTGCTATGTGGTACATTTAGTTCCTGTCCTGCTTGGAGAGGTTTGAACTGAATTTGCACATCTCCCACTGGAACATATCATTCCTCTGTCACCAGTGCCACAATGGTGCCCTCAAAAGGTTAGTCAGATCTTAGTCAGGTTAGTCAGGGACTTGTCAAAAACATATGAAGAAATCAGTTTGTATCTCCTGCTCAGATCTATAAGCAGACAAAATTATTCAGGGGAAAACCCACAGATTTTTTCTGGTTTTGGCCTGGTTAAAAGTTTTGAATCTTAATAACAAATATTACTTTATTTAGGGTCTATGTGCAATCTCCATGAAAAGTAGGAGTCAATAAAAACCCTTGACTTCTTTACAGAATGGTACAGCTGGAGCACAGTGCTTTTTTCTCATGCAAGTGAGTAAGTTGCAGAGCTGAAGGCAGAGCTGCAGCATCATTCCCTGATCCATATGCAACAGGAGCATGAAGAGCTCAGCTCCAGCTGGGAGCCTGCAGGATCTCACCCACTGCTTGAACCAGAGAGGCAGACAAAGAAAGGCAGTGATTGAGAGGGTCATGTACCCAACAGGTGAGCAACTACATCATGAGTGTCTTCAATATTTTATTTCAGCTGAGCAGCTGCAGCTTCCAGCAGCACAGAAGCTGCCCTGTGTGCTGAGAGGGGTACCCAAAGTCTGGGATTTCTTGACGTCAGAGACCAGATTTTCACAGATTTGTCTGTTTGATGAGGATTTCTTGCCAGAGAACAGGAAGATTTTGAGTTACAGAATATTCCAGGCAGCCAAACAGCATTCAAGCTGTGGCGTGCTCATGTATTTATCCTCAGATGACACAGGTCTCACCAGAGGCACATCTGAAATGTTGAATTGGTGCTGGCAACCACTGCAATCTGTGTTAGGTGACATCCACTGACTGGGTAAAACTTGCCACTTAAACTGTTGCTTTTCACTTATGATGTGCTTCACTGTGTTTCTTTGCTGCAGTGGGGTTTTACTAATTTATGTTAATAATTTAGATTAATGCAGATTAATCACATCCATGATTAATATGAAGAGGGTGAAGCTAACTATCAGTAATTCAAATAATGGGAGAAGCTGTTAAATGAAGGGTAATTTGAAAAAGCATGTTGAATCTGGCCAAAACCCATGAGGAGCTTGCAAGCATCTAGAGAAGCTCTTTGGTGGGTGCTGTGATAACCAACTGTAGATCATCGAATACACTGGTCCAAAAAACTTCTTAAATGATAAATTTATCTGAATGACCACTTGTTTTCATGTGTTTAAATCCATAGTTCTAAGATCAAAAGCACTCTGAGTCTAAATTTCCAAGTCTTGGTTGTATGTCTTGTACATTTCTGAGTTTGTAGACTCCCAGGCTCCTGATAAGGAGAGCAGAATAAATAATTTAATGCAGGACACTGCCTGTAGTTGTTGTTGTTCATCTCTAAAGCACAGAAATACTGAAACTGATGGATAATTGGGAAAAAATGACAGTGCAACAGAAGGGAAAAGAAACCATTTAGCAACTTAAATTAAAGAGAAATTTACCAGCAAATTGCTATGAGAATTTAGGCTTGGGGCAGATATGGAAGATTTCCTTCAAAATGCTTTAATGATGTAAAATCAGAGTTTTCAACCAGAAGAAACATGGGGAAAAGAAGAAAATCATGGGAAAAAAAGTTTAAACAAGGATTACTGTGATGAAATACAAACCAAAAAGACAGGCAGAATAAAAGTAATAGAATAGCTAGGCAAAAATAAAGATGAAAAACCAGCATTCATAGATATCACTCATATGTTCTGCCAATGGATATTACAAGGTCTTTTTAGTTGAGGTAATACCAGAGACTTCCCCTGGTTTGATTTTTTTTTTTTTTAAAACCGTGTTTCCCTGTTTTCCACTTTGCTTGAACTAGACGAAATGGAAAGATAAAGGATCTGGTTAAACTTTGTGGTTTCTTATTTTCTGGAAAGAAAGAATAAAGAGGAGAGGGGGACAAGTGTTGTTGAATCAGAGGGATAAAATGTGATCCTCAAAAAGCTTCCTGGCAATCAGATATCTTAGCAAGAGGAAAACCTCTCTATTGATCAAAATATTGCAGAAAGAAAATAGAATTTGACTAACATTATATATTATTGCTGGAAATTTTTTAATTGTAGTGAAAAAACAAGCAGATTGTGCAGTTATGGTGATGTTTCAATACTATTTCAAAGTCACAGCTCTACTAAAAATGACACTGTGCTGATGAATTTCCCAGTAAAAACACTTCTGTCCTACACAGAGGCAGCATAAACAGAGACTGAGCACAGCCAAGCACTACTGAGAGAAGAAAGGGACTAAACAGGCTCTGGAGACTCCAGCAGGGCCTTAAACCCAGCCTGACCTTGCACAGCCTCATGTCTAGCAGGGTTTAGCAAAGAGCCATGCAGGACAGTGCTGTCCACTCAGGAGGGCCAGTCTCCATGTCTTGGGAATGACTGAACATCACATTTTGCATGAGGATGGTGAAAACAGTTCTGAAGAGCTTCTGCTGGATCTGTGAAAGCTCAGCAGCAAAAAATCCCAGCAGCAGCCCGAGGAAAAAGGGGGCAGAATCCCCAAAGCCCAAGTTGTTAAAGGCAGGGAAAGGCAGAGAAAAGCTGTGAGGTCCAGCAGAATGATGCCAGCAGCCTTTTCATCCTCTTAATGCATCATTTTCTGTTGATTAAATTTTCCATTGGAAAAAATCTGACAGGCTGCTATTTCCCTCAGACCAAATCATAGTAATGAAAGTTTATAAAGTAGCCATTCATTCAATCAAAACTTATTACTTGAAGCGCAGTTCTGTTTTTTTTTTCTCCTGTACTCCACATTAGGCATCCCTATTCAATGGCTGTTATTATGGGAATTGTTCTGTAATGAAAACATAAATCCTCACAACAGGAGTGCATTTCTGCAAACTGTGTTAAGAGGGGGCACGTTCCCAGTGCCTCCTATGGCTATAATCTGTGTAACCCATTCATATGCTGTAGTTAATGCCACACTTAATGGCTTCAGGATGGAAAAAGCCCCCCAGGCTGAAGATCCATGGTTCTCCAGAGGTCTGCCTGGCAGTTTATTCTGTCCTTAAGGAATCTTGTTCTCTTTGTGATAAGAAATACAGTCACTTAATGCAGCATGACAGATCCCTGCCCTGGCTGGGGATAGTCAGCCTTGATTTTGCTGAGCAAAAGCTTGGGCAACTGAAATGTTCCTGAAATGTTCACATGTGAAAGTGCCATATAGCTCGAACAAATGGGAATAGAGCATGTAAATAGGCAAAATTTTCCACCTTACAGTTCAACTGATGAACGAGTAGGAGTTAAATTCACCCCACTTTAGGGCACAAGAAACAGTGTTCCTAATTTTCTTATTGATGGCACCACTGGAAATGGCTTCTCTGAAAGTAGAGGGTGAGTGAACCAAGTCTGATTATTGTGCACTCTCAGTTTCTCTGCTTTATTTCCACCTGAAATGCCACGCCAGGGATGACTTGGCTCCCTCAGGAAGTTGAAACTCAGACTAAAGTGCCATAAGGGCTGTTGGGCTGCTGCTGGGCCAGGCTTTGGAGCTCTCTGTTCCTAGAAAGGGAAATGGGCTGGGGGGGATGAGTATGAGGGAAGATCCCAACCCATCTGACATTATTATCTGATGCTACTGCTCTTGTTGGGAGCGACCCTCTGCAGCTCTTGAGCCAGGTAAGGCTGGCAGGAAAGTGGGGAGGGAAACTAAAGGGAAGCAAAAGTCTCCAGTTACTCATGACTAATAATTCTTTAATAAAGCAGATCTTTAAATGTCTTGAAGTCAAAATTCTTGATACCATCAATGTATCCTTTGCTGCTACAGATACTGCAAAAGCCTCCAATAGTCCTGAGAGGTTTTTATACACTTACAACTTCTACATTATACCAGATCCTGATTTTTATTTTCAAAGGGGTCAAAGATTAAACCTTAACTGTCCCTTTGATGGTGTTTCTTCTCCTGATTTTACAGTGGCAGCTAAGGCATGAACAATACTGGAGAGGGTGGACTTCAGGCTGACAAAGCAGCTTCTCTGAGCACCAAGGACAGCCTTTTACTGACTGTTCCTGGTGGGATGCAGAAAATACAGGTGACACCTTTCATTCTTTATTTTGATCTGTGCTTCCAGAGAGATTCATCACAGATCTACACACATTTGGGCTGGCATCAAGGTCTTTAAAAAAGGGGAAAGTCAGGTACTGATTTACTGTTGGTGGGAGGGAAAAGGGGATATAATCCCTCCTTCAGATGATGGGTACAGCATCCTGCAGGGAGCCAAGTGTTCTGCAGGACTCGTGGTGTTGGACACATCCCTTTCTCCTCTGATTTTCTTGCTCTTTCTTTCTTTCTTCCTTTCTTCCTTTCTTCCTTCCTTCCTTCCTTTCTTTCTTTCTTTAAACCTCTAAGCTTCATTACAGCAGGCACAGTCTGCTGAGAACATCAGACTTCTGACAATGCAACACAGAACTGCAACACGGGTCTTTAGAGAGCAATTCTGCATCAGCACAAGGTGGAATAGAGCTTTATATATCACAGGCTTTTGCCTGCAGATTTCATTTTCAATTTCATCCGCAGCATAAAAACAAGAAATGAAGCTGTTGAATGAAGCAGGTGTAAAAGCAACTGAAAATGCTGGCAGAAAATGAAATGCTGAGGGCAGCTGCCTGTGCTTTGCTACAGCTGAATCAAAATCTTAGTCTTCAAATGCTTGCCTGAACCTTAGGCCAAGCTGAGCATGGATCCAAAAGAGAAGTTCCTGGCAGCACCCATTTCATGTGCTGATTGTAAATCACTATTTCAAATGTGCTCATATTTGCATAATTTAAAAATTGTGTTGTACATATACATGAAGGAGCTGTTTGTGTACTGTTAGTGATCAACCTTGCTGTTTCAATAATTTAATAGTGCACTTCAGATGTCACATTTTAATATTCTTAATTAACCAAGCCACACACGTTTGCTAAATAATGAACGAAGGCACCAGACTGTGCAGCATTTTGTGCTGATGCTGTTAAATTTTTTTCTGATTTTCTGACACACCTTTTTGATTTATTCAAAGGTAATATGCAAGGATTCTGTGAGATATACTGACAATTGCTCTTTATGCTTTCCTGATAATGCTGTAGACTTCACTGAGCTGAAAAGAGTTGATAAAATTGCACACACTTTACTTATTGCTCCATTATTCTTTGCTAATTGAGCCACATAGTTTAGTCAAGTGTTTACAAGCTTTGATAATAGGCTTGCATACCAATTTTATTC
Source organism: Illadopsis cleaveri (assembly GCA_013399915.1). NCBI lineage: Eukaryota > Metazoa > Chordata > Aves > Passeriformes > Timaliidae > Illadopsis > Illadopsis cleaveri. Next base: position 92,528 of record VXBB01023980.1, read on the forward strand.
AATATGCCATAGTAAAGAGAATGTTTACTACCTGCTGGGCTGCAGAAATTGTGATAGATAACAGTCCTGAATTTGTCACCAGTCAAGAAATACAGACAGCAGCACAGCAGCTGATTTGGGGGGCTGATTGCTTTTGCAATGCTCATGGAAATGATCTGCATTAACCCATATTATAACTAAGGAGCAAAGTCAATGGGGGCCAGATGCCAAAGTACTCTGGGTTTCTTTGAAACACTGGGTACGTGGGCCATTAGGCAAGAACTTATTTTGCAGAAGGAGAAGTTAAACAGAAAGAAGCTTATTGAGCATCTCTGAGTTCAAACCCACTTCTTAATCAAGGCCCCTCAGAGGTCCAGACATCATCCATTGCCAGAAGTGAATAATCCCTCTGAGGATGGTGAGCTGTCTCAAAGAGGAAGGCAAAACTGTTCCCTGCACAAGGATGGCAACATGGGACAGTGCATGGCTTATCCCATGACGCTGTTCCTGCCTTCCCCTCATTTTCACTTGTTTTACTTTGATCTCACAAAAATGGAATATCGCCACTACCAGTTCTGTGGAGCTGCTTTTCCTCTCTGTGCTGGTCAATAGAAAGAGGACTCAGTCCCATGACAAAACAACAGCATTCAATTAAAAAGAAATTATTGTGCTATTAAAAAAATAATTTGTAATAATAACAACAAAAAAAATTCTACCATTATAGGAGTAGAATAACTTTAAACCCTGAGTTTTCAACAGCAAATCTAACATTACTCCCTTTAGCACAGCACTTCTGGAAACCCATCCTGTCATCAATTAGCTCTCAGTCCTCCCATCGGTTTAATTAGCACTCACTTGGTGAAACAACAGAAAAACCTCCCTGAATGTTGAAAGAAGCCTGCAAAAAAGGCCAGGACAGTGTTGCTGTGCTTTGTATCCAGGCATCCCTTTTTAAATCCATCACAGGGCTTAGAAATGCCTGCATCAGTGGCACATCTCCTGTGTCCTGGTGGTGTTGGCAATATTAATAATCCCAAGCACTGTAGCATGGGGTAATGACTATATCTGAGCTTTAATGATGTGTTGTGCAGCACTGAGACATTAATAAGCCTGTCTTTCATATACAACAAGTTGAAATTCTTTATAGTGGATAACAGGCAGACACAATAGAGAGCTGAAATAAATACATTAAAAATGTATTTATAAATACATTTAATAAATACATTAAAATAAATAAATACAATATAAATACATTAAAATAAATACATTAAAAATACACAAGTAAAACTTTGAGTATTTTCATCTTCTATTAAAAGAAAAAAATTTTTTTTAAAAAAATTAAAGCAATAGCTGAATTGATAATTTCCTGATGATAAATAGGGTTGTAGTACACCCTGACCACACCCATTATATATTTATAGATGTAATTTCATTTTCTGTGCCATGCCAAGCCTCCACCAGCTGTATGGTTAAGCAGATACCTTTTTGTTAACCAGTCTATCAATCAACAAAAGCAAATGCTTAATTTTAAGCCATTTAAGTAAGAAGCCATCAGTGCTTGTAAGTTTAATTACATGCTTAGAAATCATTCTGCATCTAAAGCTATCAAATAGAGCTATACAATTCAAACTACTCAAGCTCTCACTACATACTATTGTATTTTCCTTTCCTGCTGAAAATATGTTCATATGTGTATGAAAATATGTTCGTAGAAAAGAGGAGCAAAGTAAAAAAAAGATCACCAGAAGAGCTTACAAGTTTTTTGAATTTGCTAAGAAATTCACCACCCTGCTAAGCAGTAGAAAGTCTACTTAAGTTAAATTATCCCTTTTATTTAAAACAACTCAGTGTGATTTTAACTCAGTGTGATAGATGTGTTCAATTTAGGGACACTCTAAATCAGTCATTAACGCTTCATCCTGTCAGGACTGCTTACACAGTGTTTTAGACCCTATTAAAAAGAAAAAAATAAGCTGAAATACCTCCACCATGTCTTATTTCTGTCCTGCCATGACTGCAATTAATTTGAATTTGGTGCATCTCTTACAATGAGAGGGTTTCTGCTACAGTGGAGATATCCAGACCTTAGATAGTTATGGCAGATTGGTTTTGGAGATGACTGCATTCTTGGGTATAAGCTGGGAGATTTCTGCATGCACTGGGAGGTGGAAGAGGATTCACTTCCCTCATTACATTACGTGAGAGAATTTTAGCCTGCTTAGCAGCTGCTAACATTTCCCAAGGAAAAGTTTCTCAGGAAAGCTTTTTCTCAAAACAGTTGTGGTAAACAACTCTCCTTTCTCAAAACAATCTTTCTCCAGGTGGTGTTTTGCTTTTCTCTGGTTTAACCCATGGCATTAGAGAGGTGTTGTTCCTATTCATCAATCATGTTGAGTCTGTATCAGAACATCTTATAAAAGGTAGTAAGAATTAGACAATAAAGAGCCTTCTGGATTATTTGGAGTCTTTTGTGTCCAACAGCAACTGGTCCCCATCCCCATGCTGAGTGTCTGAGGAGGGATGCAGTCTGTCCTCTCCAAATGAAGAACAGGGCCTGTGTCTTACTCCTTTCCCCATCATTCACAATTTGAGAGAGAGGAGAGACAGACAGAGACTGGGTTTTGAAAGCAAATTGAGTAGTTTATGAGACTTTGGTAAAGACAAGACCTTGCACAAAGATGCTTTTTATTCATATAATGTTCAAGAGTCAATTTTACCCTCTTACTCAGGACTGGTTATAGATTAAGTTGAATCAGTTTTGGATACCTTGGGAGCATATTTTTCTTAAAATTTATGGCTATTCAATATAGTTTCATTTTTCATAGTGGTTAATCTCTTCTGCTTAGCATGACTGTATTTTTTTTCCCTTAAGATTGACAAGTTATATTGCTTCAGTACTTGTTCTACATTTGGGGCTTAAATACATCTTGCCAAACCACTGGGAAAGAGGAACAAATGTGTTCCATCTTAATTCCTAGATTTCAGATTAAACATTTTATTCCACGCACTCTAATAAAATCTATGTGTTTATTCATGAAATCTGGAATTTGTACTGTAAGAAGGATGTCTATATTAAAAAATTGCTGTCAGTACAAAGCTGTGAAAAATTAAATTTATGATTTTTTCCACTTCAATAATATCATCTCTCTCACTTGTTAAAAAAAACAGCAAGAAAGAACATTTCCTGACTTCCCAAAGGAATAATTATTTTACTGATGTCATCATCAGTTGGCATGGAATAGACACAAAAATTGAATTTCCTTGTTTTCTCCTGGACACTCTCACAGTAAATAATTCCTGTCCCTGGACTTGGATACAGAAACTGAGCCAGTCCTCATTGGCTGCTCTGCTAACACCACTAAATCACCTAATATTTCAATACAAAAGAACCATTTGTCAGGGCTCCAACTATACAATTTGTTTTTAATCTAATCAGCTTTTAATAAATTGTTGTACAAAACTTTCTTATTTGTAGTAAGCAAGATATGTAGAAGTGATTATGTCCTCATTTTCCTTTTCTAATCAATCATAAGTTGATGACTTAAGCAAATAATCTACTTCATAAAACAGTGTGTGGTGAGTTTGTGAGGAGAACATCCATCAAAGTCAGGGATGGGTGATTTTTATAATTTGCTCCTGTTGGTGCACTTCCTCTTGCATTAAACTTTAAAGAAGTTAATGGCAGGATGAATTTTATTCTGCACATCTCTTTTGCCCCTGTAGCCAGACATCACTGATGATGCAGTCAGATGAGAAGCAGAAGAAATCCAACAGTCTCCCAACAACATCCACTGGATTTGGATCTTAAATGTCTCTTAACTGGAGACCCTGCTGTGGCCAACCCTCCTCCCAGTGCTCCCAGTCTCTCCTCCTGCAGCTGCTGCTGGTGGCACAGCTGGGTCAGAGGACACCCACACCAGACCTGTTCCAGTGCTTTGAAGGGAATGCTCACTTCAGTAATGGACAACAGGGAAAACGGTGACTGTGAGATGCAAAACCCCATTAAAATCCATTAACCAAGACTCTGGGCTCTGCCCATCCATGAGCTTTGATACCTGACACCATTCTTTGCCCTTGGGATGCTCTCAAGCACTTCAGGGTTTCCCTTTGTGGTCCCTGGGGTGGTTTCCAGTGCTGCTAAAATGATGTCTCCGGCCAAAGATTTGTGGGTTGGCCTCTGGGGAAGTTCTGGCTCAATTACAGTAGAACAGTGTGTCGTTATTCCCCTCATATATGCATAAATATTAATTATTCAAACTCAAAGGCAAATTGAGTTGGTTTCACTGGGTTTTGCTTTGTTATTCTGCAATAATATTTATGTCCACTGCCAGCCTCAACTAATGAAAATGTCAGAGGATGTAAGACAGTGTGTGCCTGGTTTACTGAGAGTCTAAAAATATAATACTCTAAATGCAGCACCCTTGTAAGGGCTAAATATATTTTCTAATTTTCATGATGACTTGCTGCTCTAAACATCGTATTTCTGCAGTTTATATTAAATCCATCCTCTCAATCTTTTGAAACAAGACTTAGTACAATCACAGTGGCAACAGGCAATCTACTCTTATTTTCCTTTGTGTCTTTCTTTTGTGTACCTGGGCTCCAAGTATTGTTCCCAATTCATATTAAAAATTTCTCTGCAGCCTGAGCATGGTTCATCCTCACTTGGTTAACACCAAGTAGTTTAGAAGTGGCAGCAATAAAAAGGGAACTACAGAGAGGTGCTGGAGAGGCAGGTGGTGGGACACTGACTGATGCTGTTTTACACCACAATGACACAGACTAAAACCTCACAAGGCTGAAAATGACTCCTTTATTCTTGGGATGTGTCTCCCTTTTATACTATTTTACACAGACCAATTTGATTGGTGAAACAAAGACAAACCTCTTCACTCACATTGGTCAGACCAGAGGGACATCAAGAAGTCGTCCCTCCTAGGGAAAGAATGTAAACAAATTTGCAGTCACAAAAACATGTCTCTTGTTTACAAAAAATTCTCTGGGAAAAGAATTTCAGAAAACCAAAACATCTGAGGCACGACACCAGGGCTACACACTGACTCTTCCATAAGCTGTGTACGCTTAGAAATATAGATCAAAAAATAGGATCTATTTGCAATTTGAGACAATTGTATCTGGGAGTCATTAGAACACATCAAATCGTTGCCAGTGTCACTTCTGCTGTTGCCCCACAATGTTAGACTGCTGCAGGAGCAGCACGGGGCAGCACACACAGGGCATTCCCTGCACAAGGAGATGGCAAAGAATAAGTTCATCAAAGAGTTTTTCAAGCCCCCAACTTCCAGCAGAAGAAAAATTAACAACAACCTCCCCCTTTTGCTCTCCTCTGGTCTCACACCAGTCAAATGTCAGCTCTAATATATTAGGAAACCGTTTCTCCCTCTTCCTCTACTTACTGTGTAGTCAATTGCAGGAGTTAAAAATTGCCAGTTTTGAACATTTTACTTTGTATTTGTGTCAATCGTTACCCAACAAGCACAACAAGAAGAGCATAGCCCTGAGATTCCAGAGTTGTCTCATGACTTAACAGAAGATTTCACATCCTTGCCAAAAAACAAAACAGGGAAAGGCATTTTCTGAGCTGCAACCAAACTGCACACCCTGAAAGTGATGCTTGTAGTCAAATATTTGCATATGCTTATCTCTGCAAATATTAGGGCTTTAGAGTGAAAGTCAAACAAAACCCTAGTAATGTGGATGTCATAAAGCTCTATGAGCATAGAAATATCTAAACCAGAATGCTCTAATTAATGCAAGTGATAGAGGTGGGCAAGGAAGAATTAGTCTAGAAAGGACTTTGTTTTATTCCAAGCTGGTAGAATTCTATGCAAAACCATATATTTATGATTTGATTTTTCTCAGCTTGTTCACGCCAAGAAAGATACAACAGAAAACAATTCTGTAACGTTCTTTATCTAACTGCAAAACTCAAAGTAAGGACAAATAACTGGATATATTAAAGATATATCACTCTGCAAAATTATTCAGGCATCCTCTCACCACATGCCAACAAACACAAAGAATTAATCTCTGACACAAAGTTTATACAACATTTTTCAGGAAAACTGAGGGGGTTTTTGGATTTTATTTAAAATGTACATATCATTGACAAAGCCACATGTTTATAGTAAGGAGCTACATTATAAGTATGTGAGCATCCATAGATCCAGGCTAGCCGGTTTAAGTGGAATTATGTCCAATAAATTTATATAAAGTGATCTTTGCAACTGATTTAGAGCCTACTGGAAAGGAAAACTAAGCACAAAACTCAATCTCCAGGAAGAACACTAGCCAGCAACTGGTGGATTTTTAAATATTATTATGTAACTCCTGTCAACAGCCTTTTATTCCACAGCAGCACTTTGACCAGCTTGCTGTTCCCAAAAACAAATTGTCAGCACTCAGGTGTTGATAAATTTGAAATGAATGAGAACTTCAGGAGACATTGATGTTGATGGAGAAACTTTGTTGAGCAAGCCAGGAGAAGCAGCAGGAGGTGACATGGGGGTAAATAAAGAATGGCTGAGGGAGCTGGGGTTGTTTATCCTNCAAAGCCCCTGCCAGGCACCAGGGACTCCTCACCTGCATCTTTCCCCAGGAGGAGCAGCGACAAGGAAACCATCAAAGCTGTGATTGATAGGGCCGAAATAACCCAGCCCGTTTCAGTAGAGATCCCAACAGGGTTTGCTGGGCCATTAAATTCCCCTTTATGACTTTTTTCCTCTTTCTGCTACATTTGAGCCCTGACTGAGCTTTGTTCCTAACAGGTAATTTGGATTGCACAGGGATGAGAAGGGGGAGAGCTGTGCCAGCCATGGGCTGCATGGGCAGAGGGAGGGGAAGATGGTCCAGGGCTGGCCAGGGAAGCACATCTCAAAATATGTGAATATCTGTGTGTCAAAAAAATCCAGGTCACTGCCAGGGAAAGTTCTGTCTCTCATTTAAACTGGATGGAAAGATTCTATATTTGCCATTCTAACTTAAGGACTAAGGTTTCTTTTCCCTTTCCTTGAATGAAATTTTTTATTGAACCCAAACCTTCTGCTTATTCCAAACTATAAGACTGAAATACCAAAAGTATAATGTGCTTTTTTCCTCAGCTGGTGACTGCTTTTCAACAGGAAAAGGTGCTACTCCTGCATCTAAACCCCTTGTAGAGAACTTTGGGATCACCCTCAATGAACAGTGCACATTTAATAGCTTTGCAAAATTGGGACCTGTTTAAATAAAATGTAAAACAGTGTTGTGGGAAGATTTAAACTCCTTGGAAAAGGTTTAGAGCCCTCTGCAAACTGCTAATGATGGAGAGGGGGCAAGGATGCAGGTGCTAAGACACCACAAGCCAACTTCCTGATCTTGACCTTGGATTACAATTTGACACCACAATTTCCCTGCGTTTGTATTTCTCTGTTCCTGTATGAAAGAAAAATGGATTGAAACCACATGAAGTCTGGCAGGGAAAGTGTTAATGCTTCTTTCTCAGTCTCTGTAGTAGGACAAGTCTCCCTGGATCTGCTCATTTTGTATCAACTCAAGGTTAGTAAACAGGCTCCAACAACATCTTCACGATGACTTTAATCCAGGGAGACAGAGGATTTAATTGGACAAGTTGCTTTTTATTGTGAGACAAATAGTCCTTCAGTACCACAGAAAGTTTGAGGGAAATGTGGGACTGGCTACCCCAGGACAGAGGCTGGGGAGCATCACACTTGCTCCTGGGGCCCACCTGCATTTCATGTCATAATTTCCATATGCTTATTTGTTAAAGGAAAAAAACCCAACCAAACAAAAACCCAGGCAGAATTCAGGCTGTGGTTGAGAAGGACCCAGAAGGGCGTTTTCACTGGAGCTGTAGCACCAGACAAGCCAAACCTGGTGGATGTGACTGCACTAAACCCCTCGGTGCAGCTGGTTCTTTGAACTTGCCACTCTTTGAACTGCAGGGCCCTGGATAACCCACATGTCCTCTGTTGTTCTTTGGGTTTATACAGGAGTACTTTGGCTGCCATCCCAAGCCTGGATTATTGAATATATTTTCATTTACTGTCACATTTAATCAGTCAGCATGTACGTAACACATCCATCAAAAGGCTGCAACTCTTAGACAAAAAAACCACAAACAAGCAACTTGCTAATGGGATCATAAGTTTTCTGCAATTAAAGAATGAAAATGAGGGAATATAGGAAATACTGAGCTGTCACTTAAAAGTCTCTGTGTAATTGTCGTGTGGTAAGATAAGGATCCATATCTCAGGGTTGGCACAAGCCACTGCAAATTCAGTATCCTTCTAGAAGAGGAGGTGGAAAATGAAGAGCTTATCCCTCGGGCCATTCTGTGGCCAGGATTGTGCACAGGAGGGGATCTGCCCAGTGACAGGGAACAGGCAGCCAGCTCATGACTGACAAGAGCAGAGATTCTGAGGATCACCTGCTCAGGTACCCCTTCCCACTATTGGGTTCTGGGGTGGAGACTGTCAGGGTGAAGAGCCCCAGACCCAAGTGCCTGGAGTCTGCTCAGGGAGCCTGTGGCACAAAGACTCACACCAGTCTTCCACAAACATTAAATCTCCTTTTGATGTTTTGGAGAAGCAGGACCAGCTCTGCCAAGAGAGGAAAAGCTCAAAGAGGCACAGTGGGGAGCAAGTGGAGAAAACACCTCAAATTATGCCCAGCCAAGCCTTCTGTGTTGTGGCAGATGGATGAAAACCTCTCCATCCATATTTTCTACTCAGCCATTTCTATTTTTCCTTTGTCTTATTAGGCTTTTTCTCTTGCTGGGCTGTGGAATAATGTTGCACCTCCTTAGTGGCCTAGGTCTGCATACAAAATACCACATTACCTGGAGCACAAAATACATGCACCCTTTTTACAGCAATGGGCCAAGTCTTTACACTGCTCCATGCAGGACAGACTGGTAGCTCCAGGCTAGGAGGCTGTTCCTGTGTTTTAAACAAAACAATGTGAAAGCTCACTATGCACAACGAAGAGAGGAGCAGCCTTGTTTTCATCTGTCAAACTCTCTGCACAGAAAGAGTATTTTAAGCCAGACCCAGGCAGCTAAAAGGAACCGTCACCAGCAGGATTAAGGATTTTCCCAGGTCAGAGACCTGCCCTGCTTAACAGAAAAAAAACACTTTTCTTCTGTCAGAAATCAAGCTTTAAGAATCTGAGGCATCGTCTGCAGCATTTATGGCTCTGCACTTAACAAAGCTGTTAGACAAGCCCAGCGTCCTTTACAGCAACCTGGGAGGTCTGTCAGGTTTTGTTAAGGGCAAGAAAAGTGACATTTGTGCTTACACAGATTCTGTCCCCAGATTCAGAGCTGATGGGATGCAGCTTGTGGGCTTTCTGTTTCTTGTTCCCTTTGTTCTTTCTCACCGGTATCTGACCCACTTTCTCATTATGGACATTTCTTCCTGCTATGTTCTCTGAAACTCCAGTGAAAACAGCAGAGCCTGCAGCCTAGACACTGGTAATCATCCAAGCTGATGCACTTCCCTTTCAGTCTGTGGAGTTATTCATGCTCTTGGCATACCGAATGCAATTTATTTTATGCAGTTTAAGTGTCTCTGGATGACAAAAGCACACTCTAAGCAGTCTTGTTTTCCTATCTGATTCTGTCCCTGCAGGCACAGCACACATTAGGCAGTCTGAGGGGTCAGAACTCATTGCTCAAGTACTGTCTCTGCTCCTGCTCACATCATGCCCTGTCCCAGCTTTTCCAAGCCCTGATTCCCACGGCTGTAAGATGCTGCAGCTCTGCCACTCTCCTTTTCACCCTTCCCTTCTTTTGTTACACAGAGACACATGTCTGCAGACCACAGAGAAATCCCAGCCTGCTCTAGGAGTTAACTCAGTGCCAGAGACAGGCTGGGCTTATAAATGGAACCAGAGCCAGCAAGGAGCACTCCCGCCCCGGGGGGGCCTCAGCATCCCTACACTGCTAATTCTTTTTAAACCAACACTTCAGGAAGTCAGTGTAGGGAAGAACTTGGCCACACCTGTGTAATCCCAGACTGGCTGACAAATCCTGTTACATGCTGCTGTGAAATATTGACCAGGACTTGGGGAACCCAGTGGCACAACCTGGACAGGCTTGCTTGCTGCAGTCAGGCTCCAATGCAGCCCAGAGAGGTGCAGGAGTTCTGCATTGCACAGGCACGTAGCCAGCAGGAGCTACAGAAAGCACATCCCATCTTCCCCAGTATCCAGTCAGATGAAAGGAAAGATTTATTAACCTAATTTCATTATTATGTTTGTGAAACCTACTGGAGAAACACGTCCCTGAAGTCAAAGGTGGATGAAAACATTACTTGGTCTGCTGGTTAAGCATTGCTGGATTCTGGAAAAATTTATGTTGATAGCTTGGACATATTTTTGGAATGCGATTCTTATTTTAGGTCAGTTTAATTTATCAAGCAACAAAGGAATTGTTTTCAGGTTTACCATGGTATTTAGCACTGTCATTTTAAGTTATGATTGTGCTGCTTGGAACAGAAATTAATTATTCCAATTGTGCTCTAAAATAAGTAAAATGCTCCTTTCTATTGTGATATCAAATGTTTTGTTGGCATAGGAACAAGAATCTGGAACGAAGACGTGAATTTGTATTCACATTTTCATGAGGCAATATTCATAGCCCAGAGAAATGCTCCTGGTTGTTTTCAATTCCCATTATTCCAAATTAGAGCAACATGGCACAGCTTGCAAAAAAGCACTCTTTGTATTGCCTGACCATTGGGGTGAAATGTGCAGTGATGACTGCATTTATGTTCAGTGAAAACAAAACCCACCAAAACCTCAAAGTCTCTTTCAGGGCTTCCAGCTGGTGGCACTGACACTCAGGAGTTTGCAAACAACCTGCAGACCTCCAGAAGAATACTGCTAGCCCGAGGAGCACAGGCATTTAAGGAAGGAGTAAGTATGACCATCAGCTCTTCTCAGTCTTTAGGCCTTATCAGTTTTTATAGTTTGCATCACAGTAGTTGTGATTTCTCTCTTTTTTTGTTTGTTTGTGTTTGTTTGTTTGTTTGTTTGTTTTGGTTTTGGTTTTGTTTTTGCCCTCTCATTTTCATTTGGTCTGAACAGGGCAAGGATCTTGTAACAGCAATGCCTTCCTGACGATTCACTCAGCCCATTTCCCTGACTCTCAAGTCAGAAGAGTTTATTCTTCCTCTGCCCTGAGACAGGATTCCCTTTAAAGCTCAGACTTCTTTAAGGAAATGAAAAGAGAGACTCTGAAAGTACTTGGCTGCTTCTAACTGCAAATCACTCAGGAAAACTCTGTCTTGGAATCGATTCATCTTAAACAAGGTAACTTGAAAGGAAGGATGGTGAAGGAGAAGGTGTGAATTTAAGACTTAAATTTTTCCAGTAAAACAGTCTATGTTTGACTCATTGTGTTGAGAGCTCTTTGCTTGAGGCAACACTGGTATTTCTGTACTTCTGAACTGATTTTATATACATGTCTTCTCAATAATTAGTTTTGCCTTCAAGCTCCATTTAAAAATATGGGGTGAAAGAGGAGCAAAACTAACCACAGTGTATAATTTATCATAATTTCTACTTTTTGTTTAAATAGGTCTGTAAAATTCTGACTGAAGAAAGAACTCCTTTTAAAAAATGGAATTAAGCTGCAAGCCATTTTTAAACTCAAAAGTTCTGTGGTCAAAAAAAGAAAAAAAAAAGTAATCTAGTTGCAATTTTAAAACTCTTTCCTCTAACCTCAAATTCATTCTCTATAAGTCAACTGAGCAATAAAGCTAGAGCAGTATTTAGTTACTGGGGAAATATAAGACCTGCTCATAATGTTCCTCTCTGTCATTTTTTTGGATAGCAAAAAGATTTCACACTTTTTTTTTTTTATCCTTTCCTTTAACTGAAGAATAACTGTCACACTTTCCTTCCAGTTCACATTGTACTGATTTATTTTATTTTCCCTGTGCAACAGCAGAAACAGATGATCACATTCCAGAATCCCAGAGCAGCCCCATTTCTCTTTTGGATTCTCTGTATTTATATTCTATCCACAGCAGGAACCACAGCAGAGCACACTGATACTCTGTGTCCTACTTGCAGCTGGGATGGAATTTATTTTCTTCTCTGCAGCTGAGTTTTGGGTTTAGAATGAGAATAATGTTGATAACACACTGATATTGTGGTCATTGCAAAGGATCCCCTTCTCTGAGTCAAAGACTTTTCAGTCTCTGAGGCTCTGACAGAGAGCAGGTGCTCAGGACAGCTGACCCACACTGGCCACAGGGATATTGCACAGCCTGGAGCATCCTGTCCATGTAGGAACTGGGGACAGTTGGCTGGGAAGCACTGGCTGCTGCTGGGGATGGGCTGGGTGCCCCTGAGTGATTGTGTGGGGCATCATTTGTCCTTTTTGGGTTGCATTCCTCTCTATCTTTTCCTTCCTCTTCTTCTCCTTCTTCTTCCTCTTATTATGATATTTTGAGGAGCAGCAGAATTTTTGTGGTAATTTTTTGGGAAATCTGTCACTAAACTTCTCCCCACGTGCAAAGATGTTTTGAGGGGCTTTTTGCACCAGGTTTCACTCAAACTGATGTGAACCAAAACTTGTATGTCTTGCCTACACCACAGTAAAGTCACAGTCCCCAGCTCCTGGATTGGGATCTCCTGATGGCAGGAGCAGTACACATAAGTACACAGAAATTATTCTCACCATATAGATTTTACACACTGCACAAAGGAGAAGGGAGAAGGAAATCAAAACCACGAGCAAGGTAAGATTCACCACCCTGATAGCTGCAAGATAAGATCAGCATCTCTGAAGAGAGCACACAAACTGGCAATGAGCTGCAGTGACACCGTTTACATAAACAATGCCATTCTTAAAGAGTTGTCTGAAGCAGTTCTGTGATCAGAGATTACTGAGGTTTCCTAATATACTTGACTTTATCTCTCTGGGTAAGAGACTGCAGCAGAGCCTGAGGCTGCTGTTTCACTGCAAGCAGAATAAAAAAAAAATACAATCAGGCTGAAAAGGGATAAAAAATTACGTGCCTATTATTGTGTCTTGGTTTCTTTTTATAAGTACTAAGTCATGTCAACGTTAAACACTGCTGCTGCCATCACAGCAGCTGTGAGATCAGCACTGAGACTGAAGACACAACCCTGGCAGCCAAGGAGGATGTGGCTGTGACTGCGCAGGCTTCTGTGGCACAAAATAAAAGAAATATCTGATTTAGAGGCTGCAGAACATGGACTGCACTTGAAGAACAACCACAAGCCATTTGTAAAGCTCAGAGCTGGCAGACAAACTTGCATTGCCTGGAGACATCCTCTGTGTCTCATTTCACTGGGTGAAATCAAAACAAGGTGGGAATCTGACAAACTGGATCAATAATTACTATTGATAATGACGGTATCAATAGCTAAGAGTCCCAGCAGAGGAAAGGTTTGATCAGCACGAGTTGTGTTTCCTCCTATCAGCAGAGGGAAGGAGGCAAAGATGTCAGTGCTGTACTCAAAGCCCATCATTATCTTGGAATATCTGCCAGGATCAATTCAGTTAATATGCCTTGCCTCGGTTTATCTGTGCAAAAATTCACATTACCACACTGAAAGCACAGGAGTAGATCCACTGCCATGAGGGAAAAAGCCATAATCACTCTGACTGAACATTTCCTGATTTATTTTGGTACACGAGCAGACTCAGAGCTGGAAAGAACCACAGTACTGAGCAGAAGATTTCAAAATATTCTGCTACCTGTGTAAGCTCTGCTGCATCACAGAGACAGAAATCACAGCTGATCCTCCAGGCAAGATCAGAGACTGTTCAACATATCACAACAAAACTAAAACCTACACATTAATTAGGGCTTGGAAGAGAGAATGTTGTATTTATTTAAACTGAGGAAGCATATCAGAAACTGACATGGAAATAAATGGATGGAACCTGGCTCTTAGAAAATAATCTGCATATATTTAATGACTAAGCATGCCTTAGATTCTGAATTTTATGCCCCACTCAGAAGGACATTTCTAGGAGACGACACTGCTACCTCACAGGAGAGGGGAAATGGAAAAAATAAGTACTCAGCAGTGCTCCTGCAAACATCTGAGTTACCTTCTTCTTGGCCACCCATCCATTCTCCTTTCCCTAATTACCTTGAGTAGGATCAGAGAAAAGGCAGCCTGGATGTGGGTCAGAAATAAAACCAACAGTCCCATCTCATTAATGATGTTTGGCTTTGGAGACTGAGATGAAAGATGCTATACAAGAAGTTATTATTGCTCTTATTTTTCTCTCTCTTCCCCTTTGCTGTTGCCCTATGAAAAGATGACAGCTGAAATACTGACTCTTAATAAGAAAGAGTATATTCAGCTCTTTGGGAGTGCAGAAAAAACTGAGGGACAGAAAATATAGAGTGGTCAGAGATGGCATAAAGCACACAGCATAGGATGCAGTGCAACCATCAGAGCCCCAACGCACAGAATTATCATTTCCTTCATTTCAGTGTTAATCAGTTCATATTACTGTGAAATCAGCATTTTGGAAAATCTTCAGTTAATGCCTTTTTGCAATGAGCCTACATTAATTTAGGAATTGCATTAAGCTCTGTGGCACTGCACAAGACCACTGTGTCTTTGGAACAAGGAAATTGATGCCAGATTTTGTTCTTGATGCTATCCAGGATTTCCAGAAAGGAAGGAAAACTAATATTTATCTCATTATATGCACAAAATAATGAAGAGCAATATATAAAAGCATTAATGAAATTTTGTTTGTGAAAACATTAGGGTATTACATAAAAATCTGCACACTTTGAAATATGGAAAGTTTCTGGAAATTACCTAGAAAATGTTGAGGCAAAAGAATCTGACCAAGCAAGATTACTATCACATATGCTTGTTCTTGTCAGAAAATAATAAATACTCTGTACACTTCTCAATGATTATCTTTGAAATCCCAGACTTGATAAGAGCCAGGAGAGAGGCATCAGTAGGACACATAATAGTTACCACCCCCACCATGATGGGGTGATTTGTTTGTGGGGTTTTCCCTTGTGGGTCTCGTGTATAAGGAACAGACCAACTCACTGTTTTCTATTCCTGACGGCACAACATTCCAGGGCAGCTCCAAATGTATTCACCACTCAGAAAAAAATATTGCAATAAACCAAGAATAGAATTTCTTTAATACTATTTCCGCAGCAAGGGCTGTGATGTTTTGGATATACTCTGAAACCATATGGCACCCTCAGCTAATTTAAGATTTAAATCATATATATAGCTGAATGATAAAAACTTGTTGCACACAAATGGGATATCTAGATAAATTTTACTTTTGATTTCATCATTTATGCATATTTATGCATGTTTCTACAAGCCTACAGCAGAGCTTATTATACCAGCTTATCTTCAAGTTTTGGCTCACTTCAAGTTTAATTTAAAAATTCCTATAAAGTTTCTAACAACCCATTATCAAGGCTTTTTTTTTTATTTCTTTTTTATTTCCAGTGGATGTATAATATTGCAGAGCAATCCAACCAAGCAGCAAGTTCTTACTGACATCAAAGGGAGGGTTTAGACCTTTAGTTCCACACTGTTTCTACATGAAAAGATTTACAAGTCCCATATAAAAGAAGTGACAGTAAATATATTTGGAACTAAAATTTGATCTAAGTCAGCAGACAGATCCCAGTGGGTGTTGCCCCCTCGGTTCCACAGAGCTATTAGGAAAAAAATGATCTATGGTTAACAGCTGAGGACTAAACGAGGACAAACAAGTAAATAACTTTTCTGCAGGGTGGGGTGACGTGGTAAAACTTTGCTGTGCATGACTGGTTGAAGGCAGCACTGCTGTACAGCCTGAGCTGAAGTGTTGGTGGATGCCCCATCCCCTGGCAGGGTTGAAAAGAGCTTTGCTGGGCTGGCAGCACCCAGGAGGAGCATTCAGCAACATCAAAACAGAGAGAAAAAGGAAAAAAAAAAGAGCAATTTTTAATTTTGAAAAGAAAGATTATTTATGGTATTTGCAATCACACAAGCTGGTTAAAAAGCAAAGCCCCTCCAAATCAGCAGCACTCTGAGGTACAAACTGCAAAAGTTTACAGCAGGTTTATCTGAATGACCCTAATGGCTTTTGTAGCTGCTGTGCCCCTGGTCCTGCCCAGATCCAACCACCCTCCTGCCCTCACTTGGGAGTTGGATGCAACGAAGGCGAGCATCAGATGAGCAGTCTGCTGAAGTGCACATTATACCCTTGAAAACAGAATTGGAAAATCTGTGAGCACCAGTGTCTTTGTGCTTAATTGGAGCACTGTAAGTTGGGAATGCTCCTTCAGCAGGAGCAGCACTTCAGAATGACGGGGTTTAGTTCTCTGAGAGCTCAGCTCACTGCTCCAGGAGCCTTCTGCCCCTGGCTCCACAACAAACAGTTCCTGCTAATGCCAAATGCCGGGGCAAAACCTAGAAGGGTATTTTATAAAAGCCTGTGGCAGGACATTGGAAAATTCAGAACACTTTGGGGTCATCTGGGACAGAGGGACACCAGCAGCATGATGGGCAATCCTGGGTCAAAAATTGTTCTGTCAGAAAGTCGCACACCAATCTTTGGGAGATTTTCCTTATGGCACCACTCCCTTCTGAGGGAACCTTCCACATCTGAACTGTAAGGGACAGCACTTGTGTTAACAGTGGGTACACTCCCCATGAGTGATGCTTTCAATAATTAAATAAAACTGACACATGGGGTGTGATTGAGGTCAAATATATTCCCCAAACTTGCCAAGGTTGCAGGCTTAGTGCACTTATTATACTGTAATAAAAATGGAGTGTGGTGTTTATAAAATGAAGCAATAGATGTTCTCCTGGTTTAGTCCCTTGTGACAGCTGGTGTCAGACAAACTATTGTGTGAAAAATTCTGTATTGTAATGAAAATATGTTATGCTAAAACACAACTGTACAGGTTAAAGAAAAAAAAAATCTCAAGATGCACAATTACTGGTGTAGATAAACCAGTACAAAAATCTTTTTTAGTCTGGATATCTTCTATAGCATATTTTATCTTAAATAGTATATTTTATCTTATAGAGTATATTTTATCTTACATATATTTGTGCTTTATGCTTATATATAAGCACTTGTGGTGCTTACTGCTGTGTGTGAATTGCCAAATGTTGGTCTAAGACTAAGAATTTATGCAAATCTTAGACAGGAGTGAGAACTCCTCAAGAGGATTGAACTGAATAGCAGTTTCAACCTGAACATTTCTTTGCTTGCAAGTTTCAGATTCTTGAAGGAAACAGGGCTCATGACATGGCTCAGTCAGAGCTCTCCAACACAGACAAAAGAACAAATACTGATATTTACATTTTGAAAACACAATGTGTATGTGCCTCTTGACAACAAATAAAGTCAGCTGTGGCAAAAATCAATCTTTCAACAGGAAACTCGTATGAAATATTCAACAGTAGAGAACAGTACCTTTCTATGCATATGGCCACTCTCTTATCTGAGGAAGCAGAGATCAGCAGTAAGGGAAAGAGAATTGAGGGGGGATGTTACTCCTGCTTTAATGGCTCTTTATTGGCAGTTATTCCCTGGAGAGCCCCAGCACAGGGATAACAGCCGTGGGAGAGAATAATGCTGGAGCAAGTCCACTGGGTATCTCCAGTTCCAGGAGGTGACAAATTGCCTAAGTCAGGTGGAAGACCTACTAAGGAGAGAGGCACGGATGTGGGGCGATAAAATCAAAATATAATTTCTTTTTTTTTCAGAGTTTGAGACAAATGTAGGCTTTCCAGTACTATTGGAAACAGTGCCCTGAAGCCATTTAGCACATGGGATCACTGCTACAGCCACTCCAACCTGTGACAATTCTCAGCACAGTTCTTGGATGTCTGTGGCAGAACACCTTTGGCCTTCCGTGTACAGTGAGCCCTCCCTGAGGTTACAGGTGTCCACGCCCCAACTGCAGACATCTGACACATATAACAACTTCCTAAACAACTTTTGACACTTTGATCTCCATTGGAAGAAGTCTGCTGTTAACCAATGCTCCAGATTAATGACTCCAAACAAACGGTAAGAAGGGTAGGAAGGTTTTCTGTTCCTTGCCTGTTGCTGATTGATTTTATGAAACAAAAAACACGTCGCAGTACTTAGAGTCATTAATATTTTGAAACTAAAATGTCTTGTTGGGAAATCAATATAGCAATACTCAAACATCATGTACTGTAAAGAAAAAGGTAAATAATATGATGAACTTAAAGAAAATCAATAGAGTGTTCAAACATGACAGTAAAAGAGTAAATAGAAGAACATCTTATTACTAACTAAGAGGACAAGTTATCCACCTACAAAGTGTTAACCACCATTCATTGCTGCTGTTTCCTACATCATTTACATCTGTGAACATCCACCACTCTTTGAAATGACTCGAGAGGCAACAAACAACAGACACAACAGGGAGTTCCCTGGATCAGTCTGGAAAGAAAATCTGACCAGCACTGAATACCAAAGCCTACATTAGTTATTCTGCACGTGGGTGAAAGGAAAGCCCATCATAGATGCAGGAGCTGAGGATGAGGAGGAATGGAAAGAGAAAAGCCAAGTGATGTTCCAGGTCGTAGGAATCATGAAGTATTTTAAACTACAGTTAAAATCAGTGTTGACTGGGTGGCCAAACAAAACTGGTTTTTGAAGAGTTGTCCAAAGAAATTAAATGAATGCTCCGCTGGACTGGAAGAGGCCCAGCTGTGTCTGCCACTGGGGATGTGAATGGTTGCTCTGCCTTCACTCTGATTGTGGCCAGGCTTGGTTTGGATTCCCAGTGAGCTTCAATTTATCACTACATTGACATCTGCTGGCCATAAAGGAACTCTCACAGCAATCTACAGATTTACACACAGGAAGGTTGAGCCTTTCATTTTATATCTTACTTTCCGTAATTTTATTTGAGCATGCCTTTGACATAACTGCAGTATAATTTGCAGTTCCACCAAATATGTCACCAAAATAACTGTAATAAATGCTTTTCTCATGGAAGATCTGAAAAGACATTTGCTGTACATTTCTGAATAGCCCAAAACCTTATAAGGCCCACCAATATTTCTATTTTGACAGGATCACTAAATAAACAAGTAAAAAGTCATGCCAAAGAACACTTTATGGGCTATTACATTGTTTCAGTCATTCTTGTGTGCCATTAGACTCTTGTACAGTTTTAAACATAAATATTTTGTGATTTGATTTTTCTTTTCTTCTGTGCAATTTGAGCTGGCAAAGCCATTATTGCAAGCATGGGAATTGCACAGTTGGGAAATCTGTCTTGCTGAGAGGAGAATCAGACCTAATATATTTTCATTTATTTTAATATATGCCATGTGGAAAAGGCAGAATTTAAACTAAGAGTTTAATATGCAAAACAGGGAAAAACTTTTCATTTGAAGCTTTCACTCTTTTTTATATTGTAAAATGGATTTGTCCTGGAGCTTAGGACAGTGTAAATACTAAAAATAAGGGTAATTTGGACTCAGGAATGGTTTATTTCTGTTCACTCTGTATTGAAATATCTGCTCAGCTTGTGTCACCCAAATGAAAGCTCACACACGAAAATCTCAGAGCCTCGATGTGACAATGTCACAACTAAAAAAGTGAATTTATTTAGTGCAGTAAATTCACTTAAACACTCAGCAAAGTGTCATTTTTACATACACACCAACCTTACCCTATAAAATTTTGGGCAGTAAGTAGATCAGTCTCAGAAAAAACTCACACGTGTTTGTGAGTCTCATCAGTATTTCACAAGGTGAAGTCTCCAAAACCTGCAAAGGCCCCAGACTCTGCCAGGCCCTAAGCAAATAGATCCCTCAAATGTCACAGCACTGCCTGTGCTACCAAGGACAGAGAAGACAAAATATTTCCTGCTTTGGTTCTAGTTCTTTATTTATTTTATCTAAAGTAAATGTGTACACTTTGACACTGCTTCCAGTGTTCTGTTTCCAGACTGGTGGCCGCAGTGTTGAGCGTATGAAAAGCCAAGTTTTTCTAGCTAAAGGAAGGCTGCAGTCACACACTGCTGCTCTCTCTCTGTCCTGCCCTCTGCAAAGAGCCTGCACAGCTGGAAACTCCAGCATCAGCCACATCACAGGGTGAAAACCAGCAACCCCAGGTACAATGGGAGGCACCACTTGCTTGTCATGAAGTGTTGTAAAAGACCCGAGTCTCTCCCTACAGGTGCAACACTCTGGAAAACAGTGGAGCTATTTCAGCCAGGGACACCTGTGTGACAAAGGGCCACAGGGTCTGAGCTTTAGGGGCACAGGGGATGCCCAGCAAATCCTGGCACTGGTTGTGAACTGTAATTGATGCTGAAATTGATGTGAACTCTGTTTGCTCCCCCAGATGCCTCCACATGCAGGAAACTTACAGTCTATGGAAAAAAAAAAAATTCCAAGTTCCTTAGGCAAGTTTTCCAGCCAGCACATAACAGTTCCTCTTTCTGCACTCCACCCATTCTTCCAGATACATCAAAGCCGTATTAGGAAAAATGGGAATGATGGGACTCCCACAAGAGCAGGAAAAGCAAATGCAAGATGATGCAGTTCAGAGGCAGGAAGAAAAACTGCAAAGTCACTCTACTGAGAAATGTCACCCTTAGGACTGTGCTCCACATTACAAACCAGTGATTCATAAAGATCAAGTCACGGGGACCTCTTCATGAATGGATCATTACCAGCTCATTTCTGCATAAAACTTTCCAGGGGGTGTGTGTGTGTGTGTGACATTTTAAATCTTCACATCAAAGCAATGCAGGGTATATTAATGCAGCTTCACAGCTTTTGGCAGCTACATCTACAACCAACAATGTCTGTACATTATTTTATCAATTATTAACATGGAAAACCAACAGCCCTCTTTGAAACTGATTTTTGAGCTTTCCTTTTTAAATGGCCTCACTGATGTCTTGGCATTTTGTTACCTCAGGCCTCATAAAACCTCTCAACTTTTTCATCATCAACTTTTCAGTGACTATAAATCTCTACTTCTGTGTATTCTAAACCCAAGGTGTATTACTCCACTTTAAGAATATTTTAGGGACAGTTGTTATTGATGTGAGTCTCACTTTAGTTTCATCAGCTCTGTTGCAGGATTCCCTGTTTACCTGTTGGGGAATTAGATTACAGCTTGGGAGCAATGTTTTATTCAGAAAACAATATCTGAAAAATCAGGCTTTATTTCACATGGGTAATGTAGATATTGATGGTCTGATTTCTTGTCTCTGCCGTGTTTTAGAACGTAAAGGATGGATATAAAAAGTGAATGTGAAGAATTGCACCTTGTCATGAGCTCGTGTAGGAGCATCATGGGAGGCTGTAGACCTGCATGGCTTCAGTTTTAATTAGGAACTCCTTGGGATCTTAAGGCAACACAGAGCTCCCTATTTTATCAGTAAAATCTACTCCATATTGAAACTGAACAAAAAATTTGCTTTATAATGGTTGTAATTTACATATCACTTGGAAAATACCCTATCTGATTTGCATGTCCTCAGCAAATTAAAGATAAGCATCTTGCACGGTTGCATTGTGATAGCAACATGAAGGCAGGATGAGGAACAGAAACCTTTAGATAAGCTTATAGTTATGAAAAAGAGTTCTCCTGGAAGCTCTGGGCCTGGGGATAATATTATTGAAAAGCAGTTATGAGTTACTTGACTCTTTAAAATTTTTAACTATGTGAGTGAGTTTCAGGTACAGAGCTAATACTGAAAATTACAAAAAAAAAATTTATAGGACTATATAGAAAGCTCAGTTACATGGCAGAGAAAGTTTTTTAATGGTATTTTCCCTGCACATGTGTCATTACAGCTTCAGGCTCTGTACATCAGAAGGTGTTTTTATCATTCAGTGACTACCTTATTTTTATTGCATCCTCATTCATATCTTCTCCCTTAGAATCATTTTTTTCACACTATGTATTTAATCACCCTCAATTTAACACTTCATTGACTCTTATGCAAAGTCAGAGGCATATTACTCTTGAAAAAGACAGAGAATTGCCATATTAATTTACTGCACCTCTCTCAAACACATTTGATCAGCTCTTGAACAAAATAGAACAGTTATAGCTTAGTGGAGCAATGCTGATTTACATCGTATGAGTCGCTGTTCTGTTCTTAGATCACTTTTGCTGGGAATAGATGTTTTTTGCAAAGATAACAAGTTGGAAAAATTCCTACAAGAGCAGAAAGAAAAATAGCATTTGCTTTCATTTCCTTCTTTTCAGCTACCTGACTAAATTTGGCAGAAAATCTACGACTTTTGATTGCAACGGGCAAACATTTCCACCTCTTACTTTTGAGGTCATGCACCAACTGTTACAGAAGAGCAGAAAACAAACAAATATTTTTTGACTCTACACTGACCTTTACTGTATGAACTCATTACTCCATATAAAACATCATGATATCTCTATCTGGGAGAAGATATTAATCTTTCTGGTGAAAGATGCCTTTTATCCAAGGTCATTATATTTTCCTGGATGTTGGAAGACACTGCAGGAGAAACACCATTCAGCACAGACACCCTTCAATTCATTAACATTTTTGGAGAGACAAAAGAGGGATCACCTCTTCAGAACTCTGCATCTTGGGAATGAGTTCTATGACTGCAACTCACAGGAGTACAAGGCTCTAAAATCCCTGCTGCAAATTAAAAACTGGATCAGGCAGATCCCTGGGGCATTTCAGAGGATGTTTTGCTTGTGTTCTCTGGAGGCAGCACATCAGAGACAAATGCCCATCCTGACAGGGCAATGATTTAACATGACTTAACCTTCACCTTTAAGCATCTGAGTGAAATACACAGGCATTTAATTGACATAATAGGAAGTTGTATGTTTGTTATTGATTAACACACTTACTAAAGGTCAACTAGTATTTTAAGCACTTTGCAAATACAGTGTGTATTCTAATTATCCTGAAGAACTTGTAATTATTTTGTTAAATGTCAATTAAATGCAGAAACATTTCTTACCAGCCTGAACCTGTATGTTACAAACTGTACAACTTTGTGTTTTATAGTTCCTGTAATTTTCAGACAATTACTTGGCAAACAGATTGACCTCTCATCTTAAACTGCAATACCATGTTCGATTATGAGTTTGCTTAAAACCAATAAAAGACAGAGTATCAATCCTGTGCTTCACATGTGAGACTGCATGGGAGAGGAGGGACATTTCCATAGTGTAGGAAAGATTTTGGTAGTGGTTTGAACCAAGTAATTTACAGACAAAGCTATTTATCCTCATCAGTAGCTCTCTGTGAACTTATTCCAAGTTCTTGAGTGTTCCCTCCCTTTTGGGAGCTCTACTCTCAGAGAAACCTTCTGAAGTAGGAGGTTTTTCTAGGGACAATTAACATCAAAATATCAGCTTAGAGAAATCTAGACCATAGTCATTGAGTGTTTGGAGCCTGCCAAACAAAAACTGCCCTGGACTTCTCTGAAGTCTACATGAGCTCAAGCTCTAGATTCCCTTTTTTCAAATCCCCCAGTTCTGCTCATTGCATTTTTTTGAACACAATGATTTCATGATGACAGATGGCAGGGGACAGAAATAGATTTTTACCATTTACCACGATAAGATTTTCATTTTCAAATGTAGTATGTATGAATTCTGGTTCACATCCACTCTTCCTAACACAGGGCTGGATTTCAAAAGATGAAGTGCATCAAGACAGTTTGAAAAGCCTGTTGTCCTCTAAGGCAAGTGAAAATAAGTCAACAGATCTGAAAGTAACATTTACTACCTTCATCTGACTGGTCAAGCTGGGCAGCCAAGCAGAATGCTCTCTGCTCTACATTCTGCCCCCCTTCAAGGCATTGATACAACCTAAACTACAGATATTTGGAGACCAGTAAAAGTCTAAGCCTTGCAGCAAAAGGCACTATCGAAACAATGATGCTCTTTATTGATTAACTGCTAATTGTCAGCTCCTTGAGACCTGACTGTAAACCTACCCAGTTAAAGGTCAAGCACAAATTCCTTCCAAACAGGATTAGCAATAAAAACAGTAACAAAACTGGGGCAGTTTGCAGTGTGTTGTTCCATTATAACTCCCTTGGGATCAGAAATGTCAATGGCAAAAGGGAAGTGAAGGCATGCTAATGAGGGATTCAGCTTTGTTTCATGTGCCAAGGGGATATTCTGTTAGAGCATTCTGGTTCTGTGCTTGGCTTCTCTCCCAGGGCTGTGCAGGTCACTGTCACCTGACAGTTGTCACTCTCACAATGGAAAGAACTGTCCTTCTTCTCTAAATTGCCACTGGGCTGTGCTTAAACTCCGAAATTTTATTCATCTTGGGTAAGGTGATAAAACTCAGCCTTGTCTTCTTACCTGGGGGTGGCAGGCTGCTTTTCAGAAGGACCTTGAGTGCTGATTTTATTTTAAATATTTTTATTTCATATGTGCCTAAACACTTTTTGTATCTGCTCTGTCTCATATAATGTTCTAAGTGCTAAAAAAAAAATAAAAATCCAACCCTTAATATTTTTTTAAGTCTTTGAAGATTAGGAAGTCTTTAGAAATTCTCAGATCTCCTCGTTGACTCTTCTATTCTTTGACACAGCAAGATCAAGCATTTATTTCTTCTCATGTTCACAATTCCCCTTCCTGGCTGTATTTCTGCTCCCATTTCTGTTTGCATTGCACACCCTCCTCCTGCACCACCTCATTCCCCCACCCCTCTTTGAATCTCCAGTGCTTTTCAGAGGGGCCTTTCAGGGTTGGCTTTTTGAAGTCAGTCTCAGAGACCAATTTTTGGAGGTACTTAGCATTTCTTTGCATACTTTCTTCTGAGACTGAACTAGCAAAAGGTTCTGGGAACCTCTCACACGTAGGTCCTTACAGAGTCTTTCAGCAGGCTTTGGTTAAATGGGATGTGGCTCCAAAAAGGCTGTCTTGTCCTAAACTTACCAAGCTGTAGCCAAACTGAGAATTCACAACTCCCCAAGTCAGGTATCTATCCAAAGGATGTATATTTGTGTATATATACAGTGATTGTAATGCTGATATGCATTAATCTGATTTCTGAGCAGTACCATGAACTTATGATCATGATCTGATAATATTCCAGATTAAGGCTTTCATGGTTATAAACACAGACACATTAAATGAGCAGGAGATAATTAGAGATACAGGTAGAAAAATAGATAGTCAAGGCTTTCATGTAATTACTTGACCTAGAGGTCAAAATCTGGCAACATTACTCATATTTTCTTTACTTCTCTTTTCCACCTCGTTCCCTCCTTCTCTCGCCAAATAAATCAGCTCCTGTGGGCTCTGGCCTTTGTGCACATGTGTTTCTGCTGCCTTCAGGAAGATGAAGATCCAGCTCATTGGTATCTTCACAGTGAAATATTCAGTTGAACTGTGCAGTAAATTAGAACTGGAAGATAGTGCCACAGTTAGGCTCAGTTTGGAATAGCTCCTCTTCCTCTGTATCCTGAAATAATTCTGCAAAACAAAATATGCCCTCAGACCCCTCAACCCCTCCTCTCATGCTCCTCAATCAAAGCATTTCACACTTACTCCCTCTCTGCCATAAACAACACCCCCAGCTTTGCTCATACTGGATAGAGTAATAGATGTGTTCTATTCCCCAGGTATGACTGAAATCCTGTTTTCATGGAAATGTGGATATTCAAAAATGCACTCCCTTCTGCCAAAAACAGAACAAACCCCCATCAACTTATTCATAAACACACAGAGAAGTGATAGCTGGAAAAACCATTCTGGGTATTTGCAATAGATGTTGACATGAATTGTGTTCATTTTTTAAAGGTATCAGTTTGTGCAACAGAGCAGCTCCTGGCACCACCAGCCTGCATTTAATAACCTGATAGAGCTGATTGAAGTGCTGGAAAGAATTGCTGTTTCATTTTAGCAGGCAGGGTTAAACTGATGTGCACGTGATTTTCCACACCAGGCTTGTATCCAAGTTATCCAAGTGTTGCAGAAAGTTAAATTAATGCCTGCTGCACTGGCTGATGGATCCATGCCATGCCTACATGCATGCTCTTCACTCCCTCTAAATGTTAATAGCAATTCCTTTTACTTTTGTATTTCCACTGCAGCAAGTCTCAATCCCAGTATTATTCCAGCTCAAATCTATGACTAGGGGGTTACTTTTTGCCACGGATAAATAAAGATTGATGCTTGATGCTGCTCATCCATTCATAAGTGCTCCCGTGCTATGATTGGGTTCTGACCAAAATTAAGACTGAAAGAGTAATCTCTCATCCTTCCAAGCACTGTGTTGCCTAGTCACGGTCAATAAAACCAGCAAACCAGCAAAAATCATGTATTTTCTGCCCTTGCTCTTGGATTGCTGAGATTTCAGGCCAGCAGCAAGACCATAATGATTTCTGTAACTGCCATTGCATTGCACATAGCCATCGACGCCTCGTGTGGCATCCAAACTGAAATGTGAGTCCACACTGGGAATTGCAGTGCTAGTGAAGAAAATGCATGGAAATAGGGTGAAAAAGCCACCTTAACTCACTTCCAAGGTCTGGCAAAAGCTGAAATACACTTTGTCTGATCCCAAGGGGTTAAACATTGTCAAGGCGCTGGAGTGAGAAAAGCAATGGAAGTCTCAAAACAGGTGACTTGTTTTTATGCCATTGCTGCTTCTAGGTCCCAAACTTTTCAGCAAGTCTTGGAATTAACTCAGAAAACGTGCTGGTAAACGTGTATGTGAGTTATGTTGCTCAATCTGCCCATGAGCTGCTGTTTTTAGGGGTTCTATTACATGTCTGCAGGTGTTTGCAATTTGTACTGAGGCTAATTGACCTTGCACTGCAGTTATTGAATGCTGTGAATCATGTCAGTTTTGTTTACTTTGAAAATATATATATATTTATAAATATATATATATATAACTATATAGTAAGGATTTGAGGCTGGATACTGAATCACATATTAGATGTTATTTTTAAAAGCTCCCTTGTTTCTCCTAATCTCTCTCCCTGTTCTTCCCAAGGAAGAAAACGAAAACAAACTCCAGCCATCCACTCCCTTATACCATCCTTCACTGGTGTTACCCTACCTGTCAAAACAATTCCTTCAAAGTGTTTATTCCTACCCCAATAAAAAGAAATAAGCTGCAGATACACTCCAGGCCTGGGAGGTTTGTTTCATTGTGGCTGAAACTGCAAAGGAAAGATGTGGTGGTGGCTTTGACACCAGCAGGAGTTCATTGAGACAGCCTCAAAGCAGCACAGTCACCCTTCTGCTGTCACCTTCAGCAGCTGCCACCTGGCCGTGCACCACGGAAACCTCCAGCACTTCTGACCTTCACTAGACCCAAAATTCAGCCAAATAATAACTTGTGAGAGTCTGATTGGGAGGGAAGCCTCAGGCGTGGCAAAAGAAATTATTTTTCTGTGGTTGAATGCAAACCCACTCTTGGTGCCTGCATGGACAAGGATGCTCTCCCAAACCTGGGATTTTCTTAAAGCTCACACAGTAAGTGATGGGCTGTCCACTGGCATTGATGTGTCCAGGCAGCACTCCCAATGTTACTGTCAAGCAGAGTTAGCTAATATTTAATTATTACAGAGATAACAACAGGAAAGTAGGGACACACTTTACCTGGAGGAACATTTTCCAGTACCAATTTCTAAAGTATAAACCCTCACTAATAAAGATCTTATAACTGCCATGTCAAAACCTCCCTCATTGTGGAAATTTTCATGCCACAATTCTGCCAGGTCAAATCAGAAAACACGCATGGAATGAAAAGTTGATAAATGCAACCAAAAAGTTTGGAAAACCTCAACCAAACCAAATTTTCTCAACACTGAAGGACTCACACTGGAAAAGAGGAATAATACAGGAAAAGAGGAATACACTTAATTGACTCCAACCTCCTGTCCAAAGTCAGGGAAGCGGGGAAAAAAACATAAACAGAAAAGTTTGAGTGAAGTAGCCTGAAACCTTCTGGATATATTTCAGGCTTACCCTCAGGAAAAAATGGATTTCCACAACTAATGCAGGCCTCATGGAAGAGCTGCTGTTCCTTTTACTTCTCATATATGGGCTGCAACCACCCCCCAGCCCAATTCCATTGCACCAACTGCCTGCAATCTACCAACTTGTTCTTGTTATGAATTACCACCTACCAGAAGGTCACTGCAGACTCACCTATTCCATAGTTTAACTTCATTCTACATCCCTCATGAAAGATATTCCTAAAAAGGTGGAGATCAATATCTTCCCTAAAACCACCCCAGCATCTACCAGAGGGCTGAAACCTTTCTTGTTTAAAACAAAGCCATCCAACTAGAATAAACAGATTTTTTTTCTTTTTTTAAGGCTCATACCTTCTATGAGGAGCATTGAGAGAGAGGCAGGAAGGTGATGGCTGAATTCTTAAAACCACATTCAAATTATTGCCCCACACTGTTCTGACAGAATATTTATTAAGCAGATGGGACCTGCAGTTTAGGCTTTTAATTGCTGGAAGTCGTCAGGTTGATTGTAATTTAATTTAATTTTTTTCCATGCTTTTTTAATTGGTTGCTTTTTTTAATTAAATATTCCATTATAAGCTATTTGCAACTAAACCTTTTAAAAATTGCTTTAATTTTAAATGTTGCACTTGTTGGCCTCTATTAATTAATCTTTTTTTCCTTGATGCACAGCTGTTTAATGCCCTTAATGAGAAGCAGTAAATAACAAGATTAATTTTCTCCTTATTGAAATTTATTTGCTTTAGTTATTTTGTTGCAGTCAAGTGTATGGTCAGGAAGTGTTATCTTCATCACAAACAACCAACTGAGCACAGTAGACTCAAAACTGATAATACAGTCTGTTTGGAAAGCAGGAAATTAAAATTACAAGCACCAGGTATGAATGAAGCAACGAAATTTTTCTGCTTTAAGAGAAAGCAGTTTTCCTTTCAATTAATTTACTTTATTTTTCAGGCTTCAGACTTTTTGTGGCACTTTCCAGGAAACTCTAATTTAACATCAGTGTTCAAGGACAAATCTAACGTTTAAATTAATGATCTCCCTCAAGTGGGACTCTAAGATCACAATCCTGGGAAAATCTGGTTCAGAACCCAATTCATGGGCTGTGTGGGATTTAACTTGATTCACTGCACTGCTGTTTCATAATAAAATTATCTGGAGGGATTGCATTCAAAATGCATAAGCAAATAAAATAAATAGAAATCCAAACCCAAAGCGGTGCTACACACAAGGAAATGAATCAGCAACTTAAACCCCATCAGCAACGGTTCATCTTCTTCCCCTGTTCCTGGTGCACAATTGATGGGATTTGAAATATCTGCTTAGGCAGCTGTTTCATGTGACTTTGTGAATTTCCCAGTTGCAGACCTCTGAGCTGTGTTTGCCTCACGTCCAAGTGCCTGCCTTGTTGATGACTCCAGCCCTGGAACAGAACCAGAGAGATCTCCACCTAAGTGAGAGGACTTCTGTAAATATTTCACAGGGAGCTGGTGGGGGAGTGTTCCATCAAATCTTGGCTCACATTTATTTCTGTTGGCCTGCAATGCATTTTTTTTTTTTTAAGGAAAGAATGAACAAGTACATGTGTAATTCTTAATGACTGATGAATCTACTGTTGCATGGGAAAAGCACAATGTCACTTTGCAAATTAACTGAGCACTTCTGCAGCAATATCAACTTGTTCTTTGAACTGTCTTGGTGAATTGTATTGTTATTTTATGAGTTCTCTTTTTTTTTTTTTTCTTGGATGGAAAGGGGGATGAAATAACATTTTCCGGAACCAAATACACGTTGTATTTTGTCAGTAAGAGATGTAGAAATCCAAACCCACAGACCACAGGCACTCTATGCCATATGCAAGCAACATAAATTATTTTTTAATTATCTAATAACTTTAAGTTTTCAGGATGCCTGTGCACGATAAAAAAGTTTACACTTTCTGATAAATGCCTTATTATGTTAAATGCTTTATTACAATCTGCAGTCTTGTAAGGATGACTGATTTGTTTGATGTGCAAATCTAGGGCATGTGGAAATATAGAGACAATATATTTAGGGATATATTCTGTCGAGCACTGAGTACTGGTCTCGGTCTAGATAAAGCCTTATCTCTATGCGTGTGGGTAGTTGAACTGATGTTTAATAGGACTTTTAACACGCTTTTAAATGCCTTGACAAATAAGGGTTTCAATCTTCCCTACCTTGCAAACCCAAGCTAAATAGCAGGTTTATTAATACTTAATACCTTCCTCCCAGATACAGATCACAGTGACAAGTGTGGATTACAACAAAGCTATTAAGAAACCAGCCTTAATCTCCAGGCCCCAGGCAGGAGACAAAGGCAGTGTGGCAATGGGTAACGTTCCCTGGCAAATGGGAGCATCCAAAGGCAGCAGCTGCTTTCTCCAGACATTACCACCCGTGAGGGATGAAGCCACCACTCACACAGTGGTGCCATTAGCTTGGCAAGGCAGGTGAAGTTCTTTAGTTACCACCTGTCTTAGCCAAAACAGCCAGGAAGGTTTTAGTTCTGGAGGGTAAAAAATGTGGTGAGCTGATGCTGTTTTACACCACAACAACACAGACTCCAACCTTCAGAAGGCTGAAAATGACTCCTTTATTTTTGGGGTGTGTCTCCCTTTTATACTATTCTACACAGACCAATTTGATTGGCAAAACAAAGACAAACCTCTTCACTCACATTGGTCAAACCAGAGGGACATCAAGAAGAAGTCCCTCCTAGGGAAAGGAATGAAAAACAAAGTTTATAATTACAGAAACACTTCTCTTGTTTACAGAAAATTCCCTGGGAAAAGAACTTCAGAAAACCAAAACATCTCAGGCATGACACCAGGGCTACAGTGTGCATGAGGCTTTAAGGATTTTGAACCTCTGGAAAGGAAAGCTCACACCTCACATTGAGATCTCATTCAAAAAGCAGTTTAAACTTATCACTCAGAACACTGCTAGGGTAAAAAAGGGGTTTTTAACCAATTCTGAGACCATCTGTGATTTTAAAACAAGAAAGAGAATTTACTTTTTTGTAAGGTCTCAACACTTTTACATGGTCAGTTAGAGTGTTCTCCTTTGACAGGGCCAGGCTGGATGGGGCTCTGAGCAACCTGATCTAGTGGGAAATGTCCCTGTCCATGGCAGGGGGTTGAAACTGGATGGCTGTAAGGTCCCTTCAAACTCTACCCTTCCTAAGATTTTATTCTATGATTCTATGACAGTATTGAAGTATTACACTGCAATGCTAAATTTTGTGTTTCTTCTGTTGTGGAATGTTAATGACTTTCTCCACTCCCAGTAAATGTCCAAACATTGGCTAAAAATTGACAAAAATTACAGAGTTTTTAGTCTGTGAACTCAGTTAAATGACTCTGTCTTACAGCTCTGTGCAATGTTTGAAGTAAGATCCCACTACAACTCAGTTCCCACAGCAAACATTTCAGGAATATTCCTCATTCCACCCAGGTGAGGACCTGAGCTTGGCTGGACCTTAATACAAACATATTTATGATTGCCACTCACACACACTGGAAGCACTTAATAAAGTGAAACCAGATGAAGGTTCCAGGTCTTGATCAGACAGGGCCCATCGACTGGATCTTTCCAAAATAACTACAGGATCTGTCCATCGGAAATTTCCTTCCAGATCAGTGGCTTAGTGAACTAAACTAAATTATTAAAGTTGTGACTGTCAATGACAACACTTTTAACAGCCACCAATGGGATACAAAAATAGCTTTTGTGGAGAAGGGAATACCATGGATAACAGGACCTGGGAGTGAGACCGCAGGAACAACTGTGGAACAGAGGATACAACAAGACTCAAAAGGAAAACTGCCTGCAGATTCAAAACACTTCTTGTGTCCTGCCAGAGGCCTAACAAGTGCTCACAAGCGGCCAAACCCCGCAACAGGAGATTGAGGGAGAATATGAAGTCTCCATTCTTGGAAATATGCAAAGCCCAGCATAATCCTGAGCATCCTACCACAGCTGACCCTGCTCCAAGCAAGGACTATTTGGTCTCCAGAGCTCCCTTCCAACCCCACTAATCCCATGTAGAGATATTTAGTAAGATTCTAAAACCTATGAGTTATGAATTATGTCAGGGAATTGAGTAATATATTCTTCAATTCAGGTGGGACCTTTAATCTACACTTGTCTCAAGGTGCCTTATAAACAATAGAAAATGTGAAACACTTCATGAGCTTTTGAAATGCAGCCAGTTCTGGGGTGAAATGTAGAACAGTTTAGCAGTTACCACAAACAAAAAACCCAACAGAAGCCAAAGAATGCCATATGCAACTGAAACTACTGGGGGAATTAGGTAGGAAGAATTTAATTATCCATGCTGGATTCTGGCCAGAGCTAAAAGTAATCAGAAAGTCAGTGAAAGACCAGAACAAATTGATCTCATTACTCTTGCATTACTTGGATCTACTTCTAAATGAAACTCTGTCCTGAGTCTCCTGCACTGATACTGTTCACATGTAGGTGTTTTCACAAAGATCATTTTACCACCAGTTAAAAACATAGGAAGCTGATAACAAAGGCAGAGTCCTGGCCTGGGTTAAGATAGGCTGGGATTTGATTCTCCTGCTCCTGAGGGCAGCTGAATTTTGTCTTCACTGAAGCTGCCTCTCCTGAGTGGAGTGTATCTAAACACTGTCCCTGACAATCTCATCTCCAAATTTCAGCCTTACCCCAGCAGAGCTTCCCACCTGCACTTCACTGACTCTCAGGTCGTTTGAGAAGCAAAGCAGTACAGAAAATCATCCTGTTCAGAATTAACCAAGAGTGGCCACGCTTTTGCCACAGCACAACCTGGCCCCAGGTGGTAATGTGGTGTTTCAGGGGTATGCCAATGTCCTGCCTGGGAGGCAGGGAAGTGAAAAGCCCTGTGCAGTGTCCTCAGACAGGGAGCAGGTCTGCTGAGTGCAGAACAAACTCCTCATTGTGTGTGCAAAGGCTCTGCCAGCAAGGGAAGTCCCCTTCCTCCTCAACCCCAGCCCAGCACAGCTCTGGCAGATTGGAGCTGGCAGGACCAGGCTGTGACAAACCTGAGGGAGCTGGGGTTGGTTATTCTGGAGAAAAAGAGGCTCAGGGGAGACCTCATCACTCTCTGAAACTCCCTGACAGCGGGGTGCAGCCAGGTGAGGGTCGGGCTCTGCTCCCAGGGAGCAGGGACAGAACAAGAGGACAGAACCTCAAGCTGTGCCAGGGGAGGTTCAGGTTGGACATTAGGAAGAAATTCTTCACTGAATGAGTGACTGGGCATTGGAATGGGCTGCCCAGGGAGGTGTCACCATCCCTGGAGGTGTGTAAGGACAGGTTGGATGTGGCACTCAGTGCCATGGGCTGGGGGACAGGGTGGTGTTGGGTCACAGGTTGGACTGGATGATCTCACAGGCCTTTTCCAACCTCATTCATTCTGTGTTTCTGTGAATGGGACACAAGTTCCCACTGCTGTGGCTTCCCATCCTGAACTGGTGGGGCCCCTGTACTCCCATGGGCTCACCCACCAGCACAGGAGCTCATCCTGCTGCAGTCACAGCAGCACCCATCCTGTTTTTCCCTCTTTATTGTACTGTGCCCACCTACCCCCCTGAAAACATTGATTTGTCTCTGTGCATGGCATGTTTTTATCCACGTGTTCTCTGCTTGTTGTCCACCCTAGGCAAATCTTTATTCTCTGAGCATCCCCAAAAGCATGTTCCACTTAGAGCCGTAATTTCTAATGGGGTGTTGCAAAATCACTGCAGTTAATGGAGTTGCCACAAAGCTCAGACAAATCACAGGCCTCTGCTGGGTGTTGGCAATTGTCTCATTAAGTACAAGCATTTATCAACTGCAGATTTATGTAGAAGGAAATAAAAATTAAAAATCCACAAGCTGTGCCTACTGTTCTAAGAATAGAAAAATGTAGAAGACAAAGAATAAAAGGAAAACATGTGGAATTAAAAATAAATGAAATAATATTAAAAAATCAATCTTTCTTCCTTTTTGCCATTTCATTTATTGATTCCAGCTTCCTCACTAAAATAACACAGCAGTAGGATTGTTAGAAAAAACATAGGTGGATTAAATAAAAGTAGATTTTAAAATATTCAGGTGATAAAGATGATTAGATAAACAAGACAGATAAATCAATAGAGAGATGAATAAGTCAGATACCAGATTTACTATCTGGGGATCCACTGAGCTCCTTCTCTTAAAATTTGAATGTGCCTTGGAGGTTTCTCAGAAGCTGCTATATCTGACAAAATTACCCCAAAATTACTTGCCAGCACTGCTGGATCCCAATCCAGAGGCACCTACTTTAATGCTACCCTTGGAAAGAATATGCTCCACTACAGAAATCATGCTGACAAACACCACAACTCACCTCTGCAACTGCAGGCCAGAGAAGGTTCTGTGAGGAAATAAATATTCCTTTATGTTGAATCAGAAATATATATCAGATCTCTTGCTCCAACTACAGGTCACTAAATTGGCTTTATTATCCCCTTCTCTCAATCTTCCTGACTTGTTTATCAGGATGAGATTATTCTCTGGTGAAACACTGCCAGCTTGGTCATGCCCCAGCCCTCCCCCAGCCCTCCAGAGAAAAAAAAGCTGCTGTTTGAGGGTTCAGAGGGTTCCTTTTCTTCTGGAGCAGCCCCTGAGACCACAAGCTTCAATGTGGGGTACTCTGAACACATCCCAGGCTACTCCAGGGGTAGAACTGGTGACTCTTCCCCACTGAGAGAATGTAAGAGCCATTTAAATTCTCCTTTTCTGGATCACACTAAAAATGTGTTGCCCAGCTGCAAGGATTGGATTACAGCCAGCACACTCACTGTGTGGGCTGTGCCAAGATTTATGACGTTCTTTAACTAATCAATTTCTAGCTGTTAAGTTCTTGAGATTTGTAAATAATGTGGCAGATAAGTGCACTGCAATCACTCAGAATCTGCACTGAGTTTTAAAACAAGGTTATCTGCTTTTAGAAGGATGTCTGCACACCCCTCCAGTGAAGAATGAAGTACATCCTGTGTCAGTAAGGAAAAGAAACATCTTCTGATGAAAGAGTGTTTGGGTTGATGGATGAGTTTTCCAGTCACTGTGGGCCACTAATGGGAGAGCTCTGTCCCCCTGGGGGATACCTGCAGCTCCAAAGGGCCCACTTTTGCCACCCACTTGTTGAAGGACATTGCCTGCAATGCCCACACTCTTGTAAACCGTTTGCAAAGGTGAAATTATCTGACTGGTGATGGTTTTCCTGCAAAAGTTCTGTGCCATCACTGTGCAGAACAGTCAGGTCGTGTTCCAGACATAATTTCCAAGGGATACTTAATTCCTGCATTATGGGTTTGGTCCACAGTCATCCAGGACAACCTGCCCTGCTGAATCCTGGGAGGTCTCATCAAATCTCAGGTTGTTTCCACTCATGACTTTATGGTTTTCACAAATATATCATGAGCAGCACCATCAGTTTCTGCTGCATCCACATAAAACCAGCACTCTAAACCACATTAGCACTAATGTAGTGTGTTACCCACCTTGAGTCCCAAGTCTATTTTTAAGAATGATTTATGAACAAAAATTGACATGCATAATTAACTTAATTTGAGTATTCTGTGGTAAATGTTATTATAGAACTCTGGTCTAAATTAAACAGAATTAAATCCTGATAAAAATTTACTCTCCTGCAGTCCCCCAATGAGACTATGCTTTAACAGAAGATATCATGTAAAAACCATTAGTTTAAACCTGAATGAATCTCATTCTTGCACTATTAATTTTAGTCCTTTACTTTCATACTTCAGGTTTTTGCAGATTATGCTTAATTAACTTTTTTATAATGGCATTTAAATTAGCTGTTTGTTATGTGATAAGAATACCTTGACAGATACGTTTCTAATTTGACCTGCAGGAATTAATTTCAGAAAGTTGCACTTAATTTGATGTCTTTGCATCCCTTCTTCCTTGTCCTGGCTTCCTCTGTGCCACATGCTTTCCTCTCATGCCTGCTACAACACTAAAAAATTGGGAGACTTGTAGGAACCACTAACAGAAAATAATTGTCTTTTGGAAATACACGGTCAAGATCTATTTTCATTTGCACTCGTGAATTTATCATGGGTCCATCCACCCCAGCAGCCCCATGGTTCTGTCAGCTCCAGTTCTGGAGCCTGGCAGAGTCCCTGCCAAGCCAGATACTTGCAGTTCCCAATTTACTGTGATGAAACATCTCTGTGCTCAGTCCATCAGTCATCATTCTTGTGAGATGCAGGAGGTAAACTGAATCATGGCCTCTGTCCCAGACATTTCCACATTTTTGGGTGATCTATGTTATCTTGTTCCTCCTCCAAGAACTTCAAAAGTAGATACCATGGAGAAAAAAAAAAAAAGCAAAAGCCTTTTTAAGATTTTTTTTTACTCTCCACTTGAGACTAATAGAAGTTTATAAATTGTTCTATTTATCTAATTTGTAAAATTACTTATCCCACCCAGGAAATTCCTGTTATGAAATTTGTGGCTAAGGAAAAAAAAATCTCAGGAATCTTGCCCAGACTCAAACATTTTGGATGAAACACCTGCAGCAGCTTGTGTTCATCTCAAGTTTTAAACTTCTTGGAGTTTACTCAGCATTATAACCAGAGGTGAATTAAGGTTATCACAACTTAAAAAGACCTCTCGTGCTAAAGGATGTTGGTACTTGAGAGGAGAGGGGGGGAAATACCTATTCTCTACTGTTCTAATGAAACAGAAAAAAGAGGGTAATTTATTTTTTTCTGTTCCCATTACAGATGGGAAAAAAAAGAGGACATCAATTTATGGCCATTCTCAGGATATTTCAACTAAATGAACAGCATTTAAAATATGTGCATGAAATATTAGATGGATGAAGTCTTGAGTCTGAGAAGTCATTAAGTCCTCATTTGGCTTAACTTACAAAGACTGTTCAATAATTAGTAGGATTTTTTGTATTCGAGAGGCAAGGATAAAGACATTGATGATTCAAAAATAACCACAGAGAACAGACTGTAAAATAACCAAGGCAAAAAAATCTATGTAGATTTTATGGGAAAGGCAATATTTCATTTACAGGTTTACATCATGTCACACTGATGATTCCTAAAGTATTCAACAGCAAGTGGGAAATATCCACAGTGATTTCAAAATGCTCAGATTAATAGTTGTTAAATTAGATGGGTTTATTAGGACAAAAGTTATAAAATGTGCAGACAGTAAAATGCAGAAATAATTATTTAAAAAAAAAAAAAGGCAAAATTCCCAAAACACCTACTGCTGAGATGAAATAAAACTGACTTTGCAGGAGAATTTTCAGGAGTTCCTGAGCACTTGGGAAGTGTGTTCAGGAAAGCAGAGAGGCAGAAATTTGTTCCTGCACAGAGAAATCACTTGCTCCTTCCCAGGCTGAAAATGAGGGTGTCCTATTTGAGAACAGCACCTGATCTTCAAAAAACCCTCCACGTCATTCAGGGCAGGTGTGACATTTGGTAACACAACAATACAGGAGAAACCAGTATTTTTTTGGATTCTTGTAATAATGTCTGGACTCCTACCTTAAATCTCCTCCTCCAAAGTTCAGCCTGGCTCAGCTCTGCTCTTCCTCAGGTTCATCCCCTACTGATCATCCAGGAAGCATCTGGATTTTTCCTTCTTTTCAGTCATATAATTAAATATATTTTTTAAATTCAACAGCTGCACTGCCAGTGAGTTGCACGAAGTATAGCTTTTTCCCACTCATGTAAGGGAAGCTTTTTAAAGGACAAAAAGGGATAAAACAGGACCACCCACAGGCATGGGCCAGTCAACCAGCCTACAATTTTCTGTCCTGCCTTCCCAAAAAGCCCAGCCTGGGAGGGAAGGTCACAAAGGCAGGCTGGCGTCAGTCACACAGCAAAGCCAGTGAGGACATAACCCATTAAAAACTCAAAGAGGATCAACATAAAATAAAATCATAGTTGGGGGAGAGAGGTGGAGGAACAGCTCATATACTCCTGGAAGCTAAAAAAGATCATGTGAAACTTCAGATGCCCAAAGAGGTACTGAATGGCAGAAGGGCATGGTTTAGCCCTGCTTTCCTACCTGAAATGTTTCTGTTTTCTGAAATTCTTTTCCCAAGGAATTTTCTGTAAACAAGAGAAGTGTCTTTGTAAACTGAACTTTGTTACTCATTCCTTTTCCTAGGAGGGACTTCTTCTTGATGTCCCTCTGCTCTGACCAATGTGATTGAGGAAGTCTGTCCTTTTGTCACCAATCAGATTGGTCTGTGTAAAATAGTATATAAAGGAGACACATCCCAAAAATAAAAGAGTAATTTCAGCCTTCTGAAGCTCAGAGTCCGTGTCGTAGTAGTGTAAAACAGGGCCAGGCATGGCTTGTCTGCTCACAGGTAATTTCTGACCAGCACAGCAAAGGCAAAACTCCTCCTTTTTCCTCTCCTCCACTGTATTTTTCTCCCTTTTCCATCTCTGTTCCCTCTGGAGGGTTAGCTGAGCAGCACTCCCCACTCCATGGGCAGCCCACATTAAGTGCAGGGAAAAAAACCAGCCAATCTCCCAGGTAAAGGAGTTACCTCCCCTCGGCCTCACTTTGCCACCGCAGGAACTCCACAGAGAGCCAGGAAGTTTTTCCTGAGGGAGCAAACACCCTGCCTATAAACCCATTCTTGTCAAACAAGGCTCTGCTTATTTGTGTTAATTACCACAGCTTCTGACAAAGGAAGATGTCTTCTTTCCCAAAAGTGTTTGCTTGCACGTTTGGAGAAGGAAAATGAAGAGAAAAATGACAAGCACATATTAATCTGTCGAGGTAATTGCTCCATGCAGGGTGGGGTGAACAGACAGCCCTCAGACCTCTCACTGAAGCTGCAGTCACTGGAAAATGGCAATACATGCTCAATGCAAATAGATTAATATTAAAAACATTTGTATATAATGCCACAAGAGATTAGAGCACTTCTACAGATGTTTTCCTCTCAATGGTAAAAAAAAAAACAAACCAAAAACCCAATAAAACCCAGCCTATCAACACAGTTTTAAATACAGCCTCAAACAAAATTTAGCTAGAAATTTTTCACTCTATGCTTGGGAAATTCATTTTGGCACATGAGAGCTTCTTAGTCCAGTGATATCCAGCAGGGGAAACATCTTCAGGCCTCCAGTTAAGATGAGCTCTTTTTTTAAGAGTCCTGCTTAGTTACCTATCCATGCTTAGATGTGTAATCCTGTAATTTGACTCATCTCTTTCTTATGACCAGACAGCATTTTGACCATATATTTATTTCATACATTTTTCATTAACAAATAAGGGAGGGTTCTGTGTATTTATGTGCACACATGTCTGCACATATGATCAATACTTACATACAGGAAAGTGCAAAATTAGGAACAGTTGCAATGAAGACTTGAGTGTAATGGCAAGATCTCAGAGTAAAGCACAGGCCAAATGACCATCACTGAATATCATGAAAACCTGTCTTTATTCTCCTTTATCAGGAAAAAGAAGTGATGCACATTATCACAAGTTCCAAGAAATAATGCATCTTATCTCTTCCAAGACCTTGGAAATGCATTTGTTTGCATACCCAGACTGGAAGGACTGAAAGCCCTGGGGTTAATAATGAGATACTTAAACCCAAGGAAAAAAAGAAACAGATGTTCAGTAATACAAATATTTCCCATTTCACTGGCACTACAAAGAAAATATTTCTTCCAGCTAGAAAATATGCCTTCAATATACATCTACAAACATCTCTTCTTGATGTGTTTTAGAGTTTTCATGGAAACTTAAATTAAACAGGTTGGAAGGAAAAGAAACATAATAAAATGACTTTATCTGGGTTGAAATTCAATAATACTCCTGGTGGGGGGAGGGTTGGGGTTCAGGAGGGCATCGAAACCAGTCAACAAATAGATTTATAGTTTATGCTTTAGAAGCTTGAGAAGTAAATCAAATACAACAGAAGTAAATGAAGCACAACAGGAAACTGTCACTCGTGACAGAGCCAGAGCTCGTGCCCTTTGCTGATCCTGGAGTTTCTGGAAGAGTCCAAGTGACAAGAAGATGACAGATTGTGCTCACAATCGTTATTATTTAGATAATATCAAATACAGGATAGTTATTTTGAAAGAAATATGATCTGTTGCTTTAGCACCACTGCATTTGCCAGCCCTAAACTCCAGCAAGTCAGAGCTATGGAGAAAATGGTTTCCAAGCAGCCTGCACAAACCAGGATAAGAAATAGATTTTTCTGGGTTTTGTATAATTTTCCTCCCAAGAAGTCTCCTTTAATATTTAAGGCGAAAACTCCTAGGTCCAGATAAATATCCAACATTAATCTCCATTTCAAGAAACATTATTCCTTTCTACAAAATCTCCCAGAATGAGATATTCAGAGCAAAAGAGAATCTAATCTGAAATGTTAGTCTGTGTTTCTTTCTCATGTTCGAACCTCACCCCCCATTTGCCAGTTCTAACATGAACACACCAGTTCCCACCGTGATTTGTCTTCAGAAATGAGGGCTTATGATTCTCATTTTTCAGCTCCCTCCAGAATATATCTGGAGAAGTCAAAATCCCAGGCTTGTCATATCTGTCAAGCCGATGTTGCTTTGAGACGGCTGAGTTACTGTGGTTAACTTAATCACAATATTCTGCTTCCAGTTTGTTTGTGGCCACAGATACACAAAACACTCGAGTCAAAATTAAAATTGAACAAAGCAGAGCATTGTGCTGCATTGTTTCATTTATTTCTCCAAACTAAGCACAGTAGTAATACAATTTAAATACAAAGTATGCTCACTCAAGTGGCACCCAAGAGGAGATTTCTGCACAGATAACTGATACTTGGAGGAAATCCTGTCATGCTCTGAAACACAACAGTGATTATCTCGCTGCAATAAAGAGCAGAATGGAAATTTCCTCACCCAACAAGTCTGTGCTAAGTGGCTTTGACATTACAGATAACGATTGCTGTGATCCTTGTCAGCAGACACTGCCTGTCACCTCTGCCACAGAAACACCTTCCCAATAAAACCCTGCACAAAGGATCCTGCCAGGCCAGGAGCAGGAGCAGGTCATGATCAATCCTTGCAAAGCAGTCAAATAAACCTGCAAGGCAACCAATGAACAAAGCCCTACTGTCAGACGAGTCATGATTAATTACTTTCAAAATATGGGATTATTTTTGTCCTAAATACTTCACTTTGTCTCTAATTTCTGAAATTTTCTTTGAAAGTTTATTTTCTGTGGCTAGAGAAATCAGTTTTTGTTCATCAGGAGCAGCATTAACACTGTCCTGGTCAAGTAAAACAGGTGTGACAGTGCTGGTCATGCCCAGCAGCTCTGATGCTGTGTCTGCAAACACATGATATCTTTACACTGAAATGTTTGTGGGGTTTTTTGCTTGGTTGTGTTTATTTTTTTGGGAGATGTTTTTTGTTTGTTTGTTTTTTGGAGTTTTTCTTTTGTTGTTGTTGGTGGTGGTGGTGGTTGTGGGGTTTTTTTCAGGCTTTTTTCCATTTTTTAACTGATCTGGGTCAAGGAGATTAGCACACCACATAGAAAGCTGATCTAGCTTAATCACTGCCTCCTTTAAAACTAAGTTAAAGTAAGCCTAGGGGCTTCTTCTAGACCCATTCTTAAAAAAAAATGTATCTGCATCTCAAATGCAGGTCCTCACTGTTTCTTCTGAGCTCTTCCAATAATAAATATTATTTTCATTCAGGATATACTGTCAGAGAACTGCTGCATCCAGAGGAACAACTACTGTTCAAACCATTGGCACAGCAGGGCTCTAGGCAATAAAACCCCCCACATTTGCTCTTTGCCCATCTCTATATCTTATTGCAGCAATTCAGTCTCTGTACATTCTGTAGCAAACATCAATCAGCCACATATATTTGTGTTTTGACCCCCCTGGCATCACTAACACAATGAATAAACAGATCCTGCTATACCAAAGCTGTGCCTTACTCCATTTGCTTCAGACATTTCAAACACACCCTCTGAAAACCGGGCAAGTCGAGCCAGTCTCCTCTGGATCAAAGAGCTTTTGAATCCCTGATCCAGGAAGGGGTTATTCTCTGCGTGTCTGAATCTGCCACAGTGGGAAATCAATGCCCCCCACTGCAGGCTGAAACTTCTGGCAAAAACTCGTGCTGTGTAAAAAAGTCACCCTTTAACTGTGCCTGCAAATCTGTTTACAAATGGCTGCAGACTTCACGGCCAGACACCCAGGTTTAAATAAGGAAGGGGAAAGAAAAAAAAAAAAAAAAACCAAACAAGAAAAAAGGACCCTTCAAAGCTGAACTAAAGCGTATGATGATAATATTAAACAAACTGCACATGAAAGTCCGTTTGCTAAATAAAATATTGTTATAGCAGTGCTGTAATGGGCAACAAAAATCTTGTGATTTTCTGCAGCGAGCTTTCCTAAGGAGCACTAGAGAATTTATCAGCTGTTGAGAAGCAATGACTCTAAGCTGCTTTTTCAGCAAATAGGCCCCCTGTATTAGCCATCCCTGCTTGTGTTAAGCTCTCCTGCCTAATGTACCTGGTTCAACAATTGTCAAAAACAGCGGGGGATTTGGAAACCCCTTTGTTTGGGAGGTGCCTGTGAGGCTGAATGGAGAGGGATCCTCCACAATCAAAGCTCAGTTTTTAGGAGCTCCCTCATCTCTCTGAGCAGGAGAAATGAGCTGCAGAGGATTTCACCACGGGGGTAGCACAGCCTTGGAGAAGGTCAGGGGGAGAGGCTGCAGAAACGACCTCATCAGGGGTTTTGAAGATTCAGAAATGGACAAACTGGCCTGATGCAGCACAGCCAGCCCCATTTAGAGCAAGAGGCTGGAGCACAGCCCTCCAGAAGTACAGTCTAGTCACCATTTCTGTGATTAAAGAATAATTTGTTTTGTTACCAGATGAACTAATGAAGGTGACACAGGGCCATGGTTTTCCTCTGTGGGTCTGCAGTGCCCACATCAATGTTTGCAAACCTCATGATGACGTCCCACGAGAGGCAGGATTAGAGCTGTTCCTATTTCTAACACCAAGAGCCTTTTCTAAAAGCTGGCAAGTCAGAGTCTACTGTATATAATAATGGATTCAGAAAAATCATGAACACAGTGTATAAATCCAGACTTTCAGAGCCCTTCAGTACATGCCTGAGAACTTGGGTCTTGTGACTGGGACCACCCAAACACCAGGTGATCCAGTGTCATATTCTCAGACAATGGGGACTGCTTGGCAATATTTGACTTCCTGGAAAAGAAATGAAGTGAAAAACAAGAGAAGATTATTTCTAGCATGGCTTGCTAAAGGCTTCAGAGAAAAAAAAAAAAAAAAAAAGAAGAGGAAAAAAAAGAAAGAAAACATGAACACAGGGAAAACCAGACCTTTGATTTGCTAGAGCAGATAAGGATCAAATTATGCTGCAAATGACAGGAGGAGAAAAAGTTAATGTATCTCTCAAAATGAAACAGCTTTTCTTAAACTAAACCTTGTGATCATATGATTGTTTCTAATGAGAATGTTGTAATCAGCTTAATGAAGAGCTAATTTTAAGATCTTTGCAGAAAGAAATCCAAAGGATTTATTCAAATCATCAGTAAAAGGATTTAGTATCGTTTCCACCTTTGAGATGATGCACAGGGAAGGCGTGTTGGCAAAGTTATGTTTCTATGGAATGCAAAAAAGAAGGATAAAATCCTCCTGGAGTCTGTGCGTGTCACTGCTAGAGGAGAAATCAGGAACTACACACCAAGGCAGGAAGAACAACCTTTTGTGCACACCAATGTAACCCAGCAGAAATAGATCAGGACATCACCCACTCACTCTCCAAACACACAATGCTGTTCTCCAACAGGAATCCACTCATTACTGGAATTATAGGCTCAGTGAATCCAGCACCAGAGATGTAGCAAAAACTGTGAATACTTAAGCAACCATATGAACACACATTTACACACTTGAATAATGGGGGAATCTTCTACTCACTGATAAACTTTGAATGAAAGCTGAGCGAAAATAAAATATTAATGAATGGGGAAAAAGAATTGAGACATAAAATATTCTCCTTTGATGTTCTTGGAAATCCATGCTATCAGTGGACAGACTTCTGTTTACAGGAGGAGCATGTGGGGTGTGGGGTTATAATTGTTAAAGTTTATTTT
Source organism: Illadopsis cleaveri (assembly GCA_013399915.1). Classification (NCBI taxonomy): domain Eukaryota; kingdom Metazoa; phylum Chordata; class Aves; order Passeriformes; family Timaliidae; genus Illadopsis; species Illadopsis cleaveri. The sequence goes on from VXBB01023980.1 coordinate 136,735, forward strand.
CACCAGAATACCCAGTGGGAAGGTACAGCTGCAGGGTGGAGGGTTGGAAGTCAGCTGGGGGTGAGAGATATTTGTGACTTGTGGACAGCAGACTGGAGCCCAGCAGGCAGTGGGTGCCCTTCTGTGAAGTTTTGGTTTTGTCTCGTTGGGATTGAAGGTATAAAAGGGGAGTGATTTCTGCAATAAAGTGATCTCCTTTGGGTGCATAAGGAGATCCATGTCTCTTTGTTGCCCACTGCTACAGGAGCAGACTTGTTGGAATTGTTGACATGATTTATCTTCTTGGTGATAAGTGTATTGCTCTGATATTTTAGCCTCACTTGCAATGCTGAACTTTCTCTTTTGTAACATTTATAATTATGCCACAACATCTCACTAATGGGACATTTTAAAGGCCTGAACATCTATGTCTTGCTCCAGCATCATGGGGGTTCCATGGCTCTTTGCTTAAAAGAACGGTGACATTCTTTAAGACTGTCTCTATGCACTGTGTGTGACATTTTCAAACAGGTGAAGCTGCTCATATCCACCCATGCAATTAAATGATTTGCTGTTTCACAGAGCTCAAAACATTTTCCTGCTGGAAATGACACTGGCAACTGAGGAGCCTCAAACAATAAAACTGGAACCTATTGTGTTGCCTTCCATTAGTGGCCCTGTCCTTTGAGCAATTAAATGTGACAAAACAAACACTGGCACTGCCAAACCCCAGACAAATAAGGGAGAAAGCGTCAGAGCACAGACAGGAAAAACATCATTTTTTGTTTGTTTTTTCCTAAGATATTCACTGGCTATTTATACACATGACCACACACATATCAAACCCAGCTTAGACTGGGACAGAAACAGCTGTCTCATGGAACTGAGGCTGAAAATGCTGCTCACACCACACTTCTCCCATTGAGGTGCAGAATTCTCCCTGCTCACAGAGGAGCACCAGGAGAAGCCCAGCCCCTTTCATAACAATGCAGCCCTGGTTCCCTGCCTGAGGTGTTTTGGTTTTCTGAAATTCTTTTCCCAGGAAATTTTCTGTAAACAGGAGAGATGTTTTTGTAACTGTACCTTTGTTATTCATTCCATTTCCTAGGAGGGACTTCTTGATGTCTCTCTGCTCTGAGCAATGTGAGTGAAGAGGTTTGTCTTTGTGTCACCAATCAGATTGGTCTGTGTAGAAGAGTATACAAGAGGAGACACATCCCAAAAATAAAGGAGTCATTTTCAGCCTTCTGAAGTCGAAGTCTGTGTCGTTGTGGTGTAAAACAGCGTCAATAACAACATTCCTGGGAATCACCAACATCCCACCCTGTGAGCCCTGTTAATGGTTCTTATTGTCAGCCACTTCAACAGCACCATATAGGTATTTTTCCCTAGCTAATGCTGCTGCTGAGTTTGTTATAAAATAATAAATAGGCATCACTGAATGAGACAAATTCTGGGAATATCTATCCTCCATCAACTGTGCTTTTCTTCCAAAACCTTCTTGAGATGTTTATTCAACTAGAAACTCCTTGTGGACAGAGAATAAAGCAGACTAAATTTGAATGCCAATCTAGTCTGTCATTCTTTGAAAAAAATCTTATTAAATTTGTTGCTGGATCTTCCTGGCATCCTAAAGCGTTCCTACAAAACTTAGAGAGTCCCAGTACACCAAATACTTTGAGTTTATTTCTAAAGGAATATTTTGCAACTTTGAAGGTTTATGGCTGATATAGCCCTTGGATAAAAGTCTGAGCACATTCAGCTTGTCTACATGGCCACAGCCAGCTGCAGATAGATCTTGCCTCTCAAAAAAATTAATTCCCTATGAAAGCACTACCAGTGCATTCTTACAGCAGACAATTGCATCAATTAAATATATATATATAGTGAGATGAGTCAAAGCTGCCTCAACTGCTCATTCCACTGGCTCTGGGATGAATTTTGAGGTAATGGCAATTTTGCCCTTTTTTTAGTGCAGTCAGGGCTTGCCTCTTAGTATTTGAATGAGTGAATTCAGCAGCTGCACAGCAATGTCCACCTACAGACACCCATGCAGACACATAACAGCCTGCAAGTGCCAGAACTTCGAAGAAGAATAAATTTATATTTCAAGGTAAGTTCAGTATTAAGAAGAAGCCCCATAATAATAACTCAGGCAGGTGGTAGAGGTGGGAATGTGCTTCAGCAAACTCGTATTTTGAAGCTGAAAACCTCCCCTACATCTATAAACTGATAATTTACTGTGCAATGATCTATTTTTATGGATGTCATCATCATATGGAAACAACCCCGCTCTCTTTTTTACATGGCCATTCATTTTTAATTGCATGGGCCACAGAGACATTTATTCATTTCCATCACAGATGTAGGTGTGTATCAGCATGTGCAAGAGCCACTGCAAATATATTGTGCACCTGCAGTGCACATTAGGAAAGCTATCCCACAAGTAAGCCTGAAATCCACATTTGCAGTTTTGCAGGGAATAAAAATCAGGCTGACTCAGTAAAAGGTGCTTTGATGCTGATTCCCTGCATTTATTGCCAGAGCAACTGTTCCTGTTCAGGAAAACTGAAAGCTTTCTCTCCTATAAAATACGTGTGAGAAAGAGGGAATAAATATATGCAAGCTGCAGGTTGCTCTAAGTCAGGGAAGCACATGAGAAGGAGCCACAAGCAGGGAAAATGAGCTCTGGGTGCAGTCAGGGAATGGCTGCCTGCATTTCAGAGTCCCCCTGGCCCTGGATGGGCTCAGGCTGAGGATGAAACTGAACTGGGAATGTGTGCTGAGACTTCCAGACTTTCCTGTTTATATCCAAGTGCTGTTGTGGCTCTAACCTGGAGCCAGCAGCCACCGAGGTGGGGAAGGGATGTGCTGAGCACTGAGAGGAGCTTTGTGCCTCTAATGAGGACAGACAGGGGTGCACAGGGCTCCAGTGCTGCCCCAAAGGGAAAGATTTATCTTCCTGACAGAGAGCAAAAGGGACTAATGCAACAATCTATCAGCTTCTTTAGGAAAAACAAGTGGAATGGCTTTTAAAAACTTTTGAACCTTTTAATTACAAATGGGTGGGCTTTTGGAGCCTAAGTCCAAGCACCAGCTCACTGAGGGTCTCCCTGCTTTCCACTGATGTGTACACTGATGATTCTGCTATATTCCATGGAAGATAAAATGCAGACAAATTCAATATGCTGCTTCTCCTTTAGGAATTCATTTGCTGAAAAATAGTTATTCTGTCAAGAATTATAACCATGTAGGGAGACACCAAAATAATTTGTCTTAACTTCTTCCTTTTGCACAGTGCATATCTGCAGTGCTTGCACTGTGCAAGCTGTTAAAGACAATAAAATATAAATCCCCAAATTCAGGGCAAGCATTCTATGGGATATATGCTGCCAGACCCAGGCTCTACGGTGAAATCACTGTCTTTAAAGGACTATAAAATTGTTTTTAAATATCCTATGCTTCTAACCAAAAAAAGTATTCAAAATATACATAATGAACTCCAATGCAAATGAGTTGTGCAGGTACAGCTTAGCCCTGCTAATCCCTGTAAATGAGGCTCATTGCTTTGTCTTCCCCATTTCATGTTGGATTTGGATATAAATAGTTTTGAGTTTTAGAAATAACCAAAGCATTCTTGAGCAACACCTTTCTTGACTCATTCCCCTACATTTCTATTAGCAGTGAAAAATATGATAGAGCACACAAAGAGAGACAGGAACAAAAATTCAGGACAAAGAATTGTCAAACACAGCTTTTCCTCAAAAAGCTGATTCATACAATGCTGAACAGTCCCTTTTTCAATGCAGTAAGACATGGAAGGATATGTCATATTGTATTCATACAAAAATACAACAGAATAAAGTTAATCCTGATTTTATTTTTCAGTTAACCTATGAACAATGAGTTTATTTACATTATTTAAACAATAGGCTTTTTTCCGCTCTGAAACACTTCACTCATCAGTAGATGTGAACTCTCATGATATAAATAATCTGTTAATCTATTCCCTATTGAAGCCAAGATCTAATTTCTTAGTAATTTATGGCACATACCAAGTAATACTGAAATACATTATTATTATAGAGCCCAGACCTTGAAGTTTGACAAGTAATGATGAGTATGGGGAAAATATGTCAGCATGTTTCTAGTGTGAAATTTATAGACTATTAAAGTTTTTAATTTCAAATTGGTAACTGTACCATAAGAGGTATTGTCTTCTGAAAGATACCTGTTTCACAACTGATAACATACCATGGACTTCAATAACATGTTTCTGAAAAACCTGTAACATATGGAATAGATAACATTCATTGAAATATAACAAGATCACGACTTGGAAAGGACACAAATCTCAGGGGGCCTATGGAGAAAATCAATTACTTAAAATGGTTTGTGTTACGGAGAATAAAATCACCAATTACTGCAGTGAAAACAAAGAGGCACATCAGATCTGTCATGCCCTGCACGGGCAGAACCCCGAACGCACAGAGGCATTTGGTGCCCCAGTGTTCAAGAGGCAAACACCCAAAAATGTAGCGGTGCAAGACCCTGCAGGGATGGCAGTGCTGGGATGTTCCGTGGTGCTTTTCCTGCCTGCCATCTGTCCTGCCTTGTGTTTGGGGAGCACTGAAATCTGTGCATCAGCCAGAGAGATCAAACTGGCTGCAAAAGGACATTTAGCTCGTTTCTGACTGCAAGAAGGATTAGCCTTTATTTCCCAGGTTAGTTCATACTCCCTAAAGTCCTAAGATTGTACCTATTCAAACTATGATGGAAGTCTTTGGGCTAAGAGCCAAAGATGTGATAATTGAACCAAAAAAGAGAGAAGCCTTGCAACTGTTGTAGTAGGTCAGCCAAGACTCTATTTTCTTCATGCGGGAAAAGCCAATTATTTTCACAACTCATTTTATACAGTTTTTACAGACCTCATATGCAACTTTAATTGGCAAATAGCTTTCTTGCCAATTATTCTATTGGCTAGTAAAAGGTATTTTACTTGCCTGTCAAATCTCTCTACTCTTGTATTGTTTACATATTTTCTTTACTGATTCTCATGGGACAAATCCCTTGTTGTTGCAGGTAAATTTGTTTTTCAACCCAAGAATAGGTTGTTGTGTTAACGAGTTTTCATACCAAGATTGTTTTTGCATGGGAGCTTGCAAATTGCTTAACTACACTTAGAAGAGATGCCGGGTATTAATTTAATAGAACAGGCCTGTTGTTATGGGAAAGGAATATTGTTCACACAAGGTTGTTTTGGGAAAAAGAAAACTGTTGAAAAGTTTCCCTTGGGAAGAGCTCAGCAATTCTCAGGCTCAGAAAATATCAGGTCCACATACGGTAATGATAGGTCAGAGTCAAGTTCTACCAAGGGACCTCAGCCAATCCCGTTGAACCAGAAATGCACCCATTGGCCAGTGAGCTGGGCGGATCAAGAGCCTTAACCAATCGTGTGTAAGCACAAGAAACTTGAATCTCCCATATAAGGGGGCACACAACGATAAAATTTGGCTGTTGCTGCATTGAACTCTGTGTGTTCTTGTCACATTCCTGTCTCCACCATCAGCGACCATGCTCTGGTGGCTGCCCTGAGGACCCCAGATTCATCCTGTTTGTGTTCTCTTATCCTTCTCACACACATCCAAAGCCCTCAGTGACTCCTGTATCAGCTCTGAGCAGCACAGACTACTTTTTTTTTTTTCCCCATTTTTATGTCAAACAAAATGTCAGCAGGTAACTGTCCTTGCTCCTCTGATGCCATTCTGAAATGTAGCAATGCTAAATATAGACTGATTTAAATACAGTCCCTTTAGCTGGTATTTTATTATCTTGACTTTTTTTTTTTTAACACACCTTTTGTAATGAGACAAATGGACTAGCAGCAATATGCCAAAGAATATATTATATTGAAAGTACCTTAAAATCCTACCTCCAATTGCTACAAATTACTGACTAAAGAATACATTGGGCGCAATAAAAATAGATTTCACACACACACCATCACCTGTTCAGCTGTACTATCTTCTGATAAGGCCATTTCAGAAGTAGGGGTAATTTTAGATAAGCTCTCTTTAAAAATAATCACAGCAATGACATAAAAATGGTAATTAGGTATGTATCTCATCATTCCTTTAAATTCTCTAAGAAAACTTCCTGCATTTTCCCTATTTACAGAGGCAGCTTTCTCAGGAGCACCAAGGTTCCAATCTGGACACCTTGCTGGGCAAGTGGAGCTGGGAGAGGTTATTTTTGAAATACAGATTTACATTTTTTATTGGGATCTCAGCAGCATTCTCACTTTCCAAAGCTACTTTAAGCATCTTTAGCCTTAATTACACACTTGTCTGCTTCCACTGGCTGCTAGAATCCTATCTAAAAACCCTGTCTGAATATTTTGTGTTTCCATGGGTTTGAAAAGCTCCTTTTTAGAATACAGGTTCATGGCTAATTTCCTCTGCATCACAATTAGAGTTGGTAATTTCAGATTGGAATCAATAGATTTAGTTTTGGTTTTGCCTCTCAAAATGATGCTCTGAGGTTTTGCTGCTGAGGTTTTTTCTAAAGATAAATGATTAGATAATGCATTACCTAAAGAAGTTATTGTTACTGAAAGCACCACTACCCAGAGCTTTAATTCTCAATAACCATTGCTTATTATAAGTCAGAAAGTAGAGAAAAGTAATTGTTATGTCTGTAATGGTTTCCAGGGGTTTGTTCTGTTTAGATGCAACTGAAATTGCAATATTGTTGCTGAATGCATATCAGTGTTACACTTAAGCATAAAGGATCAGGGATTCTTGGATGGAGAGCACTTCGAATTCAGTTTCTCAATACACAAGTGTTTATGCTCCTCTTGAGGGCAAATGAATTAATCGGAGTGTGCTTGTAGTGTACATGTAGTCACCATAAAACAGGCAAGGCAAAAATTGTTCTGTTGTAAACCCATGGAACAAGCATGTAAATAGTCTCAATTGTTCCTGAATGTGTTAAATCCAAGTTCACATGACTAAGAAGGTTTGTACCACTCTAGAAACACCTTGTGCCACAGCACACTCCCAGCAGAAGGGATGTCTGAGCTTTGAGTTGTCATTTCTGAGTCTCGAGGTGATTTGATTTGATTATTATGAGCACTCTGAGGCGTGTGTTATACATAAATGTCATCCTGTTGCAGTGTCAGTACCTGAGGAAGCTGCAGGTGCCCTGGCACTGATGGAAGAAACGAGCCAGGGTAGTCCATGACATAAAATTGGTCAGGTTTGAGCACTGTAGTGTCACAAGTGCTGTGTCCTCATTTCCTGGATCTGTGTCTCACCCAGCACCGAACCACACAAACACAGACCTGCACAAGGCTCTCAGAACTCATCCTGGCTCTTATTGCTACCACAAAACCAGGCCAGCTCTACCCTTTTCTCTAATATTCATCCAACCTCTTTTTAAAAGCTCCAGAGCAAGGAGCATAACAGGCTCTCTGCATTATTTGTGCAAGTCCTCATGTACACACAGCAGTGGAGTTCCCTCAGAGTATCTCAGCTGAATCTCCCACTGTTATTATCTGAAGAGTGATTCTATGGCATTTTGGATCAAAGGAATGTGCCTCTTGCCCTGACATGAAGAACACTAAATGACATTCGTCACTTTGCTTCCCAGTGACTGCCAACTTTTTATGATATGTTGGGCAGTAAATGAAAATAAGGCTTCTGTGGAATAGCAAGGAGTCCCATAAAGCTTTTGTCCATGAATCAAAGAAGCCACTTAGCACAGCTAAGTACAGCTTTTCTGTACAGACAAATATTTGTTTTCCTAAAGGACAAAAATAAAGGCACATTTAAAATAGATGAGCTTCCATCAGATTAAATTCAGAGGTGGAAGAAACAATTCAGGTAAATTAATAAATTACCTAAGCGTCTCAAATGAGCTTTGAGATTTAGATGTGGCTAAATATAGTTTTTCTGGGTGCAATCAGAGGAACATCTGGAGATTCAACTAGATCATTTGAAAAGCCTTTGCAATTTCAATGGATTATTCAGCTGAAGAATGGACAAGTTGTTATTCTTACAGTAAACACAGATATAACTTCCAAAGACTTTCAGAATTCTATTCTGTTTGCACAGAATAATGACACCACCAAAAAAAAAAAAAAATAAAAGTGCAAATGCTGGTTAGGATAAGATATTGGAAAGCTAAATAAATGCAATTAAACATGGCAAATGCATTTAAAAATAAAACTCATTGCCAGCAATACTCCATTGAATATCATTACTGAGGAGGATATTTCATAGGTATCTCCTTTCTTAGCTGTGTATTTCCCCTTGAGCTGTTTATGCCCTTAAAATATAATTAGACAAAGGCTGTAAATGCAGTACTGGAATCCAAAATCAGATTAATTCAACGAGGGTTTAGAAAGGTTTGAAACTGGTAAACTGATCCTTGCTTTTATTTTAGATGCTATTTAAATCTCACAATTCAAGCAAGTGATGTTTTAGTCTAAGGGAAAATCTCAATTGGCCTGAAAAGATCTGCTCTCCTGGGTCTAAATCAAAGACAAAATCAAATCACAAAGCAAGGTCTTTTTCCAGACTCAGGATGAGCCAGGAACAACAAACCTTCACAAATTTGCCAGTCTCTTGTGAACAGAAACTGCTCTGACACAGAGATAGGAAACAGGAAAGAGAAAAGGGAGATCTCTGATTTTGGAACAGGATCATCCACTTGACACAAGTGTGTATAATCACTGTCCTAAAGGAAAAATTACTGGGTTTCTTTTTAGGACAGTTTTTCTTTTTTTCTTTTGGTGAAGTTTGAGTACAGCAGGAATGGAAAAAGCAACAGATTTGAGAAATCCCAATTTCCCTAAATAAAACTCATCCTGACAGCTCCCATGAATGACATGTCTATTAGCTCCAAAGTGTCAGTCCCAGCAAGATGCAATTTATGAACATCTGGACTTCTTTGCAGTAATTTCTATTGTCAATTTCAGGTATTCAAAAACATCTCCTGTGGTTTCTGAATGACCACAGATAACCTGTGTTAGAAGGCAGAAAGGCCCAGTGATTGAAGGAAGGCCAAAGCAGTTTCATATATTTGCATATAACAAAATAATCTCAAACTTCATTACTTCACTGTGGGTGACTCAGCACTCCAGCCCTTGGGGCTCTACACCTAAACCAACTTTTCTTTTTCTCAACTGCAAGGTAAAGACATTAAAACTTTATATATGTGTGTATATATATGTGTGTGTGTGTGTAAAAATGTAAATCAGAAAGGAAGGAAAAGTGTAGCACTAAACAAAATAGACTTTTGCAGATGATGTTTCTGCCTGGCAAGAGCTACAAAGAAAAGGAAATACACATTCTCCTCTGCCTGCAACTGTTGTGATTTTGGAAAACTCTCTTCTGGTACATAACTCCAGCTCTTTGATTAAATCCTATCTCAAGCATATGTTACCATTAACGCCCTAATTTTCCGGACTCTAAGCACGTACATAAGCACAGTAAATCACAGGATTATTTATATTTGAGTACCAGCACAGCATGTGAAGTTAAGCCTTTTTAAGATCAAGGTCTACAAAGATGAAAACAGTCTCAGGGGAATGTGTGGTTTCATTCAGGGTTTCTGCATTGGATCAAATCACTCCAAGGTATGACTTCTTTTACACAAGGACTCTCCCATGCTGGGGAAAGCCCCTTAAAAATAAGTTGATATCTCTTTATTTAAATCCAGCAGTTAAAATATCATGTGGAACAATAACCATTAGCTGTGGTATTACAGTTATACTGACATAAAATAAAACAATCTTTTACCCAACCAATCTTACAAAAAAAAAGAAAAAAACTAAACAAAAAACAAGAGAGAGAAGACATGTTTCCTAAAAGAAATGCATTTAAGTACAAAAAAGACAAAAAGGGATCTCAGTTCTTTGTGGTTACTAAAGAGCCTCTCACACATATTTCTGGAACAGAAATTTCACCCAGATACCCTTCATTAACTGTAAATATGAGTTATGGATACAGAGGTGTCTCGAGCAAGCCCATATTTATTTCCCTACAGGACCAACACACAGTGGTGTCATTCAGAGCTGCCTGCAGCTGGATAACACAAATGAGGGGATCATATCCACCCACAAGAGATACTCCAGCACTGCTCTAATTATTTAGGCAGTGCTCTCAGAATTCTTGAGATGACCATATTGTACAAACCATTAAATAATATTTTAATCAGCAACCACTGAACCTTTGATAATAAAGCCAAATATTTGAACTGGTCTAATTTCTTGTCCTTATTCTCCATTAGAAAATGCCGTGGACTACCAGAATGTACAAAAAGTAGAGACTAGAATTTCACATGGGCAAGTGCTCTGAAGTGTTAAGTCATACTTTAAAACACATTTCCTACAATTACAAGAAAAGCAGTATAGTTCAGCCTGTTAGAAATCAATTTGCTAAAGAAGGCAATTCTGTCAAGAATTATAACAGCATAAGGAGATATCAAAAGGAATAATTTATTTCTTTTTCTACAGAGAAGGATGTCAGCTTTAAGCTTTGCTTTGAGATGTGTTTTCCACCCATCTACAGTGTGCCACAGTGCCTGTGCAGCAGATAGAACCAGGACATCTTATAAACACATATAATCCCTCATTTTGCAGCACACTGATAGTTAGTGATGTGCAACCATTGTGGAGCAGCTCAGCAGCTGCTCAGCATCCAAAATTTGAGTGAGACATTAAAGGCAACCTAATCTGCTTTATGATTAACCAAACTTTAAACATATGGACATCTTGGGCCTGCCTGAACTCAACCTATTCCTGAATGGGAGAGAGTTATCCAGAGTCAAAAAAATCCTTTTGAAAATGTAGGCCTGAGAGAAGTTAGAGGCAAAATTTCTGCTAAATAGTGATAATAATAATAATAATAATAATAATAATAATAATATACATTCATGCAACGAATTCTTTGGGACTTCATGGTGTATGAGAACATCCACCATAACAAGTTGCATCAGGATGTAATTCTTGTCTAATAGTGGTTTTACTGAGAATTACAGCAATTAAATCTCTTCAGCACAATAAAAGATACTGTGTGTCAGCCTGTTGGACAGTTTTAAGACATTACCAAAGCTACTCTTAAGAGCAAGTGACAGATATTGATTGCTGAATGTGCATCCTGCACAAAATCCTGGAACCTTCCTGAGGATGGGGAAGTCTTTGGAGATGTGATGCTGCAGGAACTGGGGGGTCTCTGGTGCTCTCACAGTATAAAGGGGGGGAGAGGGATGAGGGAACCTTTGGAAAAGGTTTTGATTACAAATTTCAAACTCATTGACACATTCAATTATCAAAACAAGCCCATTTTCCAATATTTTCCAGTGCTTTCTCATTATTTGAGAGACGTATTTTTTTAAAACAGTGGAAGTTGACACCAAAATATTTTTAAATGAACAGTGGGTTGCAGCACCCATCTCTCCAGAGGTTATTGAGGTTGGGCAGATATAGCTGATATATCATATACTTCCCATTCAGATCTAGAAGCAAAACATACAGAGGCTGCAAAGCTCCTAATTGCCCACTGATAGAATCTATGATCTTTTTATTGCACATTTTTATTCTTGGCAGTATTTCCTCTCCCTCAGGAGATAGTCCAATATCAACTGCACTACACCACATAAATCCCCATTAAAATTAAGGACAGAGTTTCCACCCATCCCCATGTGTATTGTTTTCCATCTAAACTGCATTTGCAGTGCAGAGAAATAGGACTCATCCTATATCTGGAGAGCATGAGTGGGTCTCAGGAGGCTTGGGATTTAGTGTGGTGTCAGACTGTATAGAACATCATAGGGAAAAAATTTAGAATTTCTGTTCCTGCACAAATGGTGTAAATATCATTTGTATATGGCCCTGATCCTGCAGATGGAAGTAAGGAAGACAAAAAAAATGCTTTCCCACCACGTTCAATTCCCTCCTGCAGTGCTTCTTTTCTGTCTCAGATATCTGAAGCTTGCAGAGGGTTTTCAGATTTTAGCTCTGGGGACTGGCATCTGTGGAGTTAATTTTAAAGCTTAAAAAGCAAAATCACCTCCAGGCAAGCCCTTTATGAACAGTAAGCAGTGCCATTCATTTCTAATCCCTGCTCCTCTACACCCACAGGAAATAACCATGAGAAATATGGGGTCTATGAATCATTTATGGTGTTTCCCTTGCATGGAAAATTGCTTTCCTTACCTATATGATCAGGATGTCCATTCCAGTTTTTCAATGCCTTTCAGACAGCAGCAGCAGGTCCAAAGAGAGGCAATTTTCTACCCTTACCCTCACAGAGGCAGATGCTGGGGTGGTTTTACCTCAATCTCAGCTGTTGTCCTGCTGTTATTTGCCACCCTGCTGCCCACTTTTGAGTCAGGGTCCTACAGCCCAATAGCCTGAGGAAGCATCACCTCAGGACACGGATTTCCTGATGCAGTGCTACAGAATGAGGCAGCTGCTTGGACAATAATAAATGGAAGATTGTGCAGAAAGTTATGAAGTAATTTTTATATAACTCTGGAAACATCGTGCTTATGCTAATTTCATTTCCTTTCAGTTCGGTGCTGTGAGTGTCTGAATCTGTGAACTGATAACTGGTTTTCCAATTATGCTGTTCATGGAAATAATCACTTTAAAACTAACACAGTCATCCTCCTGCTGCTGCAAATGCAGAGTGTGGAAACCACTCTGAGGGAGATGGGGAGCTGTGGTATGGGCAGGGACAGGACATGGGACATTCCTGCTCCCCTCCATCCCTTCACACAGAGCCTTCCCTGCTCTGTAAGAGCTCTGCAAGCTTCCAGATACCCTCAAAAGTAGAAGAGGAGTGTTGGGAAGGTAAGAAAAATTTTCTGCCCCACCAAACCTCCCTAGGATTGCTGGCTGTTGTTATAACACAAAAATCAACCACTCTTTTATTTTTTTTTTTTCCTGACACACCTTGTGGGTACAGAAAGGTAAAATGCCCAACTGAAGGAAGCTACATCCCCTCACTGAAGATTTTGCTCTTGTAAAATCTGCAGTGAAGTTTCAGTTGTGTGTCCCTCTTAAACCTTGTGCTGCAGAATCATCCTGGAGAATAAGAAAAATGATGCAAGAGTTTTCTCAGTTCTGGAAGCAATTGTCCCATGGTTGGACACACCCATCTAATGTTAATAGAGCAATCTAGACATATCCAGAAATATTGACACGTGCCAGCACTGGGATTCTTTAATGCCACTGCTTCCTTTAGTCACCAGCTCCATCATCCACTAAACTGTGGAGTTGAAAGTTTCCAGGCTCATGTTGTCTGGTTTCAAAACTCTTGCACAGTTTTGATACACAGATGACAATCTTATATTAACTGATATCCATGGCTCTCAGTATCTATCTTTTCTTTTTTCTGTCTTTATATTTTATCAGCTAAATCCCACCCAAGCTAGAACCATCAGGGTATTCCATGCAGAACCACAGTTACTGAAACATGCTGATGGTGTCTCTTTCTCTTTCCCCTTGAAGGAGATAGACTGGATAGACCATAGATACTATTTTTTTTGCAGGCAATTATTGAAACACACAGCACTGAGTCTTCACAGAACTTAAATCTGATGCTGAAGAACTCAGTTAACTGTGGGTGCTTTGCATGCACTGCAGATGGGCTTTGCAGGTGGTGGGGACTGCATTGCTCCCTCTCCCTTTGGTACCTCCACCAGATTGAACAGAAAGACACAAGGAGCCCTGAATCCAGCATCTATTCAAAACTGTCAGATCTTGTGCACTGACTCAAGTTTGTCCACCATTTCCAGGCATTATTCATCCCAGGTTTGTGATATTTTTGGGTTCCTTGACTGAAATCCCTAGTTTTTAGCCACCACAGAAACTTTCTTGAGCCAAGAAAAATCATGTTAAGATCTCCATTTGGTTTCAGACTTAGGGTCACTGGAGATTTTTCATAATAAGAGAATCAAACCTTGCTGTTTGCTGTGGCAGTAAAAATCACCTTCAGAGGGGCAGTACATTAGTACTGGGATAACCAAGATAATCAGTTTACTACTGTGCTTATTTTTAGTATTTTCTACCACAGCCAAGATTGCCAAAAGGTTTCACATTTTTGCTGGTGAGTTATTGATAACAGTCTGGCCTCAGCATGATGCAGGAACTGCACTTCCCTAAAACTGCTAAACCTGAATAATATTTCAGAGCCACTCAGAACAACTGCTAATGAAGAACAAGATAAAAAGGAAAAAAAAAAAGGCAGCATTGAGAAGGGGAGATGGCCGGAGAAGGGGAATGCATTTACTTACAAACCAAGATTTTCAAAGGCAATCAGAGGAATTACATTCTACCACCTAATTACAGCAGGAATGTGAGCTCTACCATGGCCACTCAAGAAGAACAGCCACAATTTTGCTGTCAGCTCCCTCCAGTTGGTGACGAAACATGATGTCACCCATCAGCACTTTAAAACATCCTTCTCCAGTGTGCGGTGACTCACAGATCTTTGCTAGCATTGGTGGACTGATTAGCCTCCTCCAGAACTCTCATTTTCTGACTCATTTAATGAAATGTGGGCTTATTCTAATATCTACAGCAATCCTGTAGTTAACTCCCAACTACCTGCATTTTTTATAAATAGCAATTTGCACATACAATTCATTGTTGTGTTTGCAGCTCTCAAAGCACTTTGCAAAGGACGTTTTCCCCATTTGCTTCAAAAGGAGAAAGAATGAATAATCCCATTTACCCATTTGCTAAAATGCCCAATTTTTAGCCCATCATGATGGTGTGATGTGCTCTCTTTCATCAGCTGCCATTGTTATCCTAACAATGCTAAAGATGGCAATAAACCCAGCAGTAGCAGCAACCATTTCACATGTCAAAGCAGCAGGGAAAAGGACTCCGACCTGCACTCCAAAAAAGCTGCAAAATAACAGATTTCTCATGCAGAGAAGCTCTAGAGCCACTTCAAAGCCAAGCAATAAGGCATGCCAGGGGATTACCAGCTCTGAAGTTTATCTAGTACTTTACATCATGGTCTTTTATAGCAGAATGCATTCATATCATGCTCAGATAAGCACAGCAATAGGTGGAAAGATGTAATAGCATCTTTGGATCCTAAATAATACATAGGAGATTCATTTTGGGGGGAGCTGGTTTTTACTGCTGTGGATCTGTTACATATCAGCAGAGCTAAAAATAATCCCCTTCCATCAGCCTTAAAGGAAAAATAAACCAGACTAAAATACAGCAGGTTTACATTCAATATCTCAGCACTGATAAAGTTTGGAGCCTTTCAGAAGATGTGAAACGAGTTAAATTTCATTTGACTATAGCTTGCCCTCAGCTTTGCTTAGTTATAGACACCCTAGAAGAGACATGAGCTCATAAATCTCAGGGGGTTGGGAAGCTGGGCAAGTTAAACATCCAGCTAATAGAGAAGAGCCTCCTGTGAGTTTCAGCATGGATGCACTGTAGAAACAACAGTTAAAAAGCACAACCCCATTAATTACCTGCAATCATCACTAGGTTGTCTTTTCCAATGTATTTACTGCACCACACTCTGAGCATTTTTAAGTTCTTTATTATAAATGTCCCAAAAACCCAGCTCACAGTGCCTCCTTGTTTCTCTTGTCAGCTATTTTCTAGGGGAGTTAGAAGTAAGGTATAGAATTAAAAGAAAAGAGGGATCTCCTTAGAGAGAGCCACAGCCTGGAGGAACCCAGAGAATCCTTCAAAACCTCACTGGAAAATTGTGGGGAACACAGTGAAAACCAGGTGCCCCTCTTGCCATCACAGAGCACTATCAGTATTTTCTATAACTGAATCAGGTTAAAATTAAAACACTTTAATTAAAATGGTAATGATTTCAAATAAAGATGATTACAGGTTTTCTTGAAACATTTTTTCATTCATGCCAACACAGCTGAGAACTCCACATACTCAATAGTCCAACAACAAAAAGCAGAGACAGAACACAGACCATCAAATTAAGACCCATCAGATCCTAAAGCTTTCCTGACAATTCCATCTATTAGTCTTGTGCTTTGTGTATTTTTAAAAGACAATATGACAGGGAGAAAGACACACAGAATATTCTCCTCAGATGCTTTAGAAAAATGGTAAATGGAACTGCAGAACGAGGCTTTTACGTCTGGGCTACTCTGATAAATCAGGCTGGTGCCAGTCCCAGGTACTGTAAATCACATGGTGCAGTTTTGATGTGACAAATGCATTGATCCTTGCTGAGAGCTGTTTTGCATCATTTGAAATACACACCAAGCCAGGCTTAAGGGAAAAATGCTCTTAACCTGAGATAAACTTCTCTATTGACTTGAGCCAAGTTCTGTTGCAAAATGCAAATCCTGAAACTTTCTTCCAGATTGTTTTTTAATTAACACCTTGCTCAGAGCTAATTCACAGCCTTTAAAACAAGCCAGCGAGACACTTTGATCTCTCTCCTTCCACACCCGACGTTTTGGATGATGAGGAAAGCTTCCTCTGGTGTTCCTGTTTAAATACTTGTGGGACATGTTAGCCAATAATAGCCTGGTCATGTCTTCCCCTGTCTCTCTGGGGGTGACAGAGCATCTCACCTCCCAAGTACAGCTATGGTTTGTCCCATGTAACACCTGCTCTGTGACGTGCCTGTGCTGTTCAAGTGAGTTGCATTCTGCATCATTCGGACATCCCTGCTAACAGGACTTGGAGTGTTTATTCACACATTTATTATTGCATCCCAGGCCTTTTGCAGTGCTGCCATTAGTTGCTCAAGCTGATAAATAGCCAGCATGGCAATCCAGCTGAAAGCATTCAGGTTTACAGACTCCCTCTTCCCAAAATGGACACAGGAACCAGAGCACGAGAATCAGCTCTGCAGACACCTCTCTCAGAACAGACTCCTGAAAGCCCAGGAACTGCTTTGTGGGGCCTGGCATGAACCATGGCAGAAAATCAAAGACTCTGTGTTCCCATTAGTACTGAACATATTGTGATCAACAGCAGAAAAGAGGTCCTGGGGTGAGCATGAACCCCCTGCTCAGCTTCTGGCACTGACTGCTTTTTGTTGTCACCTGGCAGCTCATGGAACTCATCTGGGGTTGGATCCTGCACAAGTTACACCAAGGCTACAAGTGGCATTTGTGCCTTTAGGAGTTATACTGAAGAGATTATCCTTCTTGTGTTTAGGATGGTGATCTTGGCATCTACATGTCTCCCAAAGGGAGAGATTCTGCTACTGCAGAATCCTCTGACATATGGCACAAAATGCATCTGGGGTTTGGATCTCTAATGCAGGGCAGGAGCCATAAGGGCGGCAGAAACTTGATTCTGTAGCACATTTTAATTTCAATTTTATATTTATATCTATATCTATATCTATAGCTATATCGATATATCTATATTTATATCTATCTATATTGTCATCTATATCATCTATATAATCCATATCTATATCCGTATCTATATCTATATCTATATCTATATCCGTATCTATATCTATATCTATATCTCTATCTATCTATAGATAGACATGATATCCAGATATAATTTGTTGCATTATGGCTCTACAGAGAAGAGACCAAAAATGACAATTCCACCTCACATGCCCAATCTGTTCTGTTCCCACTTTTTTTACAGACTTCTCAAAAGAGCTGCATTTGTCTTTCTCACTTTCACTTACCTAAAAANTGTCATCTATATCATCTATATAATCCATATCTATATCCGTATCTATATCTATATCTCTATCTATCTATAGATAGATAGAGATATAGATATAGATATAGATATAGATATAGATATAGATATAGATATAGATATAGATATAAATATAGATATATCGATATCGATATATCTATATTTATATCTATATCTATATCTCTATCTATCTATAGATAGACATGATATCCAGATATAATTTGTTGCATTATGGCTCTACAGAGAAGAGACCAAAAATGACAATTCCACCTCACATGCCCAATCTGTTCTGTTCCCACTTTTTTTACAGACTTCTCAAAAGAGCTGCATTTGTCTTTCTCACTTTCACTTACCTAAAAATTCTTCCTGGACTGCTGGATGAAAGGCAGAGTGTGATTAGCTTTAACCAAATGCCCTCTTCTGTTCTTGCAAATTATTCCTGTGGAGAACATATCCTACACAAATTCTTACATGTGCTGACTCAAACCAATACCTGCAATGTAACTGCACCAACTCAGAACTTAAGAGTCTGTTCAAAACAGCACTTTTATCTAGCAGTTTGTTTCCCTGCTTTTATTTTTTGGAGTGCCATCCACTTGACATTTTGTATCAATAATAACAATAAAATAAAATCTTTCAAATAAACCAAAACAATAAGATTGGTTTTCTCTGTTTGTTGTTGTTGTTGTTGTTATAGAAAAGGTAAGCTGGAAGTACAGTTAAGTAGCCTAAAATCTTGATTCTGTTCCTTGAGACACCAGATATCAGAACGATTGACATTTTCTACTGATTACACACAAGTTAATCCAGAGAGAGAAAAACAGGAATAAAGAGATGGAAAACTGAAGGGAGTGTTTCACTACTGCTGTTGTTGCCTGAATGTTAATCAATAAAGCAATAAATAAGCTGCCAAATTAGGAATATTTTAGCTGTGGATTTTGGTCATAATTCCCTAGAGCACATTTATGCAGAGAAAGGAGTTGATTTTTATTGAATTTAAATTCAAATTTAAGCCTTGGAAACAAAATAGAGATCTTCAGTTAACACTGAAGGAATCCTTCCTTTCCACTTCAAGAACAGAATAAAAATGTCTTTCTGCTGCAGCGTTCAGGAATCTAACCTTCTCTAGGAGCATACAGACAACATTTCTTTTCAATCTTTCATTGTTCCTGTGAATGAGTTTGAACAAGTTCTATGCAGAAAAAGCTGAGAAGCAACAACTAGGATTTATATACTTCTAAAAGCACTGAACTAGACCTCTAAATATAGAGAATACAATATGTTCAGAGCTTTCAGATATCAGCTATGAATATCTTGCACCCTTCCAGGAATGCAGGACTTATTAGACCACACCCTGGCTGACCTGGAAGTCCAGCTTGGAGTAGGAGGTTTGACAAGAGACCACCAGAGGCCCCTTACAACCACCACTTCTCTGATTCTGAGCTTCAAAGTTGAACAAAACCCAAAACACATTTTCCTTTCATTATTCTGTTTTCTTATTCTATTTCATTAATATGGTTTTAAAAACAAACGAACAAGAAAGAAAGAAAAAAGTGTATATTTTTCAAGGAGGAATATTTGTGAAAGCAATCAATTGACAAATAAAGTCTGAGTCTGAAGACTCATCCTAGTAGAAAATTAACAATAATTAAAAAATAAATAATGTGAAACCTGTTCTATTTAAAAACAAACAAAAAAGCTCCGAAAATTATAAAAGCATTTATGTTGCTATAACAGATAAGCTTAACTTTACATAATGGAAGGAAAAGGACACTCTGTACCGTATGATGAGCCCAGACTCTTCTGAAATACTTCTCTGCATTGGAGCAGAAAACTAACTGGGATAATCCAAAAGCCAATTAATTACTTGGAATTAAAAGTAAAGAAAAATTCTTTAGGAATTAGAGCAATCTGCTGCTTCAGTTGTTTCATCCTGCCCTGATTCATAAATACATATCTGCTATTTTTTGAGATGGTTAAAACAGGGAGGCCCATTGACCATTCTGTAAGAAGATCTACGAATTCTTCCATGATTATCCAACATGAATTATTTTTAACCAAAAATAATGCAGAGAGCAGACCTTTCCAAATGTTTCCCTCTCCATTCTGAAACATGCTCTCCAGATGGGGAGGTGCTCTCCAAGCTGTGTCACCCCTAGTCTGTCTTTGCAGGAACAGAGCTTTGTAAGAGAAGTCACAAACATTACACTGCATATTTTAGTGTCTAAGTTCTCCCAAAGGAGCCCTGGAGGGACCAGCCTGCTTTATTAAACTTTAGAGGAGTTACAGAGGCAGATCACAATTAATTCCGAAATATGTTTTCTGAATTGCCGTTTTCCCCAAGGGAAGGAATCTTGCATGACAAAGCAAACTGAATTCACCTTTTCAGTGCAAAGTGGCTGCCTCCCAGTTTTTAAAAAAGTGCCATTTTTCATTGATAACAGCTCCTGAAGGTGTGCTTTATTTCTCATTCTTGATTGTGTTTATGAGCTTTTCAAAAATGGTCTTAACTTCACCATGCAAGCCCAAGTTTAATTTTCTGTGAACGTGCACAGCTCACAGGGACCACCTTCACCATCAGCCACGGGTGGAACAGGGGAGCTCAGCACATCTCAGACCCCCAATAGGGGACCACAAACATCCTTTCTGATAATTGGCAGAGCCTCTGCCCTTCCCACCACAGTTTGTGGTTGAAGACCACCCTTCAAAGGTCTTGGGTGATCCCTTAAAACAGTGAGATATTCAAATGTATCAGTTATCTCTAGAGCCAAAATCTCCATTTGAAGGCTATCTTTATTCATCCATGAGCTTGGTCTCTACCCATTTTGATGCATCACAAGAAAGACTTTTTAAGCTGACAATCATTGGTATGATAAAATAAATGAACTGGATCGTCAAATAACTTGAAGATACTTGGATGCCCAAATCTCTTTGGAACACATGTTCCAAGTCTTAAGACTTCAGTCTTAAGTTTTTTTAAGTGATAAAGTGATGAGTAATAACTTTTTTATTCATACCAGATAGAACAAAACAAAACAAAAATACCTGAAATATTCATAGAATCATTAAGGTTGGAAAAGACCTCCAGGATCAATGAGTCCAATCTGTGACCCATTCCCACCTTGTCCCCAGCCCAGAGCTCTGAGTGCCACCTCCAGGAATTCCTTCGACACCTCCAGGGATGGGCACTCCAAACCTCCCTGGGCAGTCCCAAGCCCTGACCACCCTGTCCATGGGGAAATTCCTGCTGCTGCCCACCCTGAGCCTCCCCTGGCCCAGCCTGAGGCCATTCCCTCTCCTCCTGTCCCTGTTCCCTGGGAGCAGAGCCCGACCCCCCCGGCTGTCCCCTCCTGGCAGGGAGTTGTGCAGAGCCACAAGGTCCCCCCTGAGCCTCCTTTTCTCCAGGCTGAGCCCCTTTCCCAGCTCCCTCAGCCTCTCCTCACAGGACTCCTTCTCCAGACATTTCCTCAGCTTTCCTGCCCTTCTCCTATCATTCCAACCTCCTGCTCTGAAACAACTAACCAATTAAATCCAAACTAAAATTGGTAACAGAAGCAGTTTCTTGCCATCATATCCTCACAAAAAATACTCTGATTGCCATGAATACTCTCCCCAACAAAAGAGGAGCCCCAAGATAAATGGAAATGGGCAAGAAAGGGTTAAACAATATCAAAGGTTATTTTCACATTCAAATATTCATGTTTTTCTATGTTCCTGAAGCTTTATAAATAACATAAAAGCTAGCTGGCATAGCAAGAGACCTAATTATAAACAAGTCATAATTAAGCACCATCTCTAAATTATATAACATAATATCAATATAAGTGCATTCATTATGTAAATGGTTATTTTATTGCTCATTTAAAATACATAATGGAAATGCAGATAGTAGGTGGACAGCATGCTAAATAAGGGCACAAATGAAGGAAACGTATCTTGGCAGAAACAGGAGCTGTAGGTGTGAAAGAACAAGTGCAACACTTGGTTGCCTCTTCCATCAGAGACAAGAATATTCAGTTGTGAATTGGTTTCATGCATCAAATCCCAGTCTGAAGGTTTCAGTCAGAGTCATTCACCACATTTGCTTTGGCTTGCAGGACCCTCTCTCCTTTCTCTCTCAAGAGGGCATGGGAAGGATGAGGAAGACACACAGGCACCAGAACTCTAGCTGTTTTCTCAACCAGAATCAGTTCAAACTAAACCCAAGAACTCCCCCTGTATGCAAAGCTGACCAGCAACTTGGGATTGAACGAGATACCTGAAGAGCTGAAAAATTTTCAGCTATTTGAGCTCCTAAGGAGGCAGCCAGAGACTGCAGAACTCATGTTTTCTGTGGGCCAGTCCAGGGAATTCTTCCCTTCCACACTCCTGCTACTCAAGCAAATTTCTGAAATCTGTGAGAAGAAATAATAATAATAATAATTCATCCCAGACCAGAGCTGGCTCACCTGGATTCACTGCAGGTGAACTATATTTGTAGTTATGATCAGGAAACTTCCCAGTGTGACCCTTGCTGGGAGTCTGTGGCTGTCACACTCCCACAACCAGAGGCAGCAGCCCATGGACACCCCATCAGTCCAGATAACCTCTGTTGAAACCAGCAACTGATGCCTTAGAATTTTAGCTTCTGTATTTTTCATATATCTATAGTCCTGTAATTCTTTAGTGTGTAACTCTAAACTCCATACACAGTATTAGTTTCTGCTTTCCCATTTTGGTCAGACACAACAATTCCTCTCCAGGCCTGGGAATCAAGGACACCTCACTCTCAGGCCCCAAAAAATGTAAACAAAAATGAGCTGAGGGGAGCACACTTGGGGTAAATGACCAATATGCAAATGAACCAAACTTATAAAAATGTGAAAACCTGTGACCCAGGGTCCATTTTTGGTTGTAGCCCCTGGAGGTGCTTTTTCTGCCCTAAATGTACCTGAAAGCCCTTCAATAAATATAAATGTTTTTTAATCTCTTAAATTTGTCTGGCCTCTGTTTTTAGGCAAGCCCAAAAAAGGCATCACAACCACTCCATCAGACACCTGCTCAGTGCTCACACCCAATTTTGATGACGTTTATTTATTTGGCCAGGATGTGAAGCAACATGACTTGGCATTTTCCAAGCAAGCCTCTCCTCCTCCCTCTCAGTATTAAATGTCTGTTTTATTTTACAAGCCCCTGGTTTCAGCTACTGAAGTTGTCAGCTTGTAGGCACTTAATAACAACATTTAGCTCTTCAGATTTTATGTAAGGAAAACATTAGTCAGTGCTTTAAAAAATAGTTCCTCATTTTGGGCTTCTTTGAGAAATTTGAAGTGCAAAAATTAGCAGCTGTCATCATGAAAACCAAATATTTAAATATCCTTTAAAAATAAATATTCTACCAAACATTTACACAAATCTGTTCTGAGTTCTACAAAAAGCTTCAAGGCAAATTCAAGACTCACTCTCTTCAGCTTTGCACCAAGCTGCTTTTTTCCCCAAGAAGCTCCTCACGACCTTTGCAAGCCTTTACCTGAGATATCTCCTGTCTAAAATTCTTAATTCTAAGAATGATACAGCTGATTGTTGAGCAGGATTCATAAGTCATAGTTAATATCCCTACAGCACTGGTATATCTGGCTGTCCCACACAGCTCATGATTTACAGGTTGTTGGTTTTCCAGCACACTTGGTTCTGTGGTAAAAGAAAAAATCCCTGACCCTACAGAATGATTTCAGCTGAAACGGACCTTAAAGATTATCTTGATGTCTTTCAGTTCATCAAAATCCTGCCTGTTACCTCTACACCTCCTTCTGTTCCCAGCAGATCTTCCAAATCAGACCCAACAGGCAAAATCTTGATTTGCAGACAGCAGACAGTGTAGAACATGTGGTTTATTTTCTGGACCCTTCACTCTGAGATTCACAAAAAGTTTCTCAAATAAACTCAGTTGGGCTTTAGCCTATCCAGCCATGCAGCAGAGTAGAAGCCCAGTTCTGGAAATCTCATACCTGAAGCATGACATCCATCAGGTCTGTGATTGCATAAAGATGACAATTAATCTTTTGTTGAAAGAGATTTAATTTTGCTGTCTTGAGGGGTACAAAATTTGATTTATATTCAGAAAAATTTGAGCTATCTTTTCCAAGGCATAATCTGGATTTTATTTATTGAATGAATGAAATTATGCAGTGTTCTTTCCAAGCATGAACTGCTCTTTAGGTGCTGTGATTTGCTCAAAGAATACTCAATAAATACTTTATTATGGTTTCTGGACTCTAATTAGCTGCTCACAGCAGGCTGAATCTCTGTGACTACATTTGTCCAATGGTCAAAATCTCATTATAGCTGGTCATTTATATACAGGAACGTAAATTGTGTTTTCATCACAGCCCCTCCACCACAAAATTGAAAAATAACTCATTCATTAGCAATCACCAAGTGCTGATACACAGGTTTTTTGTGGGTATTTGTGCTGCAGAAGTCCAGCCAGAAGGATTAAAGCTATTAACTGAAAGGAGGGGGGGACAACTGCAGCAACTGGCATCATGTATTATAGATCTCCTGAGAGATCCCAGTGGCAGCCAGGCATGGGAGGTGAAATTTCCCCCTCAGATCCTCATGGAAACAGCTGAGTTGGGCATTCAGAGCATGGAGAGGGAGCAGATTCCCCCAAAGTCAGGCTGACATCAAGGTACAGTAACTGAATATCACCACTCAGTGCAATCCCAGGGGGAAAAATTTGCACTGAATTTCAAGCACTTTAATCCATGTGTGAATTTAAAGCGAAGGTGGTGGAAAAGCAAGGGTAATATTAGATTCTAGAATTTAAGGGTAGCAATAAGCCATTGTGTGAGGGTCTGGAGGTGACATTTCAGCTAAAGAAAGAAAATTCAGCCCCTGGTTATTAAGTTTAAAGGAGCAGTTTCAAGACTGTGGAGTCAGGACATTTTATACCTCAATAAAAACAGCTGTCCTACAAGTACAAGCTGCATTATGTTGTCTTTAACCTCCATCATCCAAAGTCATATTAACATACTAAAGTTAGCTGCAAAGAGTGAGAGAAAAATGCTTAATAGATCTCAGAATGAGAAGTGGGATTTTTAGCAGTGAAAATAAAAACATCTCCACAACCATACAGTGCTCATGAAACTTGCTGTGTCTAATCCTTTTTTCTTTACACCATTTGCCATAATTTAAGTGTGAGCTGGGAACTCCTCCAAACTCACTCAGAAAGATGTTTCTTGGTTTCCTGGGTGAATTCCAAACTGATGGTGTTTCAGAGAACAGGATAAATCTGAAAATTCAACAGCTCACAGAGCAAAAAGGCAAAATATTTACCCCACTAGAGATGCCTGGAGGTTGAACTGATTACTTAATGAAGTAGGAATTAATGATTTGGTTCTGGACTTGTCCAAAAGGTTCAGATTTATTTTCCTTTCCCTTTCACTGGGAAAACTGGCAGAAGTAGTCTTGTGGCACCATTTTTTCTTTCCAGTTTTTTATTCAAGATCCTCCTTAATTACTTGATTTTTTTTTTTTTTTTTAAAGACAAAATCTGGAGACCCTAAATCCTAGTGCCAAATTTCCCAGCAAAATACAGTTAATTTCTACTATTATGATTTCTCTACTTTTCACTCAGGATTCTTTTCTCCCTGCATTTCACACCAGGGACTTTGGTGTGACTGTCAGCTAGAAAATTATCAATTAACTGAGGGAACTCTTCCCTTCTCTACAACTTCTCTCATTAGTGAGAAGAAAAGGAGGAAAACAAAAGAAACTTAAATTATTTATCTGCACATTTCTCCATATAGCCAAGATTCAATTATAAGAAAATACACACAATACTGGTCATGTCGTGCACCCCTCAGAGGAATGACATTATTTACAGAGCTTGGGAAATGCCTCCGTTGATCCCAACTTTAAATGAGGATGCAAAAAAAAATTATTAAACACAGCAATTTAAGTGGAAAAACTGGTCATTTCCAGACAGAGTCCACTGGTATCCCTCTTTCCCAACACCTCCCCACAGGGCAGGTGGGGATGGGATTCTGCATGTGATAACACCTTTTCTCTGGAGCTGCTGAGGCATCGCTTTGTCCCCAGGCATTCAGATCAGCTTTGCCACTGGCCTGGTAAAAAACAGATGGAAAGGAGAAGGGAAGGAGTTTCACCAGGGACTCTTCCAGTCCTGGAAGAATTGCTATAATCCAAATCTGTATTTGGAAATGTAAATTATTCTTTTTACTTTCAGCCCTTAAATTCTACCTGTGACTGTGCTTAAGGAGACCCACAGGGAAGGCAGCTCACCAAAAGCACGGAGCAACTGCTTTCCTGTCCTGACAAAGGAAGGATGCTTCCCAAGAGGCAGGGAGGGAAGAAGAAGAAGATCTTGATGAGGGAAGGAGACACAAGCAATTCCACATCAAACTGGAGAAGAGAACTGTGAGGAACCACTCTGCACTGGGAATTCAAGGATCCGACCATCAGATGGAAACAGACCAGGCTGTAACAATGCTGTGTAGTGATATTAATTAATGCTGGCTCAAAATCCAACTCAATTGCTTTAAATATTTGTGGTGCCAGTGATGTTAATGCCAAAATCAAGCCAAAATCAAGTGCCCTTTTGACATAAAATTTAAGAACTCAAGAATGGTTCTTTGCTCAGCTGTTTCCTAAGCTGGGTAAATTATTCAATTTTTATTAAATAATCTATTTTCTCTTTTATGTTTTCCCAGCTATAATGGAGAAGACACTTCACAACACTGGCAGAAGTTACATTAACATTCACCCCATCAGCTGTAAACAACTGAGAACAACTGTTGTCTAGGATGTGAGGATTCTTCCATCTTTTTATAGATAACAAGTGTTAGACAGTCCCTTTTTCTTTGCCTTGGTATTTTTAGGAAAAGCACTCTGATGCTCAGTGAATTCACAGAAAAGGGGACCTGCTCCTACTGTTTGGAGTTTTCCAAGCACTGATGGCAGGCTGTAGTAGTTTATGCACAGGCTGGTGAGGGACTTGGAACACAAACCCTGTGAGGAATGACTGAGGGAGCTGGGGTTGTTTAGCCTGGAGAAAAGGAGACTCAGAGGTGACCTTATCACTCTCTATAACTCCCTGAAAGGTGGTTGTGCTCAGGTGGGGTTGGTTTCTTTCTCCAGAACAACCATGGAAAAAAATGAGAGGACACGGTGTTAAGATGTGTCAGGGGCGTTGCGGTGCATCTGAGATTTACCCAAGTCCTGCACGCTTATGTAACTCGTTTTATTATGATTTGTCCATGTATCCCCTGCCCAAACCCCTTGGTCTTTCCCGGGTGGTGGGTCCTGTCAATCACTCTGCCATTCCGCCCAGAAGCCTGGAAAATTCTGATGGGGCTGCACGGTGATTTGGCAAATTCTCGGGTTCCCTCCATCTTCTATTGTTCTGTCAAGTGTCCCCTGTTCTGGGTCAATCCCCTCTCCCTCTGGGACTGGTTCTAGATCACCCCCTGCCCCTTTACACACCCCTTGTACTTAAGCCGAAACCCGAGGGCAAAACCTCACTTGGTACGTGGGCAGCCATCCGGGTGGAGTAAAGCCTAGTTAAAGCCCACGTGGGAGTCCTCCTTTCTTCTTCCACGCTGTTTGCCACATTTCTGCCTGAGGGTCAGACCCACAAGATCTGAAGGTACTAAGCTGTACCCCTGTACTCGGTGAGCGAGCTCGCCAGTAAGCAGCTCCGAACACCCACATAAGGGGAAGTTTAGGTCAGAGGTTAGGAAAAAATTCTTCATTGAAGGAGTGTAAGAGACAGTCCAAAGATCCTCATCTGCCTCACGACCATCGTCAAGGACAGAGA